>JAZDUA010000372.1:1200000-1566671 GCA_038098605.1 Gryllus longicercus
GTTCTTCTGACGGGATATAGATCACGACGTGTTTCATCTTTGGTTTATACAGACTTTACCTACCAACTTAAAACCTCATTAATTCAAAATTCCAGTTAGCTGAGAGATTGTGAAAAAATATCTGTAATAATAATTGTTCAAAATGCTTAGTATTGAGCACATCAAAAAGAAGGTCAAACCAAGAGAAGAGCGCCATGTGCTTTCTCTCAAAATGCACTCTATTGCTAGTTCTTCGGGAAAAACTTGGCATTGAACTGGAAAGACATGTTTTACATCACAAAGACAAAAACCTTTTTTTCATAGACCTCGAGTATTGATGCAATAGAATTGCGTGTTATTGATTCGATAACGGAATAACAATAATGATTCATCAAATATTATTTCTAAATGAGATATGTACTTTTTGTCAAAGTGGTTTTCTTTTGACATTGTTTATTAATGGAGAATTAATAATATATTTTTCACGGTTTTGTTTTGTTGGAAGCGCATTGTGTAGCGGGTAGATATTAGAAAAAGTTTGAATCAGTAGTCATGCAAATAAAATTAAAAAATTGAGATTCAAAACTCAATTCCTAAATCTTTATCTCTCCTTACAAGCAGTATACTAATCCAATCTAGTTTTGCACGTACACTATAGTACGAATTTGTTTAGTGTGCCGCGATCTTCGAAACTTCTGCCCGGTAGACGGGCTCTCACTCGTCGGCGAACGGTGTGCTCAACTCCCCTGCGGGGGGGGGGGGCGTATCGAGAATTCGCCCTGCAAATTGCATGCTTTCCAGTCTTGTTGAATAGTCGGTTTGCGTTGGCTTGCTCGAGGTTCACTCTCAAATAGAACAAGTCTCTATGTGCCATCATTTCCCATCTGCGTTAAGTTTATTTTTTTCAAAACAATTTTCATGTTCCTTTGCGCATCAATAGTCACAATTGCCATTCATACTGTCTAATCTGTCAACATTCACATGTTTCAGTTATTCCAATTATACAACACATGCATTACCAACTTATTTTAGTTTCTGCGATTAGATGCTTTCTTTCAACCGTCATTATTACGTCGCTTCTGATCTGGTTGTGGGGTGCGGAAGGTGCCAGACAGCTCGCATCCACTGAGTATTGTGTTAGAGTTGTTATAAATTCCTCGAAGCTTCCTTCCTAAGCTTTTTTTACTTCAGTACCTGTCCTCCTCGTGTTCGTCGATCTCGAGGTAAGATAAAAGCGTTAGTAAATTATTGTAAACGTTTACAGTTAATGAAAATGGAACTTGCTCAATTTTAAAAGTCTACTTAACTTTTAATAATTTGACCATTTTAATCAATTTTCATAAACGTTCTAGGTCTTTCACGTAAAGTACAAACCAAAAATAAAAATCCTTTTGAAGTTCAAGGGGCCGCCAAAACAGCTAGATCGATCGAGAAATATACATTTTAGAGAAAATCCTGTGTGTTCAGTTTATTCTCTAGTGTTGTTTAAACGCAAACAAGTGGACACATAATTATAAACAGATTAAAATACGCTTTTTCTGTCACACAACGCAAAACTTGGTTTATAATTGAATTGCATATTTCAGTCGTTATTTTACTACGTATTAAAAGAAGAAAAATCCACTTTTTCGGTGACAAATCGTGTTTATTGTGTCAAAAAATCTGCACATTTGCCTGCGGTAATTTAATACAAACGTTAATATGTGAATTGTTAGATTTTATTACACTTTTCCAAATAGTGGAATTTTGTAGGTAATAGTTAATTTGACAGTGAGTGACATGATTAAAATATGTTTAAATTGTTAGTCTATAAACATTGTCTTCAATAATTGCTTACTTTTTGATGCTCATCTTTTATGCCATTTGTATCATTGCTTGCAACAATTATATAAACAATAGTCAAAGGAGGGACAAACATTGTTGGGGACAAGTGTAACAATATTACACATACTGCAAAAGAGCCCGAAAGGAAACACTCCAAAACACAAAAATGCTCAAAGTGTCAACATAGTTTGCCTCTTTTTGTTTTATTTATCAGTTTCTTCTGAACTTTAAGAATCTTCTTGTTCGAATGGAACTCTCTTCTTTTCCAATACAGTTCTAGACAGAAAAGCAGAGAGGCCAAGATCAAACCCAATGCTAGAACTTGCAGATGAGGTCTTAGGTCATCGAGAACAAACACTCTTCTAGTATCCTCTTCGTAACCGCCAATCACTGTTTCGTGTATTTCAGTAAATCCAATAGGCATTAGATTCACCTTCTGCCAGAAGTCGTTTCTCCAATACGTTCTTAGTCCATAAGCGTCAAATTTCAAGTACAAATCATTCACAGGAACTGTCCAGGGCCAGTTTCTGTAAGCAAGAAAACCAATTGCATATTCGTGCGTTGGAAAAAAGTAGATTTAACGTAATACAGTGAAAATATTTAAATTACGTATAACACTACAATGCGCTATTTTTTGGACATTTGAAACTTTCATTTGCAGTCGTAAACCAAGATTTAACCAATAGAAGTGGCTTTAGTGAATTTTTATTTTATCGATGCGTACCATATTTTATTTATCTTTTACATACAGAAAAGATAGATCACCAAAAAAAGAGAAAGAGTCTTAATGGCAATCAATTCAAACCTAAAACATAACCTTATACCAATACCTAAATTCAAAGAAATAGAATTAATTGCTCTTAATGCCAAAATATTAACACAAAATGGGATCATATAACAATTTATAAACCTCCTGGTCAGAAATTAAACATAAACAGTGTAAAAAATATGTTGCAAGTAGGCAATATTGTTTTAATATTTGGAGACATGAACGCAAAACATGTCATTGGTCTGGAAAAACCAATAATCGTGACGGAAAAACTGGCACTTTATATAATGACTTTATAACATATTATAACAATTCTATATTGAAAATAATAACCACACCGGAACGTACATACTACTCCAATGACAACTCAAGGGCCCTCGACATATTAGACATAGGAATATCAAACTCATCCCTTAAATTTTACGCTTCCATCATATTCGAATTAGATTCAGACCACAACCCCGTACGCATAGTATTCCAACAAATTCCTTCAGGTCATGCAGTTTCGAAAAAAAAGTTTGTTACGGCAATTGGCCAAGTTTCAAGCAGAATTAAATTGATTAATTACCAAAATTAAAATACTACTCACAAATCCTAAAAAAGCATTAAGGAATCGTTAAAATAATCAATTTCATGATTTCGTTCAGTCTCTCAATACACAAAACAACACAATATGACATTTTTCCAAAAACAAACCCAGGACAAAAATCATAATTCTTCATATTAAAACAGCAACAAGAAAAGCTTATAATCCCTTTCAAAAAGTAGAAATTTTGCCAGTTATTTTTCATCCACCTTTACCATCATCATCACCACGCAATGCCGTCTATCTCAGCAAGTATTCAATAATGCATCATAACTTCTACTTACGGACCACACCCAAAAATTAAGTACATATCACTCAAAATAATAAAAAATACCATAATCAAACTGCCAATTTAAAATACCCTAGACACGATAACATAAGTACAAGAATAGTCAAACACTTCCCTCCCTCTGTTCTTCTACCTTAACCATAGATCGTTTTCAGTTTCCGTTAACAGTCATCATTCAAATCCGAGACCAATAACTGCAGTTTTGTCACAAAGTTCTCCACTATTCCCTACACGTTTCAGTTCTTTCAAAATTACACAACATTCAAACGGCCCATTTGGCCAATGCAACGGTAATGTTCCAGCCGGAGATTCGCTATTAAGTATCAGAAACTCTCTTCAATTGCATCACAGTCTTGTAGACAGTTGGGCTGCATATTTAAAAATCAAAAGTAATCCCACAAACAAAGCTATCATAATATTCACTTTAAAACCACATACACCTCCATTCCCGCTCACAGTACATAATGAAACCATTAACTGGCCACCCTCAAAAAGTACTTAAAATATCTCTAAAAATATACACTAAACTAAACTAGAGCCAACGCATGAATAGTAAAATACAATAAGCAAAAAATATGCCTCTTCATCTAAAATTCATCACTAATCGCTCTTCCCACCTTCCATTCCTAACAGACATAACCATCTACAAAACCATCATTAGACCCCTTCTCATATATGCCTGTCCAGTTTGGATCTCCTCAGCAAGAACAAACCTTAAGAAGCTCCAAATAGTTCAGAAACATTTTCTTATATCACAAATTCTCTTTTATTTGTCACTAACTCACAGACCCACAAAGAATTCCAAATGGACTCTATTCACCATATCGTATCTCCCCACCCAGTTCTATCACTCCATACCTCAAATTTCTCACCTAGCCAACTTCAGACTACAGAAAACTGCTTCTCACAGAATCAGAATTAAAAATAAATATCTAAAATAAATTGTCAAAAGTAAAGTTTTTCTTGGACACATGTAGCAAATTTTTAAGATTTTCTTCCGAATGAAGCGGAATAATAAGTCAGTATAAACAATTAACTTACCTTCGAGCATGCGCAAACTCTAAGCGTTCCTCCACAATATCCTTCATTGCACGAAAATTTTGCCACATTTTCAAGTTTTTCCGTTGTATCCACCAACTCTCCGGGAAGATAAGGGCACTTCGCTGTCCACCCTCCAAAATTGTTTCTAATTCTCCATTTTTAAGATTTCTTAAACGAACATGAGCGGTTCTGGACAAATTTAATGACCTTTTCAAATATAAAAGAAGATAATATTCAAAACAAAGAACTTCATATCCAGCATTTGCAAGATCCTCAATTGTATTTATTTCTGGATAATACTGGATATTCGTCATCAGCTTGAAAAGGTTTCCCTGCAAAGGAATATACACGTGATTATTGCCAGTTTTTCCAAGTGAAAAATTTTAGTATTGGGAATATCAATTATGTTATTGGTCAAGAAATATTGACGATGATTAGTTTATAGCTGAAAACAACACAGTTTGCTTCATCAAGGCTGCAGAAATTAATATTATTAAAATGCCTTGACAGCTGGTCGTTAAGAATCATATTGATTGTTAATCCCTCGTTAATTCACTTCAAAATTGTAACTGTTTATACCTTTGTTACGTCCCTATTGGCTGATCGCATCAGTTCAGTCGGATAACTATTGACGTGTAACATTTGTTTAATCCTTCTAAGGTAATCAAGTATCGTTTACTAAAAATCGCAAGAAACAAAAACATCGAATACTATTGTACGACATAGACATTATGGTCTCGACTCTCCCTTCTGGTACAAAAAACCAATACTGTGCAATGAAATAAACATGCAAACAACCAATTGAAACTGATTCTCAGAAACACACATGTTAAATGACTTGAGCTAAACTTCCTCTCAGAAAAACATTTTTCCCGGCATGGTCTTCACCTGAACCTTGTCGGAAATCATGCACTCGGTAGCGAGCGTGTAAAACACGTCCTTTCACCACCTAGGCAGTGTCTTGCCCAACACCCATCCCGACCAACCTCTTCTAGTTCTCTTCCTTCCTCCGGTACCTCTTTGCACCCATTTACCTGAGTCAACACCTTGTACTACCTCTCCTATTATTGATTTAACTACATTTGTCGCCCATCCTTTCTCATCTCCCGTCACTGCGGGGGCTCGATACTTAATTCGACCACGCAGTCGAGGTAAAAATGAGGTAAATAAATAGAAACTGCAGTTAAAAGCAGCAGAATAACATCCGTGTAGGTACATGCAAAAATTCAATTAATGAAATCTAGTGTGCAATCTCTTCTAAAGAAAATTGAATTTATTGAGACAGCATTACAGTGTGATCTAGGTCAAATAAATGTTTTTCGCTTTACCGAACATTAACCTCTAAATGATCTAAACTCACTCCAAATTCCTATTTTTGTCTTGCAAGATCATATTATAGTGCGAAGCAATTAAATAAGGGCAGTGCTTAGGAAGGTTCGTGTATTTACGTAAGAAATTATATTGAATTTATTTTCTTGTTAGAATTCGATTTATATGCAGTTGAAAACGTTTTTGAAATAACAGTCCTACATCTTACTACGTTAAAAACAATCTTACTTTACATCTATAGACCTCCAACAAAGCGAGCTTTAGATAATTTCATTTTCTTAGAAAATCTAGAGATAACTCTGAACAAAATTAGTAACATTTCTTTTCAATCCATTATTATATGTGGAGATTTCAATATTGATTTTGTGATTGAATCCCACGAAAAAGAGCAGTTTATCAATTTCCTGCATTCCTTTAATTTAGATATTGCAGTGAATGTACCTACACGGAATACATTTACATCACAAAAAGCAATATCAAATTATAATTAACAAAACCACATACAGATATGAAATAAAACTACTAATCTAAGTTACAGAGATCATGATCCAGAAATTCTTACACTTAATAATAACAAGAACGCTGACACAAATTATTCACGCATGTGCAGAGCATTCAATTAAGTTAACAATAAAATATTTACGGACTACTTGCTGAAGGAATTATGGAACACAGTTTATAACGCTTTTGACACAACTGAAAATTAAACAATTGTCATTATGATTAGGCATGCTTTGTGAATAACTCAGATCTTTGGTGCTCTACAGGTAAAACAATGTAAGCTAAATTTAGTGTTGCATGTAATATTCCGCGTCGCGAGAAATATGGTATATAAAGTTACTCGTTATCAGTTTAAAGCGAGAGTTTACAATGTTCTTGTTTTAATTTTTAGTACCTTTCCAAAATACCTAACCTTAAATACAACTATAATATTGATTGATTTGCATGCAATAATCTTCGGATAAAAGGACTTTAACTATGTTGCATGTGTTATAACAGGTTTCTGTGCGAGGTGATGGTCGTCAAATGTTGGTCTTTGGTATATTGGTCAGTATAAGTGAAAATCTAGCTTCAGAAATATTTTCAAAGTATTCGCAAAAACTGTAACAAGATTATGGATAAAACTTTGTCCTTGGATGGCGTAAATGACACTCAAAGGAATGCTACGGGCCACTTTTCCGTTTAAATTCCTAATTTTTAGAAAATTGCAAAAGTTCAAGTATGTTCCTTTTAGATTTATTATTAAAGTTTGCTTTAAAGAAACGATCGGTGGCAAACTTGATTACAACTAGAATTATAACAATGAAAACTTTTACAAATATTTAAAATTACAATTAGAGGATAATATCGTAGTTATAATTAATTTCTAGTACTTTTTAATCGGCTTCTAGTTCCTTTAACACTTCGTTTCAATTAATAAAGGACCCGGTCATAATAGTAATAATAATAATTATTATTATTATTATAAAATAATACTTAAGATAAAAGTTTCAGTGATATTAGTGATGATCTAGATGGCGATCTAGAAGAGCCTCTAGTACGTTTGCAGGTAGTTTGTTCAAATCAACTAAAGTGCGATACCAAGAGAGAACTTGCCTATGTCAGTTTTTGTTCTCTACATCGTATACTCCAAGAATGGTCTACTCTGCTTTTATAGTCTGGTTTCTGCTATTTTTACCGATACCTGCCCCTGCTGTGTCTGCCTTTATGCGTAATGTACATCTTGCACTTTACGCATACACGCACCTGTTGCATTCTCTGAGATAAGGATTCTCATTTTTTAGTTCATAAACAACCGGCTCATCATTTACAATTTTTCCGTTTCTAAATTTTATCTAGCGCCTCAATTCGCCCTTATCTTCACGGGTCCCAACATGCGGCTATCGTATTCAAAAGTATGACGAGCAATTGTAGTATAAGCTAGGGATCGGGCATTTGGGCTAATTTTTCTACTTTTTCAGGATAAGCATTACAAAGTGTAGCGCCCTTTAGGCTTTTATGACCGTAATGTTAATACTATCCCACCAACACAAGACGCTTCGTAGGACTAACCCTCCCAAAAAAAACATAATTACAGTGTACACTCGAGCGAGACTTGGTAAATCAAATGTATTTACACTTTTCGTGATTTAATTCCATCTTATATCTGCACGCCAAGTTCCACAAACAGTTGAGATCGTTTCGTAAAATATTGTTATCCACAGATGAACCAGTAATCCTATATATTACGCAATAATCGGCGGAAAGTCTACCTTTTGATTTTATTCCAGTTGCAAAGTCAGGGATTACGCGACTTCCTACAACTACTATATTGAAGATGGAGATTTTTTTATAATGAAAACAGTTATTAAAATACAGAAATAGAAATATACTGTCAGGAACAATTTTTCAAAAATATATGTAATTCTAGCATATTTTTTCTTGAATTACAGGCCATTTAACAGATTTTCCTTTAAAAGACGGTTAATTATTTTCTTTCGATGTTCCTTTCTTGGGTATTAAAAGACGGTATAAATCTATTTAAATTTTAGGTGATCATTCTGTATTTTTAAAAATTTTAGCACGTTAACATTGTAAAAATACAATATAGAAGACTAATAATTTGGTCATTAACAAAACCCATACTCCATAATCAGAACTTTAAAAAACGTTGATTTACGATGTATTGAATAAAGAAGTGATTTTCGCCTAAATGTTGCCTGAAATTACTGCAAGCAGATCACACAGAACGAAAGATAAGAAACTCCATTTATTTTGTCCCATTATAAACCACCAAAAATAGCCCACGTCCCAAAATACAGTGCTAGTATTTACCATTTCTCCTTGATGCATGCGCAATCTGGTGTCATGCAGCAACATCTCACATAAATAAAATCCAAATTTTCCAAAAAGGCGTCCCCTGCATTGTAACAAAGCTCTATGGTTTAACAGGAACACGACTCTTCACTACAATTTCGGCAAAATTCAAATTAATGATCAAATCATTCACACCTCCTACAATTTCTTCTTCCACTTATTTAGCATAACCGGATCATTCTTCTACAACATAGGGGTAGAAAATTCACCCTTCCTGACAATAACGCTGTTCTAAGATGACAAAACTTTAAAAACATTTTACATGACAGCAATTTTAAGCATTAAAAAGGTCAAGTAACTTCCCCTCTTAAAATATCTTTTAAAATGTTTTAAGCTCAGAATAAGGAATTAATATTTGTAGAACCGGGTGGCTTACCCATGTATTTTCTCATAAAAAATAAAAGAATGATTAAAAAAGCATTAACGAATAATCATTAGGCATTTGAGATTGTAATTTACTATACATTTGTGTAAATGCAAGGGCATGACTCATCTTTGAAATCAGGGGTCCACAACACAATTATGCTGCAAAAAAAATTCACTTTGTACTGCAGTATTATATTCCTATTGGTAATGTGAAAGAAAGTTTATTGGGACGAAATTTCCCACGAAACTTCGATTTAAATTAGATGTAGTTTTAATGTTAATGTAATTCTAAGAATACCAAAGTTCCCAGATAGGTATAAATGCACAAATCGTGCTGTAAGCTTACTTGGTAAGCTGTCAAGACCACAATGGCGGAGGCGAGCAGCGCGGCGGCCAGCTGCAGGCGCTGCGGCGTGGCGCGCACCCTGTCCTGCGGGGCGCCCCCGCACGAGGAGAAGGCGCGCAGCGCGGCGGCGGCGCTGGCGGCCAGCGACTCGCCCGCCACCGCGCGCCACGCCAGCGCGTACGCCATCATGGCGCCCGCCAGCGCCATCCAGATGGTGGCGCCGAACACTCGCAGTGGTAGGGACCACGAGGGTAACGGGAAGGCGCGAGGCACAATGAGCACCAGTTTGTCGTCCACGGCGCTCCCGCTGATGATCTGAGTTGACGAGAAATGGGATCCATCTGTGGGGAAGCTGTGAGCTGTGAACTCAATGGTGCCAGCTACAAGCGATTGGTAGGTATACTTTACGAATCCACGAAAACGGAAATACTGAAACATGAGACAACACTAAAATCAGACTTTAATTGACATGAAGAAGAAATGAATACCATCCACGAATATGCATTACTTGATGAAACGTATCCGGACACGTTAGGTGTTGTCGTGGGTTTCATGGGGGAGGCTTGCACCCTTTGTTTTGTATGTGATACTATTGTGACACAGGCCTACATTGAAGATTTAAACATTTGCTTGCTTCCCACTGTTGAAGAGCAAATCGGGGATGGCGACTGCATCTTTAAACACCATCGAGCACCTGTTCATACTTCACGGCCAATGGCAAAGTGGTTACACGACAATTATATACCTGTTCTGGACTAGCCTGCGTAGATTTCCGACTTGAATCCTATCGAATACCTATTGAAGGTTTTGGAACGCCAGGACTTCGTGCCAGGCCTTGCCGACTTACATCAATACATCTCGTCAGTGCAGCTCTCCGTGAACAATGGGCTGCCATTCCCCACGTAACCTTCCAGCACCTGATTGAAAGTATGCCTGCGAGACTAGAAGCTGTCATTGAGGATAAGGGTATGGCAACACCTTATTATATTCCAGCATTACCGATGGAGGACACCACGAACTGGTAAGTCATTTTCAGCCACGTGTCGGGATACTTTTGATCACATAGTGTATTATGTTATTATTAAATATTGTGCGTAAATGCACGAACTAATAGGTTCACAGGCATACCATACTCACACATTTTATGTTTGTGAATTAAAATAATTAAGTTACGTATTATAAATTTTTGAAATATCTAGCATATTCTTCTTTGAGTTAGATTAGTTTCATAGATTATACTTTGTAATTAATATATAAAAATTAGGTATCAAATTTCAGTGGAATATGTAGAATTTTCAGCAGAAAGTTCTGGAACGTTCTGTTTTAAAACGGTTAGACGACATTAATAAACGTTCATGTTAATCGTAAGTATTTTTTTGTTAAATTAAATTTTCTATGTTGAATCAATAATAGCTTTTTCAATATCATTTACGAGATTTGATGTTACAATAATAAGATGACAGACACGTTCCATTGTTCAAAGTAGCATATAAGATTAATATTGACTGGTCATTGACTTTATCCGAATTTTAACGAGAGTGTAAAGACGTGTGTCTCTTCGGTCGCTTCAATATTTCACACGAGACTACTGTAGCGCACGGTATGGTGGTTTTCTCAAAAACCGCTCCGTTTTTTTTACTTTCACTCTACGGAGGAGACACAAAAATATGTAATGCTAAGCGAAAAAAACCGCGAGTGTTTGGAAGAAGTTACACAGGCCTGGTAATGAAAAAGTGAATACAGTTGCTTAAATAAGAGAAAATGCATCAAGAAATGTGGCGCGGCTCATTCTTGTTTATCTCTCTAAGTTTTGAAAAATTACCTGTGGGAAATAATTAGTGTTTTACAAAATGATCCAAGTCAGTACAGAACCCCTGCGTCGTGTACGGGTGAACGTGGATGTGGTGTGTAACCTCGATGGAGCTGAGTTCGAGGCGCGGCACGCAGACAAATTTTTTGTTTGTTGGAAACACTTTACATGTTTATGTACTATTTCTATAACATTGTGGAACCATTACAAATTATGCGAGAAAGTATGTGCTATTGTAGTATGACTACATACTTTCTCGCGTTTACATTACAATACATAAAAAGCTTACCTTTGTTTCCGGACTTTTAATTATTGGCGGGATAAACCATAATATATTGAGACGCTTTTCCAACTCCATTAATATACTCATCTTCTCTCCCATCAGTCGACTTTTATATCCGTACGGTCTCATATCAATACTTGTGTATTCCAGAGGAACAGCAGGAATTGTCATCATTGGCCACCGCTTTGTTAGATCGCCCAACATCACGTTTGTTATATCTAAACATGTTTGTCCTACGCAATGATATACAGAATGCATTTGGCGCACTGATTTCACGCAAAACCTTTCGGTGTTTTCGTTCTCCATCTCCCTCACAATTGTTAAAAAGTAGGTCTGATGAGTCATTAGTGCGTTTGCTATAGATTCATCTTGTTGCCATTTTGGAATATCTGTATTTAATTTTTCTTCAGTAAGTGTAATCACAACATGTGCTGCTGAGTTTAACTGTAGTGGACGACATTTCCGGAAAAAGAGTTCCTGTTACACAAAAACAAAATATTAGTGTATCACACTCAGTTTTATGCCAACATTTAGAAAGACACAATGACTATGTTCACACTTTTCCTGAGTAACACATAAATATTGTTTTTGTCTTCTCTTTGGCGAAGGAAGGTAAGGTTGACTCGAGGGATGAGTAGTATATCGAGTTGAATGATAATGGATGATGTTTAGAAATAATGAGAAAAAGTCTTGTGAGTCAAACCCATGATACAGCTTTGTCGTGGCTAGGGCCCGGTCCATTATGAGTGGTGGTTCATGAAACACCGTCACCAAACTGGAAAGCTTATAGGTATAAAATGGTATGACGGTCACACCCAGGAATACATAGCGAGACGTTCCACGATGGGCAAAAGCGTTGCATTCCGGTGTATGCAGGTGCCAGCCTGGCGCTATCTTAGTGCATTTCGAAGGAAGTGATGAAGGAAAAAATGATATGAATTAAATTAACTGTCCGATACGCTAACCATTACACCATCGCCTTCGCAATGCAAATGAAGGGGTTAGAAGTAGTAATGGAAAAAAGGTTTCTTTTTAAAGCTTGATAATTATGTTAATCTAAACGATAAAACCCTTTAATTCTTAAACTGTGAGAGACGGCACATTTCATAATTTCTTTATTCTATTTCCCCATCCCCCATATCTACTGGAAGTAGCAAAATTAATATTAAAATTAAAAAAACAATTTTTCACACAGAAAAATAACAAATTTTACTTCATGAATTGTTAACGGTGGAACAATTCAAAATCCACCCAATATATGTTTAGCAGTCACTATCGACCCTACATTATACTGGGAATTGCATGTCTACAAATTCCCCCTTACGCTAAAAATTCAAAGTGTATCCATTGTCATTCAATATAATCTCCAATGCATTTAACAATATCATCCTCCATTTATAAATCTATAATAAAACAATGTGTATTGAATGTCTCCCCCAAAAGCAGCTGGCAAATTCATCATTAAAAAGCTGCAAAACATTCAAAGCACACCCTTTCGGGAAAAACCCTTGGGTATATTTCAAACGAAAAGTCCTTAACAATTTTTCCCTATTTGCAAATCTTCATTGAAAATCATACCATGATGGTTCCACAAGAAAAAAATACATGTACATGTGTACATCTTAGCAATTTTACTTGGCACCATTTTCCAAAGAAGATTTTCGAATCCCTTAATGAATTTAAATAATAAAAATATATCTGTAACAAGAAAAAATTTACCATGGTATTATTTCTACCCCGTCAATACGAGGCGCCTTATACTGTTTCTTCAAAGAGAATGACTAATTATTTTTATTGTAATAGTTTCCATAGCATGTTAATTGTAATATAAATTGTAAAGCACTTCGATACTGATCGTACAAACTGATCGTAAAAAATAAAAATATCAAGTAGTAGTCATCGAATATGCATCATCATAATTATGAGAAACGCATTTACAATTAAGGAAAGAGTATTACCATTATTCACATGACCCAGAAATTGTTAATATGCGATAAAATTGGAATGAACTGTAAACATATAAAAATTTATAAAAGATATGTTTTCGAAAGAAATCACAAAATATGGAAATAAATATATGCACAAGTGTTCATTAGTACACTAAATAAAAATTACAAATATAAATTATAAAGTAGAATGTGAGCAGGAAATAATTGTCCACCGAAAGTAGGACGCAAATAGGAAGAGCTCTTTACAATCCAATTCTGTGCTACGAGCCGCGGCGTTTGGAAGAAGACTTCCGTGGCAACGTGAGAAGGGCCCCTTATAGTCCGAAAAATCTGTTAATTTACGCACCTCGTAAGCGTCGTCACGAACGGCGTCAGCGCAGTCAACTCGCAGAAACAAGAGCAGGCGGCGCAAGGAGCGCGAGGCCAGCAGGTAGGCGCGCGGCGCCTCCAGCCAAAAGGGCGCAGCGCCAGGGAGCGCAGCGGCCGGGGCGCGCCACAGCAGCAGCGGCGCCTTCGCCCGCACGTGCAGGGCCTGCAGCCAGTGCTCGCCCACTCCCAGCGCCACCACGCCCACCGCCGCGGCAGGCTCGCCGCCCACGCCCTCCAGCAGCGCCAGCACCCCCTCCGGCAGCCCGGCACACCCCTGCGCACAAGGCGTCCCAATGCACTTCACAACACACACCGCAGCAGTCGGCTCTCCAGCTGAATTCTCCAGCAGGGCCAGCACCCCCTCCGGCAGCCTGGCACACCCCTGCGCACAAGGCGTCCAATGCGCTACACAACGCACACCGCAGCAGTCGGCTCTCCAGCTGAATTCTCCAGCAGGGCCAGCACCCCCTCCGGCAGCCCGGCACACCCCTGCGCACAAGGCGTCCCAATGCGCTACACAACGCCCACTGCAGCAGTCGCCTCACCAGCTGAATTCTCCAGCAGGGCCAGCGCCCCCTCCGGCAGCCCGGCACACCCCTGCGCACAAGGCGTTCCAATCAACATCACAACGCCCACCGCAGCAGTCGGCTCACCAGCTGAATTCTCCAGCAGGGACAGCACCCCCTCCGGCAGCCCGGCACACCCCTGCGCACAAGGCGTCCCAATGCACTACACAACGCACACCGCAGCAGTCGCCTCACCAGCTGAATTCTCCAGCAGGGCCAGCGCCCCCTCCGGCAGCCCGGCACACCCCTGCGCACAAGGCGTTCCAATGCACTACACAACGCACACCGCAGCCGTCGGCTCTCCAGCTAATTTCTCCAGCAGAGCCAGCACCCCCTCCGGCAGCCCGGCACACCCCTGCGCACAAGGCGTTCCAATGCACTACACAACGCACACCGCAGCCGTCGGCTCTCCAGCTAATTTCTCCAGCAGGGCCAGCGCCCCCTCCGGCAGCCCGGCACACCCCTGCGCACAAGGCGTTCCAATGCACTACACAACGCACACCGCAGCAGTCGGCTCACCAGCTGAATTCTCCAGCAGGGCCAGCGCTCACTGCCCCAGCACACCCCTGCGCACAAGGCGTTCCAATCAACATCACAACGCCCACCGCAGCAGTCGGCTCAGCAGCTGAATTCTCCAGCAGAGCCAGCGCTCACTGCCCCAGCACACCCCTGCGCACTAGGCGTTCCAATGCACTACACAACGCACACCGCACAGAGGTTACGAGCTCTTTCACATACATCGGGGACATCAGATTTGGAGAAAACCGCCTAAACAGTACCTACCTTAGCAGGTGGACGAAAAGACGGTCCAATACCCAAACATGCGACAGACAGAGACACCGGCAATCAAACACACCGACAGACAGACCGGCAAGCTGACGAATCGACAGACAGATAGATTGACCCACAGACCAACAGACCAAGAGACGGACGCACCGACACACAGATATTATGCTGTCAAGGTTTTTCAGTATCCAGGACCCACAAAAATGGATTTTTACTACACGACGTTTAAGAGGATGTAATTTACTACAAATAGTAACTTCATGAATTCACTCTTTCCTTTCTAGGGCCTGAGAATCAGTTTCTTGATGAAAATTCAGTTTCCGGCTTACGATTACAATACTTAATCTTCTTACAAAGTAGGCCGAAAATTAATTACTGTTAACATCATTGAATTATTCCAATTCTCTTAAAGTATAACACGAAACTGGATAGCTGTTCTGAAATGAGGGCAAGTTTTAAACAAAATTTTATTGAATTATACAAATGGCAGCCTCAGTACGTTCTGTAAAATGCTTGCTGTAACAGTTCATATTGGCTTTCCAAACAAAATTGATTTTTTGAGCAAAATAATGAAAAAATTAAAAATCATTTATATTAATATTATAATATATTTAAATCTAAAGACAACGCGCAAAATTTGGGGTTAAAAATAACACTAACCTGGTTTAGTGATGAAGTAGAGGTGGAGTATTTATCTATTAGGCCTGCCGCTATCAGAAGCTTAGACGTGGGTTTAAAATCAATAGGATCCCTTTGCAGTGACACTTCTATACTTATTCCAAAGACCTTTACAGTTATCATATTTGCGGCGTATATTAATATAACCATGTAAATCTTCTCCTTAAAGTAATGTCTAAAGAATCTACGAAATGGTGGAATCATAAACAAAAAGTATCTTCTGATGAAAAACCTGAAATGATGCAGCAATATATATATAAAACTTTGTGTATTTGTTATCATTGTCACATTTATTGATTATTAATATGTAAGGAATTGTTTTTTGAAATGCTTCGTTCACTAGATAATACGACCGAAAATTTCATTATTACGTTTTTTAATATTCTATATTACAAGTATTAGCTAAAAATGTTCATCCATATTTATCTTAACGCTAAAACGTCAAATATAATTCAAATAAAATATTTCAATTTCACGTTTTCAAACAGTCGTAATACGTCATAGAGAACTTACAGAATCGCCTTCAAGCTTGCCAAACTTCTTCTCTTTTGAATACAGATTTGTACAGAACACAATGTTGAAGTAATTTTCCGATCAACGAACTTTTGGAGTGTATATATCTGAACTAACTTGTTCTTAAAACACACATTGAATATAAAATTAATCTGCAAGCTTAAGTTGAATACCTCGAAATTTAAGCTCGCGGGTATTGCTCAATGATTTCCAGACAACTGCGTATGTCACTCAATCTTATGAAGTGTAATAAGTTTCCACATCAATGCACTGCAATGCAATACAAGCAATGAGTCTCTATGTATAAGTAGTTATGATAGAATAAGCACGACTATTTCGTTATCTCTACGACGTGTACAAATTGGTATTCTTAGCACACGGTCGGTCGATTGTATTCGCGACAGAGCAAGATGTGCACGGCGCTCAATTGGCAACTAAACTACTTATATGCATGTTAAAGAAGCAAATAATACAATTTCTATAATTAGCTGCAGTAAAAAAAACCATTTTTTTGTAATAAACTTGTATTATTGTGAGTCCCGGATACCGAAAAGATATTTATTTCTCTTCAAAAATCATATTATCAAGAAATAAAATTATGTGAAAAACCACATCTTTTTGTTCGAATCCTACTCATCCATAGTAAACAAATGAGAATGAAACACTTTTACGATACAAAATATTGTAAACACAGAAAAGTATTAAAATATTTCCTTAGCACTGAAAACATTCAGAAAAAGCTCTGATTCCATTGCTGAGAGCAGAGATTGTTCATTGTTCATTTCTTATCTGAGATTATTATTCCGTGAGATGAATCTTGGCTCCACACCATCTTCAGTCGATATGAGTGGAAATCGTGAAGATCACAGACAATGAAACTCTGTGGTTCTAGGGATGTAATATAACTCACACATATTTATAAAATCTTTTGAGGTTGAAAATTATTTAAGAGTGCATAAATACAGTTAATTTACAGCAAATAATTTCCAACGGTTCGCTTCACACTTCCACCAGTCAACATATACCCGGTAAAACACAAGAAATGAATTTCTGAAAATAGTTGCGTGCGCATAAATTCTATGGAAGTGGACGTGAAAAAAGGTATATGATTTTTTGGCATATAAAACATGTGTACAATTCCTAGTTACAAAGTATTGTGATAAATCGAAACCCTTGGTTTATTTTAAAATAGGTTTAATTTTTGGAAAATTGCTTTGCATCTCTGATTTGGCTTTAGAAATTTGGTTAATTAGTTCTCTTTATGCTGACTTCAAAAAAATTATCATAGGCAATATTTTTATTGATTATTATTCAAACTCCCTGCACCGTCAAAATGTAAGAGTCTCTTTTCCAGATGAAATTAATTTAGAACAAATATACGTGTCAGAGCTTGTGGATTCATATACATAAATTTTAAATAGAATACATTCAGGTCATTTCTAGTGATATCTAAATTATTAATTCTTAGATTCGCTTCCAAATGTGCTTAGGTCACTCTGAAGTCACATACCTTGTCACTTACCTCTCAAGCAATGTTTTTCTTTGTGACTTATACGCAAACATTAATCAAGAAACGCGCTGAAGAGTTGCTCGTAATGTGTACGATGTTTCGTAACAGTCACATAAACTGTGACGCAAAGGAACAATTACGAGTCGACATTTGAAGGCAAATCAAACTACGTGCCACAACCGCGCAACGCCTCGCATTACTTCTAAATCTGCAATTTTTGAAAATTCATAGAGTTAAGTAAAACGAGTCCTGTGCCATCAGTTCCTTCCTGTAAATGTGAAAAACGTTAAAAGAAAAAAATTGGAGTCTATTTAATTTGTGAGTGGACCAATTGAGAGGGGGAGGAAAAATGGTAACCGCGACCAGAAAGCGCAGATTTTTGCAGCTTCAATGACTGCGTTATTACGGAGTCTAGCACCCAGAGAGGTACCACAATTTTGCCAAACAATTTGTAACAAAGCCAAAACTTGTAATTAATTAAGTATTTAGTAAATGGCCATTGGAATCAATTTTATTTTCAATGGCGTGTAGTTGCGTGAATGAAATGTAGATTAAATAAGTATAAATGAGTGAATGCTATTTGTATTTGTTTTCTTCCAAGATGTGTTGGCATATTCAAAGGTTTGTATGTCGTTTTATGTTTTGTTCATTAGAAAGCTGGTGTATTTACGGCGGAGAGCAGAATTTGCCGAGTGGCGTTTAAGAATATTGGTTACGAATAAATATTTACTGATCATATAGCCAGAAGTTTTAAAAATCTGTGTATATTTAATTTACTAGGTAACAAAAACTCAACTACAGGAGAAAGAATAAAAGAGAGCCAGGTTCCCAAATCAATGTAATCATCTTTCGGTTTCCTGTACGGAGTAAACTTCGCAAATTCACACCAAAATAAAAATTTGTTCTGTAGAAGCAAGAACTTGATATTTTCATAATTTCGTCGAGAAATTACAACAAAAAGCTATGGAGGCTCGGAAGACAACATAACAAATTAATATTTTGTTTAAATATTTTGACGTGTTCAAGTGTGGGGTGAAATAGTTAAAATGGTTAATTATTAGTAAATTTTGTTTCCCAGGTGTATGATCATTTTACTCTATAAAGATCATTTTTTAGATTCTCCATGATGGTGTGTATTTATTTTACTTATGTCCTGTGCATTAATCAGAGAAAAAACACCAATTAGTTCTTCTGAAGGGATATAGATCACGACGTGTTCCATCTTTGGTTTATTCAGACTTTGCCTACTAACTTAAAACCTCATTAATTCAAAATTCCAGCTAGCTGAGAGCTTGTGAAAAAATATCTGCAACAATGTTTGTTCAAAATGCTTAGTATGGAGCACATCAAAAAGAAGGTCAAACCAAGAGAAGAGCGTCATGTGCATTCTCTCAAAGTGCACTCTATTGGTAGTTCTTCGGGATTAACTTGGCATTGAACTGGAAAGACATGTTTTACATCACAAAGACAAAAACCTTTTTTTCATAGACCTCGAGTATTGATGCAATAGAATTGCGTGTTATTGATTCGATAATGGAATAGCAATAATGATTCATCAAATATTATATCTTAATGAGATATGTAGTTTTTGCCAAAGTGGTTTTCTTTTCACATTGTTTATTAATGGCGAATTAATAGTATATTTTTCACGGTTTTGTTTTGTTAGGAGCGCATTGTGTAGCGGGTAGATATTAGAAAGAGTTTGAATCAGTAGTCATGCAAGTACAATTAAGAGGTTGAGATTCAAAATGCAATCCCTAAATCTTTATCTCTCCTTACAAGCAATATACTAATCCAATCTAGCTTTGCCCGTACACTATAGTACGAATTTGTTTAGGAGTGCTCAACTTCCCCGCGGGGGGGGGGGGCGTTTCGAGAATTCGCCCTGTTTAACGCATGCTTTCCAGTCTTGTTGAATAGTCGGCTTGCGTTGGCTTGCTCGAGGTTCACTCTCAAATAGGACAAGTCTCTATGTGCCATTATTTCCCACCTGCGTTTAAAGTCCATGGTTTCTCTAAAAATTACGTAAAAATTATTTTATTCAAAACAATTTTCATGTTCCTTTGCGCATCAATAGTCACAATTGCCATTCATACTGTCTAATCTGTCAACATTCACATGTTTCTGTTATTCCAATTATACAACACATGCATTACCAACTTATTTTAGTTTCTGCGATTAGATGCTTTCTTTCAACCGTCATTATTTCGTCGCTTCTGATCTGGTTGTGGTGAGCGGAAGGTGCCAGAGAGCTCGCATCCACTGAGTATTGTGTTAGAGTTGTTATAAATTCCTCTAAGCTTCCTTCATAAGCTTTTTTTATTCGTTAGTGTTGTTTAAACGCAAACAAGTGGACACATAATTATAAACAGATTAAAATACGCTTTTTCTGTCACATACACGCAAACATGGTTTATAATTGAATTGCATACTCCAGACGTTATTTTACTACGTATTAAAAGAAGAAAAATCCACTTTTTCGGTGACGAATCTTGTTTATTGTGTCAAAAAATATGAACATTTGCGTGCGGCAATTTAATACAAACGTTAATATGTGAATTGTTGGATTTTATTACACTTTGCCAAATAGTGGAATTATGTAGGTAATTGTTAATTTGACAGTGAATGACATGAATAAAATATGTTTAAATTGTTAGTCTATAATCATTGTCTTATATAATTGCTTACTTTTTGATGCTCATCTTTTATGACATTTGTATCATTGCTTGCAACAATTATATAAACAATGGTCAAAGGAGAGACAAACATTGTTGGGGACAAGTGTAACAATATTACACATACTGCAAAAGAGCCCGGAAGGAAACACTCCAAAACACAAAAATGCTCAAAGTGTCAACATAGTTTGCCACTTTTTGTTTTATTTATCAGTTTCTTCTGAACTTTAAGAATCCTCTTGTTCGAATGGAACTCTCTCCTTTTGCAACACAGTTCCACACAGAAAAGCAGAGAGGCCAAGATCAAACCCAATGCTAGCACTTGCAGATGAGGTCTTATGTCATCGAGAACAAACACTCTTCTAGTATCCTCATCGGAACCACCAGCAATTGGTTCGTATATTTCAGAAAATCTAATAGGCATTAGATTCACCTTCTGCCAGAAGTCGTTTCCCCAATACGTTCTTAGTCCAGAAGCGTCAAATTTCAAGTATAAATCATTCACAGGAACTGTCCAGTGCCAGTTTCTGTAAGCAAGAAAACCAATTACATTTTCGTGCGTTGGAAAAAAGTAGATTTAACGTAATACTGTCATAATATTTAAATTACGTACAATGCGCTATTTTTCGGACATTTGAAACTTTCCTTTGCAGTCATAAACCAAGTTTTAACTTATAGAAGTGGTTTTAGTGACTTTTTATTCTATTGATGAGTACCAAAATTTTATTTATCTGTGCCAAACAGTATTTTGTACATTTTTGAATTACGATTAGCAGTAGATATATCTAAACTCAATTTTTTGTTCATCATTTTGGGTTTATATAACGTAAATGTCGTACACAAGCAGGAGTTTACAGGTTCAAACCCGGTATACAGCTGAATAATTACAATAATAATTCATTCAAACACTCCCTAATAAAATCCATTACAACTCATATCGTAAACATAATCAATGTTATTATCTAAGCAATAATCAGTAATAAACAAACTTTATTGTCGTCTTACTTTAATAGCAACTATGGCAGCACAACACACCATCAATTTAATAACCTTCATGAACTGGAATGCGAATAGTATTGCTAATAAAAAAATCGAATTCACGTATTTCTTCCATACCTATCACCAAAAAAAAGAGAAAGAGTCTTAATTGCAATCAATTCAAATCTAAAACTTCACCTTATTCCAATACCTAAATTCAATGAAATAGAAATAATTGTTATTAATGCCAAAATATCAACACAAAATGGGACCATTATAACAATTTTTAAACCTCCTGGTCATTAATTAAACATAAACAGCATCAAAAATGTATTTCAAGTAGGCAATATTGCTTTATTATTCGGAGACATGAACGCAAAACATGCATCATGGGTCTGCAAAAACAATAATCGTTTCCCAAATATTCGAACTCAACCCCGTACTCATAGTACTCCAACAAATTCCTCCTGCTCATGCAGTTTTGAAAACAATAGTTTGTTAGGGCAATTGGTCAAGTTTCAAGCCGCATTAAATTAATTAATTCCCAAAATTAAAATACTACTCACAAATCCTAAAAAAGCATTAAGGAATCTTTAAAATAGTCAATTACATGATTTTGTTCAGTCTCTCAATACACAAAAGAACACAATATGGCAATTCACAAAAAACATACCTAGGACAAAAATTATAATTTCTCATATTACAACAGCAACAACAAAAGCTTATAATCCCTTTCAAAAGGCAGAAATTGTGCCAATTATTTTTTATCCACCTTTACCATCATCACCACGCAATGCCGTCTATCTCAGCAAGTATTCAATAATGCATCATAACTCCTACTTACGTACTACATCCAAAAATTAAGTTAATATCACCCAAAATAATAAAAAATACCATAACCAAACTGTCAATTAAAAATACCCTAGACACGATAACATAAGTAATAGAATAGTCAAATACTTCCCTCCCTCTGTTCTTCTACTCTAACCATAGATCGTTTTCAGTTTCCGTAAACAGTCATCATTCAAATCCGAGACCAATAAGTGCAGTTTTGTCACAGGGTTCATTACTATTCCCCACACGTTTTAATCTATACGTTTCTGATTTTCCAAAATTGCACAACATTCAAACGGCTCAATTCTCGAATGCAACGGCAATGTTCCTAGCCGGAGATTGGCTATTAAATATCAGAAACTCTCTTCAATTGCATCTCAGACTTATAGACATTTGGACTGCATATTTAAAAATCAAAAGTAATACTGCGAACACAGCTGTCATAATATTCACTTTAAGACCCTATGCACCTCCATCCTCGCTCACAATACATAATGAAACCATTAACTGGCTACCCTCAAAAAGTACTGTAAAATATCTAAATATCTCTTAAAATAGACACTAAAAAAACTAGAGCAAACGCATCAATAGTAAAATACAATAAGCAAAAAATAAGCTTCTTCATCTAAAACCCATCATTAATCGCTCTCCCCACTCTCTTCCATTCCTAACAGCCATAACCATCTACAAAAACCATCATTAGACCCCTCCTCATTATCCCTGTCTAGTTTGGTTCTCCGCAGCAAAAACAAACCTTAAGAAGCTTCAAATAGTTCAGAACCAGTTTCTTATAACTATCACAAATTCTCTTTGGTGGTCACTAACTCACACACCGACAAAGAATTTCAAACTATACAACACCATATAACGTACTTCTCCATCCAGTTCTATCACTCCATACCTCAAATTTCTCACCTAGCCAACTTCAGACTCCGGAAACTGCTTCTCACAGAATCAGAATCAAAAATAAATATTCATACCAGGTATAACTAGAAAAATGTTTCGAAATAGAATGTTTTTCAAGATGTCTGCAAAAGATTTCCTCATCCAAATCAGTATGTAGTGTATTAGTATGTAGTGTAGCGTATCTGTCCCTACTTAGGAACATATTACTGACTGGAAACGGACGAATAAGTTACCTATGAACATGTGTCCATAAATTGACGGTGTGACTGCATCGAAAACAAGTCGTCCCGATACACAGTACCTAGCTAAATCGCTTCCATATTACTACAGATGTTCAACGATTGATTGATTCATTGTTAGTGATACCTGGCGCGTCAACTACTAGGGTCATTAGTCCTGTAAGTGTAGTGCATGTTTTTCTTGGAGGTGGCGGTGGTCTTCCGGCAGTTGATGGCAAGATCCTGGGCCGACTTACCCTTGGCTGATGGGGTTTTGCCCAACCAGGTATATCCCACCAGTGAGACACTGCCTCAGCCGAGACACGCTCTATGCTCCAGACCAATCTCCCGATATGTGAGGTAGTGTAGGGCACATTACTGTAAGTGTGTGTAAGGGGTAAGGATAACACAGGAAAGAGGTTCTGAGCCTCTGAGATTAACGAACACTGAGATTTTTTTATCTGAAGGCACATTTCCGGTGTATGGTGGTTCAAACATCATATTCCGGTAAGGTGTTATCAATAAAAGACCGGACTGATTTTACAACTTGTTTATTTCGATGGATACAACTTATTCGAGTTTGTCGCTCTCAAAGTGCGTCTATTGATTTACGATTCACCTTTGCCAACGTTTCTTCCAGCTTTCGAACAACACCTGGTAGGGCGCCTTAGAGATCCTTTGCAACTTTGAAACAGAAAAGTTAAGTAAATGTTCGACACACGCTCTAGTGAATTTCTGTACAGTTTTAGCGAAAAAAATAGATATAATAAAACGTTTTTAGTAAAACAATTAGCAATAAAATCTGAGCCACGGTTTTAGATAGCCAGCTGTGGCGAGCTCGCTACGGTGTCGGAATGGTGGGTTTGTGTAGTGTGACGTCATGGATACACAAAACGAACAGAGACACGAGCTTTTATATTTACACACAATTATTTACCACAAAAAACAAATATTTACAAATGAATCTACACTTTACACCCTAGCTCTGATAGACCTGCTATTCCCTAATCGCGGACGCGAACTCAACCGTACATCTGGAGCGCGTACAAAGCCAAGTTTCCGTGACCGGTTGTAACACGAGCACATAAAGTCCTTACCGGCGCACCAACTGATCGTTTACCTTGCTCGCAGAAGTGATGTTACCCGATTGAGAATCGGTGTGAGTGGTGACTCTAAACCGCTCCTCAACTCGGAGGACGAACATATCATCGCTCCTACGTGACCGCAGTCACCCAACGACACAAAGTCCTCCACGGGCTCGTCAACACTTGACTTGCCTCGCTAGGCTGCTCGCCACTGCACCGCCGTGGCGCAAAGTTTGTGCATCTGCACCACGTTCTCCCACTGTCTTCAGACCCCACCCACGGGCTCTGTGCACTCTCTTATATACTCGAGACGTGACATACGAAGTCACGCCTCCGCAGCGCACTTCTGCTCGCCCTGAATTCGCACTAGGGTCTCCGATCCCTAATATCAGAAGACCCCAGAGCCTCGTGCCAACGTGCCCTCGTGCCAATTCCTTTGCCACGTTCTTGTTTTTAGGAAAAACCCTTCTTTCCCTTCTGTGGTGAGGCGTTTTCCTGTTGCGAATCCCTTAGTACCCGTCCCCAAATACCTGCCACGAGATTCTCTCGCTAGCACTTTACAGAAGTGGCTTGGTTGGAACATTTCCAAACCCCCACGTGTCACCTAATTAAAGAACGTTTCCCTCCGGTGTTTTATATTTTCCCACATCCTGGTTAGGAGTATGTAAACGATAAAATATAGAACTAAACAACAAAAATAATTATACGGCTTCGCTCACACGGTTAATGACGAGACTAATTGAATGAAAACTGTAAAATTATCAAAAGTAAAGTTTTTCTCGGACACTTGTAGCAAATTTTTAAGATTTTCTTTCGAATGAAGCAAAATAATAAGTCAGTATAAACAATTAACTTACCTTCGAGCATGCGCAAACTCTAAGCGTTCCTCTACAACATCCTTCATTGCACGAAAATTTTGCCACATTTTCAAGTTTTTTCGTCGTATCCACCAACTCTCAGGGAATATAAGGGCACTTCGCTGTCCACCCTCCAAAATTGTTTCTAATTCTCCTTTTTTAATGATTCTTGAATGAACATGTGCGGTTCTGGACAATTTTAATGACCTTTTAAAATATAAAAGAAGATAATATTCAAAACAAAGAACTTCATATCCAGCATTTGCAAGATCTTCAATTGTATTTATTTCTGGATAATACTGGATATTCGTCATCAGCATGAAAAGGTTCCCCTGCAAAGGAATATACACGTGATTATTGCCAGTTTTTCCAAGTGAAAAGTTTTATCATTGGGAACGTCAATTATGTTAATGGTAAAGAATTAATAACGTTGATTAGTTTATAGCTGAAAATAACACAGTCCGCTTCATCAAGGCAGCAGAAATTGATATTATTAAAATGCCTTGACAGCTGGTCGTTAAGAATCATATTAATTGATAATCACTCGTTTATTCACTACTGAACTATAACTGTGTGTACCTCCGTTACGTCTCTATTGGCTGATGGCATCATTTAAGTCGGATATCTACTGACGTGTAACATTTTTTAAATCGTTCTAAGGTAATCAAGTGTCGTTTACTAAAAATCGCAAGAACCAAAAACATCGAATACTATTGTACGACACAGACATAGTCTCAACTCTGCCCTTCTGGAACGGAACCTGGTACTTCTGGCCATTCTGGGAAAGAACCTTGTCGTAATCATGCACTCGGTAGCGAGCGTGTAATACACATTCTTTCACCACCTCGGCAGTGTCTTTCCCAACACCCATCCCCACCCACATCTACTTCTCTTCCATCCTCCGGTACATCTTTGCACCAATTTACCTTATCCCCTGAATCAACACCTTGTACTACCTCTCCCATTTTTTTTCGTTAATCGGCCGACTAGGACCACGCAAGCAAGCATCCTGCATTTACCGTGGCTCAGTTTTTATTTATTATCACGGTGGCAGGTGCTTGCAACAATTCTTTGGGGGGACCAGCATTTTAGCTGGATCCGATTTTTATCCCCCACGGTTGTTAGCCCTGGGGGTATGGATGAAATGATGATACGATGATAATGGGGGTGAAAGGACAACACATACAGACATACACAAGTACATCCATGCCCGAGGCGGGACTCGAACCCGCGATCTTCTGGTCCGAAACCTCTCCGGCACTACTGCCTTAGCGATCTCGGCCATCTGATCGGCTACCTCTCCCATTATTGATTTAACTACATTTGTCGCCCATCCTTCCTCATATCCCGTCACTGCGGCGTCTCGATCCTTCCTTCGACCACGCACTCGAGGTAAAAATGAGATAAAAAAATAGAAATTGCAGTTAAAAGCAGCAGAATAACATCCGTGTAGGTACATGCAAATATTCAATTAATGAAATATAGTGTGCAATCTCTTCTAAAGAAAATTGAATTAATAGAGGCAGCATTACAGTGTGATCTAGGTCAAATAAATGTTTTTCGCTTCACCGAACATTAGTTGTCTCAAAATGATCTAAACTCACTCCAAATTCCTACATAACCTTACAAGATCGTATTGTAGAGCGAGGGAATTAAATAAGGGCGCTGCTTACAGAGGTGTATTTAAATAAGAAATTATATTGATTGTATCTACTTGCCAGAATTCAATTTATATGCAGTTGAAAACATTTTTGAGATAACAGTCGTACATCTTACTACGTTAAAAACAATCTTACTTTGCATCTACAGGCCTCCAACAAAGCGAGATTTAGATAATTTCATTTTCTTAGTAAATTTAGAGATATCTCTGAACAAAATTAGTAACATTTCTTTTCAATCCATTATTATACGTGGAGATTTCAATATTGATTTTCTGAGAGAATCCCACGAAAAAGAGCAGTTTCTCAATTTTTTACATTCTTTTAATTTAGATATTATAGTGAATGTACCTACACGCAATACATTTACATCACAAAAAAGCAATATCAAATTATAATTATCAAAACCACAAATAAATAAGAAATAAAAACTACTAATCTAAGTTACAGTGACCATGATCTACTAATTCTTACACTTAATAATAACAAGAACGCTGACACAAATTATTCACGCATGTGCAAAGCATTCATTTAAGTTAACATTAAATTATTTACCGACTACTTGTAGAAGGATTCATGGGACATAGTTTATAACGCTGTTGGCACAAATGAAATAAAACAATTGTCAGTATGATTACGCATGCTTTGAGTAAAGAACTCAGGTCTTTGGTGCTCTACAGGTAAAACAATGTGAGCTAAATTTAGTCTTGCATGTGATCTCCAGCGTCATGAGAAATATTGTTATACAGAGTTACTCGTTATCAGTTTAGAACGAGAGAATGGAGAGATGATTGATTTGCATGCAATAACCTTCGGATTTCTGTCCAAGGATTTAAACTATGTGCCATGAGTTATAACAGGATTCTGTGCGAGGCAATGGTTCTCAATTTTTTGTCTTTGGTATATTGGATAGTATAAGTGAAACTCTAGCTTCAGAAATAATTTCAAACTATTACAAAAAAATGTAACAAGATTTTAGGTGAAACTTTGTCCTTGGATAGCGTAAATGACACTCAAAGGAATGCTACAGGCCACTTTTTCGTTTAAATTCCTAATTTTTAGAAAATTGCAAAAGTTCAAGTATATTCCTTTTAGATTTATTATTAAAGTTTGCTTTGAACAAACGCTCGGTGGCAAACATGATTACAATTAGAATTATAACAATGAAAAACAATTACAAATATTTAAAGTTACAATTAGAGGATAATATCGTCGTTATAATTAATTTCTAGTTACTTTTAAATTGGCTTCTAGTTTCTTTAACACCTCGTTTCAATTAATAAAGGACCGGGTCATAATAGTAATAATAATAATAATAATAATAATAATTATTATTATTATTATTATTATTATAAAATAATACTTAAGATAAAAGTTTCAGTGATATTAGTGATGATCTAGATGGCGATCTAGAAGAGCCTCTAGTACGTTTGCAGGTAGTTTGTTCAAATCAACTATAATGCGATACCAAGAGAGAACTTGCCTATGTCAGTTTTTGTTCACTACATAGTATATTTCAAGAATGGTCTACTCTGCTTTTATAGTCTGGTTTCTGCTATCTTTTACCGATACCTGCCCCTGCTGTGTCTGCCTTTATGCGTAATGTACATCTTGCACTTTACGCATAAACGCACCTGTAGCATTCTCTGAGATAAGGATTCTCATTTTTTAGTTCATCAACAACCGGCACATCATTTACAATTTTTACGGCCGTTTTTGAATTTTATCTAGCGGCTCAATTCGCCCTTATCTGCACGGGTCCCAACATGCGGCTATTGTATTCAAAAGTATGACGAGCAATTGTAGTATAAGCTAGGGATCGGGCATTTGGGCTACTTTTTCTACTTTTTCAGGATAAGCATTACAAAGTGTAGCGCCCTTTAGGCTTTTTTGACCGTAAATTTAATACGATCCAACCAACTCAAGACGCTTCGCAGGACTAACCCAAACAACCCATAATTACAGTGTACTCTCGAGCGAGACTTGGTAAATCAAATGTATTTACTCTTTTCGTGATTTAATTCCATCTTATAGCTACACGCCCAGTTCCATAAACAGTTGAGATCGCTTCGTAAAATACTGTAATCCGCAGATGAGCCAGTAATCCTATATATTACGCAATCATCGGCGAAAAGTCTAACTTTCGATTTTATTCCAGTTGCAACATCACGGGTTACGCGACTTCCTACAACTACAATATTGAAGATGGAGATTATTTTTAATCAAAACAGTTATTAAAATTGAGAAATAGAAATGTACTGTCATGAACAATTTTTCCAAAATATATGTAATTGTAGCAAAATTTTGCGTGATTTACAGGCATTTTAAAACTTTTTCCTTTAAAAGACTGTTAATCATTTTTTTTCGATTTTCCTTTCTGGGGTTTTAAATGACGGTATAAATGTATTGAAATTTTAGGTCACTTCTGCATTTTTTAAAATTTTAGCAAGTTTACATTGTAAAAATACAATATGGAAGATACATAATTTTGTCTTTAAAAAAATTCATACACAAAAATCAGAACATAAAAAAGATTTACGATGTATAAAAAAAGAAGTGATTTTCGCCTAAATTCTGCCTGAAATTACTGCAGGCAGATCACACAGAACGAAAGTTAGGAAACTCCATTTATTTTGTCCCATTATAAACCACCAAAAGTAGCCCATGTCCCAAATCACAGTGCTAGTATATATCTACCATTTCCCCTTGATGCATGCGCAATCTGGTGTCATGCAGCAATATCTCACTTAAATAAGATCCAAATTTTCCAAAAAGGAGTAATTCGCATTGTACCAAATCTCTATGGTTTAACAGGAACAAGACTCTTCAACCCCATTTTGGCAAAATAAATTAATGATCAAATCATTCACACCTCCCACAATTTCTTCTTCCAACTATTTAGCATAACCGGACCATTCTTCAGAAAATTCGCCCTTCCTGACAATAACGCTGTTGTAAGATGACAAAATTTTAAATATTTTACATGACAGCAATTTTAAGGATTAAAATGTCAAGTTACTTCCTCCCTTAAAAACTCTGTTTAATATTTTAAGCTTAGACTAAGGAATTCATATTATGTAGAACCGAGTGGCTTACCCATATATTTTCTCATAAAAAATAAAAGACTGATTAAAAAAGCATTAAAGAATAATCATTATGTATTTGGAATTGTAATTTACTATACATTTGTGTCGATGCAAAGAGATGGGTCTTCTTTGAAATAAGAGGTAAATAAGAGGTCCACAACACAATTCTTATCAAAAAATTGGAACTTTGTACTGCAGTATTATATTCCTAATGGAAATGAGAAAGAAAGATTATTGGGACAAAACTTCGATTCAATTTAGATGTAGTTTTAATGTGAATGTAATTCTAAGAGTACCAAAGTTCCCAGATAGGTATAAATGCACAAAGCGTACAGTGAGCTTACTTGGTAAGCTGTCACGACCACAATGGCGGAGGCGAGCAGCGCGGCGGCCAGCTGCAGGCGCTGCGGCGTGGCGCGCACCCTGTCCTGCGGGGCGCCCCCGCACGAGGAGAAGGCGCGCAGCGCGGCGGCGGCGCTGGCGGCCAGCGACTCGCCCGCCACCACGCGCCACGCCAGCGCGTACGCCATCATAGCGCCCCCCAGCGCCATCCAGATTGTGGCGCCGAACACGCGCAGCGGCAGGGACCACGCGGGTATCGGGAAGGCGCGAGGCACAATGAGCACCAGTTTGTCGTGCACGGCGCTCCCGCTGATGATCTGAGTGGACGAGAAGTGGGAACCATCGGTGGGGAAACTGTGAGCTGTGAACTCAATGGTGCCACCTACAAGCGATTGGTAGGTATACATTACGAATCCACGCTCACGGAAATACTGAAACATGACACAACATTAAAATTAGACTTTAATTGACATCAAGAAGAACAGAATACCATTCACAAATATGCATTATGTGACCAAACGTATCCGGACACGTTAGGTGTGGTCGTGGACTTCATGGAAGAGTCTTGCACCCTTTGTTTTGTGTGATACTATCATGGCACAGGCCTACGTTGACGTTTTAAACATTTGCTTGCTTCCCACTGTTGAAGAGCAAATCGGGGATCGCGACTACATTTTTAAAACCAACGAGCACCTGTTCATACTGCACGGCCTATGGCAAAGTGGTTACAAGGCAATTACTGGACTGGCCTGCGTAGATTACTGACTTGAATCCTAACGAATATCTGTGGAAAGTTTTGGAACGCCGACTTCGTGTCAGGACTTGCCGACCTACATCGATTCATCTCGTCAGTGCAGCACTCCGTGAAGAATGGACTGCCATTCCCCACGTAACCTTCCAGCACCAGATTGAAAGAATGCCTGCGAGAGTAGAAGCTGTCATTGAGGATAAGGGTGTGCCAACACCCTATTATATTCCAGCATTACCGATGGAGGACACAACGAACTAGTAAGTCATTTTCAGCCACGTTTTGTGATACTTTTGATCACATAGTGTAATATGTTATTATTAAATATTGTGCGTAAATGCACGAACTAATAGGTTCGCGAGCATTCCATACTCGCTCTTTTTTTTTTTTTTTTTTTTTGCGAATTTAAATATTTTAGTTACGTAGATTTTTGAAATAACTAACATATTCTTCTTCGAGTTAGATTAGTTTCATAGATTATACTTTGTTCTTAATATATAAAAATTAGGTATCAAATTTCAGTGGAATATGTAGAATTTACAGCAGAAAGTTCTGAAACTTTTTGTTTTAAAACGGCAAGAAATCATTAATAACAATGCTTGTTAAATGTAAGTGATTTTTTTGTCAAAATAAATTTTCTTTGTAGAAATCATTAATAGTTTTTTCAATACCATTTACGAGATTTGATGTTACAATAATAAGATGACAGACACGTTATATTGCTCAAAGTAGCATATAAGAACAAAATTGACTGGTCATTGATAACACCCGAATTTCTTCGAGAGTGTAAAGACATGTGTCTCATCGGTCGCTTTAGTATTTCGCCCGAGACCACGGTAGCGCGGCGTTTTCTCTAGCGCACCGTTTTTTTAACTTTCTCTCTACGGAAGAGACACAAAGATATGTTATGCTGCTGTAATGCTGTAATCGAAAGAACTGCGAGTTTTTAGTAGAAAAACTCTTGTTTCAGGGCTCTGGTAATGAAATGTGGATAAATACTGTTGCACAATTTAGAAGAAATGCTTAAAGATATGTGGCAGTGCTCATTCTCGTTTATCTCTCTAAATTTTTGAAAATTACCCGTGGGAATAATTGGATTTTTACGCGATGGTCCACGTCAGTACGGGAGAACCCCTGCGTCGTGTAACTGTAAAGGTGGGTGTGGTGAGTAACCTCGATGGAGTTGAGTTCGTGGAGCGGCGCGCAGATAATTTTTTTTGTTGGAAACACTTTAAATGTATATGTAATATTTCTATAACATTGTGGAACCATTACAAATAATGCGAGAAATTATGTGCTATTGTAGTATTACTACATACTATCTCGCGTTTACATTACATACAAAAACTTACGTTTATTTCCGGACTTCTAAATATTGGCGGGGTAAACCATAATATATTGAGACGTTTTTCCAACTCCATTAATATACTCCTCTTCTCTCCCATCAGTCGACTTTTATATCCGTACGGTCTCATATCAATACTTGTGTATTCCAGTGGAATAGCAGGAATTGTCATCATTGACCACCGTTTTGTTAGGTCGCCCAACATCACGTTTGTTATATCTAAACATGTTTGTCCCACGCAATGATATACAGATTGCATTTGGCGCACTGATTCCACGCAAAACCTTTCGGTGTTTTCGTTCTCCATCTCCCTCACAATTGTTAAAAAGTAGGTCTGATGAGTCATTAGTGCGTTTGCTATTGCTTCATCTTGTTGCCCTTTAGGAATATCTGTGTTTTCTTCAATGAGTGTAATCACAACATTTGCTGCTGAGTTTAACTGTAGTGGACGACATTTCCGGAAAAAGAGTTCCTGTTACACAAAAACAAAATATTAGTGTGTCACACTCAGTTTTATGCCAACATTTAGAAAGACACAATTACTATGTTCACACCTTTCCTGAGTAACACATAAATATTGTTTTTGTCTTCTCTTTGGCGGAGGAAGGTAAGGTTGACTCGAGGGATGAGTAGTATATCGAGTTGAATGTTAATGGATGATGTTCAGAAATAATAAGAAAAAGCCTTGTGGGTCAAACCCATGATACAGCTTTGTCGTCGCTAGGGCCCGGTCTATTATGAGTGGTGGTTCATTCAACACCGTTTCCAAACTGGAAAGCTTATAGGTATGAGGTGGTACGACGGTAACACCCAGGAGTACATAACTAAATGTTCCACTATGGGGAAAATCGTTGCATTCCAGCGTATCCACGAGCCAGACTGCCGATGTGCAATTCGTGGATTAGTGCAATTCGAAGTAAGTGGCGGAGGGAAAAATGATATAAAAATGAAGGCGTTTAAAAGGAGTGATGGAAAAAAGATTCCTTTTTAAAGCTTGATAAGTATGGTAATCTAAACGATAAAACAATTTAATTCTTAAACTGTGAGAGATATCACATTTCATAATATCCTTATGGTATTTCCCCATCCTATATTTATTGTAATTAGCAAAATTAAAATTACAATAAAAATACTGAAACAAACAGAAAAATACCAAATTTTACTTCATTAATTGTTAACGGTGGAACACGCCCCTGGGTCAAATCAAAAACCATCCATTATATGTTTAGCAGTCACCATCGATCCTACATTAACCAGGGAATCACATGTCTACAAACTCTGCCTCACGTGAAAACAAAGTTACCAAACCACTGTTAAACAACACTGGTCCCATTAGAAAAAATATCTCTGGTACATCTTGACAATTTTATTTGGCAACATTTTCCAAAGAACATTTCCGAATCTTTAAATGAATTTAAATAATAAAAATATATCTGTAACAATAGAAAAATTTACCATGGTATTACATCTACCATGTCAATACGAGGCGCCTTATACTGTTTCCTCAAAGAGAAAGACTAATTATTTTTAATGTAATAGTTTTCATAGAATGTTAATTGTGAAATAAATTATAAAGAACTTCGATACTGATCGTAATAACTGATCGCAAAAAAAAAGAAAAAAATCAAGTAATAGTCTTCAAATAAGCAAGTATCTTAGTAATAATTAAAAACTCAATTAAAATTAAGAAAAGAATACTACCATTATTCAGTTATTACCATTGTTACCATTATTCGACCCAGAAGTTGTTGATATGCGATAATATTGGAATTAACTGTAAAAATATAAAAAGAATAATATTTTGGAAAGAGTTCACAATATATGATAATAAAAATATGAACAAATGTTCATTAGTACACTGAAAAAAAATTACAAATATAAATTATGAAGTGGAATGAAAGAAGGAAATAATCGTCTCTCAAAAATATAATAATTTTATTATTTAATGCCCAGAGTTACTTTCGGAAAAACACTTTTCCCATCCACAGTGGGTCTCTTGCAAGAAAATGAAAATTGAAAATTTAACATAAATGGAGTAAAAAGAAATACAGTGAGTTTATGCGAAAAAATTAACAAATATTATGAAATAAATAATAAATAAATAAAATTAAAAATACTGCCAAAGCAACATAGATCACGTTTGAGTAAAAGACGCACCTCTTATTTTCGAGGCAGTATTCCAAAGAACAAAGTGCGACAAGCGCCCCTTCTCACGTCGCCAAAACAGCACCCTTCCGATAAGCAGCAGAACCCTTCCCACGCAACTACCGCTGCTCGACTGCACCACTAACCATGTAAAGAGGTAGTTTCTGCCGGGTTAGGTTTCACCGACTCTTCGGCGACGACGAAGAAAGTGACTGCAGTAGGTAAAATGCCATAAACGTCAGTGCAGCGGGGAGACCACCATTTAAAGCTGTGGCCTCAGCTAGCGGTGGCGCATACGCCTTCCTCCGCTGCTCGGGGCGAAATTCCGCTGCCGAATGCCGCAGCAGTGCGCACGTGGGAATACTTCCATCCAAACTCATGGCGTTTTCACACGTCGCAACAGCGACACGAGTCCGATAAGCGGCAGGGCTCTATTCACTCCGCTTCCGCTGCATGGCGGAACTGCCGAGGAAGGGGGAGGGTTCCGCAGGAGTAGGTTTCTCTAACCCTCCGGCGACTAAGGGACTGAAGTAGGTAAAACGCTGCACCAGGCAGTGCAGGGTGAAGACCACCATATAAAGCAATGTTCAGCTGGCAGTGGCACGTACGCTCTACTGCGCTGCAGGCGGCGAGGGTCCGCTGCCAATCGTCGTCACAGAAGCGCAAATCAGCCGCAAGTAGAAGACCTCTTTACTATCCAATTCTGTGCTACGAGCCGCGGCGTTCGAAAGGGGACTTCTGTGGCAACGTGAGAAGGGCCCCTTATAGTCCGAAAAATCTGTTAATTTACGCACCTCGTAAGCATCGTCAGGAACGGCGTCAGCGCAGTCAACGCGCAGAAACAAGAGCAGGCGGCGAAGGGAGCGCGAGGCCAGCAGGTAGGCGCGCGGCGCCTCCAGCCAAAAGGGCGCAGCGCCAGGGTGCGCAGCGGCCGGGGCGCGCCACAGCAGCAGCGGCGCCTTCGCCCGCACGTGCAGGGCCTGCAGCCAGTGCTCGCCCACTCCCAGCGCCACCACGCCCACCGCCGCGGCAGGCTCGCCGCCCACGCCCTCCAGCAGCGCCAGCACCCCCTCCGGCAGCCCGGCACACCCCTGCGCACAAGGCGTCCCAATGCGCTACACAACGCACACCGCAGCAGTCGGCTCACCAGCTGAATTCTCCAGCAGGGCCAGCACCCCCTCCGGCAGCCCGGCACACCCCTGCGCACAAGGCGTCCCAATGCACTACACAACGCACACCGCAGCAGTCGGCTCACCAGCTGAATTCTCCAGCAGCGCCAGCACCCCCTCCGGCAGCCTGGCACACCCCTGCGCACAAGGCGTTCCAATCAACATCACAACGCCCACCGCAGCAGTCGGCTCACCAGCTGAATTCTCCAGCAGGGCCAGCACCCCCTCGGCAGCCCGGCACACCCCTGCGCACAAGGCGTTCCAATGCACTACACAACGCACACCGCAGCAGTCGGCTCACCAGCTGAATTCTCCAGCAGGGCCAGCACCCCCTCGGCAGCCCGGCACACCCCTGCGCACAAGGCGTTCCAATCAACATCACAACGCCCACCGCAGCAGTCGGCTCACCAGCTGAATTCTCCAGCAGAGCCAGCACCCCCTCCGGCAGCCCGGCACACCCCTGCGCACAAGGCGTTCCAATCAACATCACAACGCCCACCGCAGCAGTCGGCTCACCAGCTGAATTCTCCAGCAGGGCCAGCGCTCACTGTCCCAGCACACCCATGCGCACAAGGCGTTCCAATGCGCTACACAACGCACACCACACAGAGGTTGCGAGCTCTTTCACATACATCGGGGACATCAGATTTGGAGAAGACCGCCTAAATAGTACCTACCTTAGCAGGAGCACCAATAGACGGTCCAATACCCAGACATGCGACAGACAGAGGCACCGGCAATCAAACACACCGACAGACAGACCGGCAAGCTGACGAATCAACAGACAGATAGATAGACCCACAGACCAACAGACCAAGAGACGGACGCACCGACACACAGATATCATGCTGTCAAGGTTTTTCGGTATCCAGGACCAACAAAAATGGATTTAGACTACACTACGTTTTAGAGGATGTAATTTACTACAAATAGTAACTTCATGAATTCTCTCTTTCTTTTCTAGGGCTTGAGAATAAGTTTTTGATGAAAATTCAGTTTCCGGCTTACGATTACAATACTTAATCTTCTTACAAAGTAAGGCGGAAAATTAATTACAGTTAACATCATTGAATTATTCCAATTCTCTTAAAGTATAAGACAAAACTGGATAGCTGTTCTGAAATGAGAGCACATTTTAAACAAAATTTTATTGAATTATACAAATGTGCAGCCTCAGTATGTTCTGTAATGCTTGCTATAACAGTTCATATTGGCTTTCCATACAAAATTGATTTTTTGAGCAAAATAAAGAAAAGATTAAAAATCATCTATATTATAATTATAATAAATGTTCATGTAAAGACAACGCGTAAAATTGGGGTTAAAAATAACACTAACCTGGTTTAGTGATGAAGTAGAGGTGGAATATTTATCTATTAGGCCTGCTGCTATCAGAAGCTTAGACGTGGGTTTAAAATCAATAGGATCCTTTTGCAGTGACACTTCTATACTTATTCCAAAGACCATTACAGTTATCATGTGTGCAGTGTATGTAACCAACTGATTCTTCTCCTTAAAGTTATGTCTAAAGAATCTACGAAATGGTGGAATCATAATCAAATCTTGTCTTGTGATGAATGACCTGAAATTATGCAGCAATATATATATATATATATATATATATATATATATATATATATATATATATATATATATATATATAAATTTTAGTATATTTGGTATCATTGTCACATTTATTGATTATTAATATGTGAGGAATTGTTTTTTGATATGCTTCGTTCACTAGATAATACGACCGAAAATTTCTTTATTACGTTTTTTAATATTCTATATTACAAGTATTTGCAAAAAATGTTCATCCATATTTATCTTAACTTTAAAACGTGAAATATAATTCAAATAAAATATTTCAATTTTACGTTTTCAAACAGTCGTAATACGTTATAGAGAACTTACTGAATGGCCTTCAAGCTTGCCAAACTTCTTCTATTTTGAATACAGATTTGTACAGAACACAATGTTGAAGTAATTCTCCGATTAACATACTTTTGGGTTGAATATATCTTAACTAACTTGTTCTTAAAACACACATTGAATATAAAATTAAACTGCAAGCTTAAGTTGGAGACTTCGAAATTTGAGCTTGTTCGTATTGCTCAATGATTTCCAGACAACTGCGTATGTCACTCAATCTTATGAAGTGTAATAAGTTTCCACATCAATGCACTGCAATGCAATACAAACCATTAGTCTGTCTGAATGTATTAGCAGTTAGGATAGAATAAGCGCGACTATTTTGTTATCTCTACGACGTGTACAAATTGCTATTCTTAGCCACGGTCGGTCGATTGTATTCGCGACAGAGCAAGATGTGCACGGCGCTCAATTGGCAACTAAACTACTTATATGCATGTTAAAGAAGCAAATAATACAATTCCTATAATTAGCTGCAGTAAAAAACGACCATTTTTTGTAATAAACTTTTTCAATTGTGAGTCACCAATACCGAAAAGATGGATATATATTTCTCTTCAAAATTCATATTATCAAGAAATAAAACTATGTAAAAAACATCTTTTTGTTCGAATCCTACTCTATCGCAGTAAACAAATGCGAATGAACACTTTTACGATAACAGAAAAACAGAAGCGTAAACACACAAAAGGATTAAAATATTTCCTAAAGCACTGAAAACATTGAGAAACAGCTCTGATTCCATTTCTGAGGGCAGAGATTGTTCATTGTTTGAGATTATAATTCCGTAGGATGAATCTTGGCTCCACACCATCTTCAGTCGATATGAGTGGAAATCGTGAAGATCACAGACAATGAAACGCTGTAGTTCCAGGAATGTAATATAACTCACACATATTTATAAAATCTTTTTAAGTTAAAAATTATTTAAGGCTGAATAAATACAGCTAATTTACAGCAAATAATTTCCAACGGTTCGCTTCACACTTCCACCAGTCAACATATACCCGGTAAAACACAAGAAATGAATTTCTGAAAAAAGTTGCGTGCGTATAAATTCTATGGAAGTGGACGTGATATGAGGTATATGATTTTTTGGCATATAAAACATGTGTACAATTCCTAGTTACAAAGTATTGTGATAAACCGAAACCCTTGGATTATTTCAAAGTAGGTGTAATTTTTACAAAATTGCTTTGCATCTCTGATTTGGCTTCAGATATTTGGTTAATTATTTCTCTTTCTGCTGACTTCAAAAAAATTATCATAGGCAATATTTTTAATGATTATTATTCAAACTCCCTGCACCGTCAAAATGGAAGAGTCTCTTTTCCAGATGAAATTAAATTAGAACAAATATACGTGTCAGAGCTTGTGGATTCATATACAAAAATTTTAAATAGAATTCACTCATGTCATTTCTAGTGATATCTTAATTATTAATTCTTGGATTCGCTTCCAAATGTGATTAGGTCACTGTGAAGTCACATACCTTGTCACTTACCTCTGAAGCAATGTATTTCTTTGTGACTTATACGCAAACATTAATCTAGAAACACGCTGAAGAGTTGCTCGTAATGTGTACGAAGTTTCGTAAGAGTCTCATAAACTGTGACGCAAAGGAACAATTACGAGCCGACACTCGAAGGCGAATCAAACTACGTGCCACAACCGCGCAACGCCTCGCATTACTTCTAAATCTGAATTTTTTTGAAAATACATAGAGTTAAGTAAAATGAGTCCTGTGCCATCCGTTCCTTGCTGTAAATGTGAAAAACGTTAAAAGAAAAAAATTGGAGTCTATTTAATTTGTGAGTGGACCAATTGAGGGGGGGAGGAAAAATGGTAACCGCGACCAGAAAGCGCAGATTTTTGCAGCTTCAATGACTGCGTTATTACGGAGTCTAGCACCCAGAGAGATACCGCAATTTTGCCAAACAATTTGTAACAAAGCCAAAACTTGTAAATAATTAAGTATTACTTAGTAAATAGCCATTTGAATTAATTTTATTTTCAATGGCGTGTACTTGCGTGAATGAAATGTAGATTAAATAAGTAGAATATGAGTGAATGCTAATTGTATTTGTTTTCTTCCAAGATGTGTTGGCATATTCAAAGGTTTGTATGTCGTTTTATGCATTGTTCAATAGAAATCTGGTGTATTTACGGCGGAGAGCAGTATTTGCCGAGTAGCGTTTAAGAATATTGTTTACGAATAAATATTTACTGATCATATAGACAGACGTTTTAAAAATCTGTGTATATTTAATTTACTAGGTAACAAAAACCCAACTACAGGAGAAAGAATAAAAGAGAGCCAGGTTCCCAAATCAATGTAATCATCTTTCGGTTTCCTGTACGGAGTGAACTTCGCAAATTCACACCAAAATAAAAATTTGTTCTGTAGAAGCAAGAACTATAATATTTTCATAATTTCGTCGAGAAAATACAAAAAACGCTATGGAGGCTTGGAAGACAACATAACAAATTAATGATTTGCTTAAATATTTTGACGTCTTCAAGTGTGGGGTGAAATAGTTAAAATGGTTAATTATTAGTAAATTTTATTTCCCAGGTGTATAATCATTATACTCTATAAAGATCATTTTTTAGATTCTCCATGATGGTGTGTATTTATTTTACTTATGTCCTGTGCATTAATAAGAGAAGAAACACCAATTAGTTCTTCTGACGGGATATAGATCACGACGTGTTTCATCTTTGGTTTACTCAGACTTTGCCTACCAACTTAAAACCTCATTAATTCAAAATTCCAGTTAGCTGAGAGCTTATGAAAAAATATCTGCAATAATGTTTCTTCAAAATCCTTAGTATGGAGCACATCAAAAACAAGGTCAAACCAAGAGAAGACCGCCATGTGCATTCTCTCAAATTGCACTCTATTGCTAGTTCTTCGGGATAAACTTGGCATTGAACTGGAAAGACCTGTTTTACATCACAAAGACAAAAACCTTTTTTTCATAGACCTCGAGTATTGATGCAATAGAATTGCGTGTTATTGATTCGATAACGGAATAGCAATAATTATTCATCAAATATTATACCTTAATGAGATATGTACTTTTTGCCAAAGTGGTTTTCTTTTCACATTGTTTATTAATGACGAATTAATAGTATATTTTTCACGGTTTTGTTTTGTTGGGAGCGCATTGTGTAGCGAGTAGATATTAGAAAGAGGTTGAATCAGTAGTCATGCAAATAGAATTAAGAGATTGAGATTCAAAACTCAATCCCCAAATCTTTATCTCTCCTTACAAGCAATATACTAATTCAATCTACCTTTGCCCATACACTATTATACGAATTTGTTTAGTGTGCCGCGATCGTCGAAACTTCTGCCCGGTAGACGGGCTCTCACTCGTCGGCGAACGGTGTGCTCAACTCCCTGCGGGGGGGGGGGGGGGCGTTTCGAGAATTCGCCCTGCAAATCGCATGCTCTCCAGTCTTGTTGAATAGTCGGTTTGCGTAGGCTTTCTCGAGGTTCACTCTCAAATAGGACTCTATGTGAGTCAAACAAGTCTCTATGTGCCATTCTTTCCCACCTGCGTTTAAAGTCCATGATTTCTCTACAAATTACGTAAAAATTATTTTTTTCAAAACAATTTTCATGTTACTTTGCGCATCAACAGTCACAATTGCCATTCATACTGTCTAATCTGTCTACATTCATATGTTTCTGTTATTCCAATTATACAACACACGCATTACCAACTTATTTTAGTTTCTGCGATTAGATGCTTTCTTTCAACCGTCATTATTACGTCGCTTCTGATCTGGTTGTGGTGAGCGACAGGTGCCAGACAGCTCGCATCCACTGGGTATTATGTTAGAGTTGTTATAAATTCCTCTAAGCTTCCTTCATAAGCTTTTTTTACTTCAGTATCTGTCCTCCTCGTGTTGGTCGATCTCCAGGTAAGATAAAAGCGTTAGTAAATTATTGTAAACGTTTACAGTTAATGAATATGGAACTTGCTCAATTTTAAAAGTCTACTTAACTTTTAATAATTTGATCATTTTAATCAATTTTCATAAACGTTCTAGGTCTTTCACGTAAAGTACAAACCAAAAATCAAAATCCTTTTGAAGTTCAAGGAGCCGCCAAAACAGCTAGATCGATCGAGAAATATACATTTTAGAGAAAATCCCGTGTGTTCAGATTATTCTCTAGTGTTGTTTAAACGCAAAAAAGTTGACATAGAAATATAATTAGATTAAAATACGTTTTTGCTGTCACATACACGCAAAACATGGTTTATAAGTGAATTACATATTCCAGAAGTTATTTTACTACGAATTAAAAAAAATCCACGTTTTCGGTGACAAATCGTGTTTATTGTGTCACAAAATCTGCACATTTGCCTGCGGCAATTTAATACAAACGTTAATATGTGAATTGTTGTATTTTATTACACTTTTCCAAATAGTGGATATTTGAATGTAATTGTTAATTTGACAGTGAAAGACATGATAAAAATATGTTTAAATTGTTAGTCTATAAACATTGTCTTAAATAATTGCTTACTTTTTGATGCTCATCTTTTATGCCATTTGTATCATTGCTTGCAACAATTATATAAACAATGGTCAAAGAAGAGACAAACATTGTTGGGGACAAGTGTAACAATCTTACACATACTGCAAAAGAGCCCGAAAGGAAACACTCCAAAACACAAAAGTACTCAAAGTGTCAATATAGTTTGCCTCTTTCTGTTTTCTTTATCAGTTTCTTCTTAACATTAAGAATCTTCCGTATCGAATGGGACACTCTCCTTTTGCAACACAGTTCTACACAGAAAAGGAGAGAGGCCAAGATCAAACCCAATGCTAGCACTTGCAGATGAGGTCTTATGTCAGCGAGAACAAACACTCTTCTAGTATCCTCTTCGGAACCGCCAGTTACTGGTTGGTATATTTCAGAAAATTTAATAGGCATTAGAATCACCTTCTGCCAGAAGTCGTTTCTCCAATACGTTCTTAGTCCATAAGCGTCAAATTTCAAGTATAAATCATTCACAGGAACTGTCCAAGGCCAGTTTCTGTAAGCAAGAAAACCAATTACATTTTCGTGCGTTGGAAAAAAGTAGATGTAACATAATACTGTGAAAATATTTAAATTACGTATAACACTATAATGCGCTATTTTTCGGACATTTGAAACTTTCCTTTGCAGTCATAAACCAAGTTTTAACTTATAGAAGTGGCTTTAGTGACTATTTATTCTATTGATGAATAGCAAAATTTTATTTATCTGTGCAAAACAGTATTTTGTATATATATATATATATATATATATATATATATATATATATATATATATATATATATATATATATATATATCGCTCATCAGTGTGGGTTTATAAAACGTAAATGTCGTACACAACTAGAAATTTAAAAAAAGAAAATAAAGGGAGTCAATAGGGCGGCATAAATTGGCGGCGGCGATGATGTAATAGTCGGATTGTTACACACAAGTTTACAGGTTAAAACCCGATTGAAGTTGTGGATTTTCAAGGCTAAAAAAGCATCGAAGGCCTTCCATCGGAGGGGAAGTAAAACCGGCTGTCCCATGTTAGTAGATTTACTGCATGTAAAATATCAAGCCTAAAAGAATCCACTGAGCTCAATTGACATCTCTTGTTTTGTCGCCCCCATAGATATTTTTTTTATCCGGTAGAAAGCCAGTTCGCTGTTACGAACAGTGAAGTGTCTGCAGTTAAAGCTTTTTTGTGTTATTCTAAGTGTATTACGCACTTGCATCAACTGGAGTGTCAATTATTAGTGCTACCAATTACAGCACTAAATTCACAAACCATTGAAAGTGATTTAGGACCCAGCAACCCTGGCCTAGGGCGAAGCATAGCCGGGACCATGGCCGCTCCGTATAATCCAGACTGCGCCATTGGCACCTCATTCATCAAGCCGCCGCCATCCCATGGTGAACATCAAAGCGGTGCTACACAACAAGGCTACTATGGTAAATATTCTCCATCAACATCTGCCGCTCGCGGGAGTCCAGGAAATTTCAAATCCAGAAATTCAGGAACTAACGACAAGCGGCGCTTCTAAGGTCAATGCTCAGCAAAGTGCAAGCGATGTAGCCCAAAGAGTAAAAAACAGTAAGTGAAAACAAAGAAACCTCCGACAGTTCAACATATAGCGAAAAGAGAAACTTCAATGACTATGATGAAAATGAAAACTCGCTAAAAGAACTAATCAATAATGCTAAAAGTTTTATTCAGTTCCTGTTGGTAATAGTTGCTCTTTTAGAAAATCTAAAACACCCTGATTCCAGGTATAATTATATAAACATCACCCCAAGCCAAGATGAAAATTTCAAGATTCTACCTATTTATGTCAATTAGAGTTTAATAGAGAAATAAAAAAACATATTTCTACTCAAATCATCTCGAATATAGTAAATAACCAAATAAAGCTAATACTCAAAACAATCACTGGATTCAGAAAAACAAATATCTATTAAATATTAAAAGCAATTTTCACACTTATAAAGACCCTGCTAATAAAAAATTATTCATAGTTTTTAAAAATGTTTACCAATCTTTATCCATACAGGAAATCTATGAGGATGTCAAAGAAAAGTGCCCTTCGCACCGCCCCAGCCGAGACAGGCTCTATGCTCCAGGCCGGTCTCCCGACATGTGTGGTAGTGTAGGGCATATTAGTGTAAGTGTGTGTCAGGGGAAAGGATAAGACAAGAAAGAGGGTTTGAGCTGAGATTAACGTACACTGATATTTTTTTTTCATCTGACGGCATGTATCCGGTGTATACAAGGTGTGATCAATAAAAGACCGGACTGATTTTTTAACATGTTTATTTCCATTGATACGACTTATTTGAGTTTGTCGCTTTCAAAGTGCGTGTATTGATTTACGATACATCTTCGCCAACGTTTCTTCCAAATCTTGAACCCCACCTGGTAAACCGCCTTACGGATCCTATGCAGGTCCGCCGTACAATTAGATTTGACGTCCGAAATTGACTCGAATTGGCGCCCTTCAAGGTTGACTTCAAGATCGGAACAAAAACATATCTCCTAGAGTCACCTCTGGAGAGAAGGGTGGCTGCAGGACTACGAAAGTTTGGGGTTTGGTCAAAAATCCGTTCACGATCAGCGCCGTGTGAGCAGCAAATTTTGACGCGACGCGCGACATGGCCGAAATATCTGTCAAAATGGTCTGACTGGATCCAAAACTAATATTCACTTCATGAGCTATCTCCCTAACAGTTAAACGACAATTTTCGCGGACAAAATCGATCTCCAATTCGACGTGGTTGGGGTCTGTCGATGTGGAAGGCCACTCTGTAATTCTTAATCTGTCAAGGTTCTGCCCGATTTGAATCGACGATACCACTTAAAGCACTAGTTTCGACTCATAGCTTCATCATCAAAGGCTTGTTGAATAATTCCGTATGTTTCCGTAGCACTTTCGACAAGTTTGAAACAAAATATTACGCACACACGCTGTTCCTTCAACTCCTTCATTTTTGACGTTGCACGAAGCACGAACAGGTTCATGCAAGTATCACTGTTGCTGCTCAAAGGCTCAACGTAAAAACACACGCGACAGCTCCCAGTTTACTCGTGAAATGTTTTCTTAGATAGCGCAACCGTCCTCGATTAGATCGGTTGAACGGTTTACGCACAGTAAATTTAGTCCGGTCTTTTATTGATCACACCTTTTATTTAAGATATTATATTATCAACGTGCATTGTTGTACTATAAACTAATACCTATTTCATTCATTACTATTGATTTTCAAAATATACTTTCCTACAGTTTTATTGCAATATTTATTTCCGTATATTTAAATACTTATTTCATTTTTATTGCATTTTTAATATTCTGAAATAAACGGAGAGGTTTCGCAAGGTAGCACTGCGTGTTGTGTTAGTACACCATTCAAAAAATTGGAGAAGAACATTTTAGAACTCTATAATGTTATTATATTGACTAGTTTACATTCCCTACATTCATGTTAATCGACAGAAACTTCTAACGTTAGCATCGAAACAATCTTCAAAACCGTGTCGGATTCCCATCCAAAATGATTTTGAAACTATACTTCATATATTATCATTAAAACTTTGGACGAGGATAGTGAAGTCAATGTCATATTTCGACACACGGTCTAGTGATTTTTTTACAGAGCTAAGGAATTGGATATAATAAAACGTTTTTAGTAAATCAATTATCAATAAAATCACGGCCACGCTTTCAGACAGCAATATCGCTAAGGTACGAGTCCTGTGGCGACCACTGTACGGTGTCTCGCGTAGGCATGGTGTACAGTGTAGTGGTTTGATTAGAACTTTTCCAAATCTCCATGTGTCACCTAATTAAAAAACATTTCCCTCCCGTGTTTTTCCCTTCTCCCTATCCTGGTTAGCAGTAGGTAAACGATAAAATAATGAATTAAACAACAAATATAATTTTACGTCTTCGCTCACACGGTTAACGACGAGACTAATTGCACGAAAACTCTAAAATTGTCAAAAGTAAAGTTTTTCTCGGACATCTGTAGCAAATTGTTGAGATTATCATCCAAAAAAAGGAAAATAATAATTCAGTAATAACGATGAACTTACCTTCGAGCATACGCAAACTCTAAGCGTTCTTCCACAATATACTTCATTACACGAAAATTTTGCCACATTTTCAAGTTTTTGCGTCGTATCCACCAACTCTCTGGGAAGATTAGGGCACTTCGCTGTCCTCCCTCCCAAATTGTTTCTAATTCTCCTTTTTTAAGAATTCTTGACGGAATATTAGCGGCTTTGGACAATTTTAATGACTGATTAAATATTAAAAGAAGATAATGTTCAAAACAAAGGACTTCATATCCAACATTTGCAAGATCTTCAATTGTATTTATTTCTGGATAATACTGAATATTCGTCATCAACATGAAAAGGATTCCCTGCAAAGGAATATACATGTGATTAGTGCCAGTTTTTCCAAGTGAAATGATTTATCATTGGGAATGTTAACTATGTTTATGCTCAAGAAATATTGACGTTTATTAGTTTACAGCTGAAAAAAACCTAGTCCGCTTCATCAAGGCAGCAGAAATTGATATTATAAAAATGCTTTGACAGTCGGCCGTTAAGAATCATATTTATTAATAATCACTCGTGTATTCACTACTGAACTATAACTGTTTGTACCTCCGTTACGTCTCTATTGGCTGATCGCAGCACTTCTGTGGATTTCTATTGACGTGTAACATTTTTAAAATCGTTCTAGAATAATCAAGAGTCGTTCACTAAAAACCGCAAGAAAGAAAAACATCGAATACTATTGTCAGTACGATTACGCATGCTTAGTGAAGAACACATGTCTTTGATGCTCCACATGTAAAACAATGTGAGCTAAATTTAGTCTTGCATGTGATCTTCAGCGTCGCGAGAAATATTGTAATACAGTGTTACTCGTTATCAGTTTAGAGCAAGAGTTTACAATGTCCTTGTTTTGATTTTTAGTACCTTTCCTAAATCCACTACCTGAAATATAACTATAATAATAATTTATTTGCTTGCAATAATCTTAGGATTGCTCTCCAAGGACTTCAACTATGTTTCATGTGTTCTAACAGTTTTCTATGCCAGGTGATTGTTCTCAAATTTGTGTGCGCTCTATATTGGTCAGTATAAGTGAAAGACTAGCATCAGAAATATTTTCAAACTATTCCAAAAAAAATGTAACAATATTTTGGATAAAACTTTGTCCTTGGATAGCGTATATGACACTAAGTAATGCTGCAGGTTTTGTTGTTCGATTAAATCCCTAATTTTTAGAAAATTGCAAAAGATTAAATATGTTCCTTTTAGATTTATTATTAAAGTTTGCTTTAAGCTAACGCTCGGTGGCAAACATGTTTACAATTCGAATTATAAAAATTACAAAACGATTACAAATATTTACAATTAGAATAAGAAGCTGATATCGTAGTTATAATTACCAGGTTTTTCAGAATTTGCTTCTAGTTTATCTAACAATTTGCTTCAATGAAAAAGGGACCCGCTCATAATAATGATAATAATAATATTAATAATAATAATAATAATAATAATAATAATAATAATAATAATAATAATAATAAGTTAAGATAAAAGTCTCCGTGTTCTTAATGATAATCTGGATGAAATTAAGCATATTTTTAAATTTGACTACATTACACGGAAGAGCCTCTAGTGCGTTTGCAGGTAGTTAGTTTTAATCCACTTTAGTGCGATTCGTATTTTCCAAGAATGGTCTACTCTGCTTTTATAGTCTGGTTTCTGCAATCTTTTACCGAAACCTGCCCATGCTGTGTCCCCTCTGTACATCTAGCACATTACGCATAAACGCACCCGTTCCCTTCTCTTAGATAAGGACTCCCATTCTTCTCGTTCGTCACCAACACACCCGTTATTTAGAAACTTTGAGGCCCGTTTTTGAATTGTGTCTAGCGCCTCAATTTGCCCTTTTTTGCATGGGTCCCAACATGTCACTCCCGTATTGTAAAATATGACGAGCAAGTGTAGAATATGCCAGGGAACGGGCATTTGGACTACTATATTTCAGAATAAGCATGGCAAAGTGAAGCGCCCTTCAAGATTTTTTGACCGAATTGTTAATACGATCCATCTAACCCAAGACGCTTCGCAGGACCAAATCTAAAAACTTAGTTTTTTACACGTTAGCTACTAACTCATAATTAAAGTGTACACTCGTGCAAGATTTGGTAAATGAAATGTATTTACTCTATTCGTGATTTAATTCCATCTTATATCTGCACGCCAAGTTCCATAAACAGTTGAGAGCGTTTCGTAAAATATTTTAATCCGCAGATGAGCTAGTAATCCTATATATTACACAATCATCGGCAAAATGTCTATCTTTCGATTTTATTTCAGTTGCAATGCCATGGGTTTCGAGACTTCCTACAACTACAATTTTGAAGATGGAGATTTTTTTTAATCAAATCAGTTATTAAAGTACAGAAATAGAAATATACTGTCAGGAACAATTTTTCGGAAGTATATGGAATTGTAGCATAATTCTGCGCGAATTACAGGCAATTTAAAACATTTTCCTTAAAAAACAGTTAATTATTTTCTTTGGAATTTTCCCTCTTGGGTATTAAGTGACGGTATAAAAGTATTCAAATTTTAGGTAAACATTCTGTATTTTTGAAAATTTTAGCAAGTTAACATAGCAAAAATACAAAATGGAAGATAAATATTTGTGTTTCTAATAAAATCTATTCTAAAAAGTAAAACATAAAAACAATGATTTATGATGTATTGAAAGAAGAATTCAATTTCTCCTACATTCTGCCTGAAATTAATGCAAGCCAATCACTCAGAAACGAAAGCGAAAGAAGCCTCTCAGAAACTTCATAAATTTGGTCCCATTATAAACCAACAAAAGTAGCCCATGTCCCAAAATACAGTGTTAGTATATATCTACCATTTCTCCTTGATGCATGCGCAATCTGGTGTCACGCAGCAACATCTCACATAAATAAGATCCAAATTTTCCAAAAGGGAGTCGTCCGCATTGTACCAGAGCTCTATGGCTCAACAGGAACACAACTTTTCACTCACATTTCAGCCTATATCAAAGAGAAGGTCAACTTATTCACCCTTCCCACAACTTCTTCCACCTACCTAGCAGAACTGGACCATTCTTGTACATCATTGGTGTTGACAATTCGACCTTCCTGAGAATCACGCTGATCTAAGATGACAAAATCTTATGTCACTTTGTAAAAATTTTCCATTAAAGCAATTTTAAGCATTAACACCTCCCTCCAAAAAAATCTCTTTAAACGCTTTAAGCTTTTACTTGGTAAGCTGTCACGACCACTATGGCGGAGGCGAGCAGCGCGGCGGCCAGCTGCAGGCGCTGCGGCGTGGCGCGCACCCTGTCCTGCGGGGCGCCCCCGCACGAGGAGAAGGCGCGCAGCGCGGCGGCGGCGCTGGCGGCCAGCGACTCGCCCGCCACCGCGCGCCACGCCAGCGCGTACGCCATCATGGCGCCCCCCAGCACCATCCAGATGGTGGCGCCGAACACGCGCAGCGGCAGGGACCACGCGGGTAACGGAAAGGCGCGAGGCACAATGAGCACGAGTTTGTTGTGCACGGCGCTGCCGCTGATGATCTGAGTTGACGAGAAATGGGATCCATCGGTGGGGAAGGTGTGGGCTGTGAACTCAATGGTGCCAGCTACAAGCGATTGGTAGGTATACTTTACGAATCCACGAAAACGGAAATACTGAAACATGACAGAACACTACAATTAGGCTTCAATTGACATCAAGAAGAACAGAATACCATTCACAAATATGCATTATGTGATCAAAAGTATCCGGACACGTATGGTGTGGTGGGGTTTTCATGAAGGGGGCTTGAACCCCTTGTTTTGGGTGATGAAATCATAGCACAGACCTACGTTGATGTTTTAATCATTTGCTTGCTTCCACTGTTGAAGAGCAGATCGGGGATGGCGACATTAAACCATCGAGCACCTGTTCATACTGCACGGCCTATGGCGAAGTGGTTACAAGGCAATAACATAGCTGTAATGGACTTGCATGCACAGTGTATCGACTTGAATCCTATCGAACATCATTGGGATGTTTTGGAACGCCACCTTCGTGCCAGGCCTTACCAACCTACTTCGATACCTCTCCTCCGTGCAGCACTCCGTGAAGAATGGGCTGGCGTTCCACAAGAAACCTTCCAGCCCCTGATTGAAAGTATGCCTGCAAAAATGTAACATGTCATCCAGGCTAAGGGTGTGCCATCATGCCTTTGAATTCCATCATTAACGATGGAGGATACCACGAACATGTAAGTCATTTTCCGCGATGTGTCTGGATACTTTTGATCACATAATATATCATGTTAAATATTGTGCGTAAATGTAAGAACTAATTTGTTCACAGGCATAGCATATTACTCGTTAATATTATGTTTGCGAATTTAACTTTTTTTTCTTACTTATTATTAATTTTTAAAACATCTAGCATATTCTTCTTTGAGTATGATTAGTTTCGTAGATTATACTTTGTATTTAATACATAAAAAATTGGTATCAAATTTCTGAAACGTTTTGTAATAAAATGGTGTTAATAAAAAAAATGAAGTTAAACGTAGAGATTTTTGAGACAAATTTAATTTTCTATGTTGAATCCATAATAGCTTATACAATACCATTTACGAAACTTGATATTACATAAATTAGATATCAGTCACAATGTTCAAAGTTCCACAAAGGAACAAAATAAATGGTCATTGATATTATCCGCATTTTAACGAGAGTGTAAAGACGTGTGTCTCTTCGGTCGCTTCAGTATTTCACACGAGACTACTGTAGCGCGCCGCATGGCGGTTTTCTCAAAAACCGCTCCGTTTTTTTACTTTCTCTCTACGAAGAAGCCACAAAAATATGTTACGCTGCGCGGTAAAAAACTCAGAGGTTTTGGTAGAAAAAATCTTCTTACAGGGACCTGGTAAGGAAGAAATGGATAAATACAGTTGCTCAATGTAGAAAAAACGCTTAAAGTAATGTGGCAGATCCCAATCTTGTTGATCCCACTAAATTTTGGAAAATTGCCTGTGTGAAATAATGAATTTTACGCGATGGTTCAAGTCAGTGCGGGAGAACCTTTGCGTCGTGAAACGGTAAAATAAACGGTGAGTAACCTCGATAAACCTGAGTTCGACGAGCAGACACACATTTTTTCTTTTGTGACAAACACTTTACATGTTTATGTACTAGTTGCATAATATTGCGGAACCATTACAAATAATGCAAGAAATTATGTGATTTTATAGTATTACTACATACTTTCTCACGTTTACTTCTCATTCCATAAAAAAACTTACGTTTTTTTCCGGACTTGAAATTATTGGAGGAGTAAACCATATTATATTGAGACGTTTTTCCAACTCCATTAATATACTCATCTTCTCTCCTATCAGTCGACTTTTATATCCGTACTGTCTCATATCAATACTTAAATATTCCAGTTGAACAACAGGAATTGTCATCATTGTCCACCGTTTTGTTAGTTCGCCCAATATCCCGTGAGTTACATCTGAACACGTTTGCCCTACGCAATGATACACAGTGTGCATTTGGCGTACTGATTCCACGCAAAACCTTTCGGTGTTTTCGTTCTTCGTCTCCCTCACAATTGTTGAGAAATACGTCTGATGAGCCGTTAGTGCGTTTGCTATTGCTTCATCTTGTTGCTTTTTAGGAATATCTGTATTTGATTTTTCTTCAGTGAGTGATATCACAATACGTGCTTCTGAGTTTAACTGTAGTGGACGACATCTCCGGAAAAACAGAGCCTGTTACACAAAAACAAAATATTAGTCTGTTACACCCAGTTTTGTGCGTACAGGAAGAAGGATACACGGACTATGTTCACCCATTCCTAAGATAGACAACATAAGTGTTGTTCTTGTCTTCTCTTGTGCGAAGGACGGTTAGGTTGACTCGAGGGATGAGTAGCATATCGAGTTGAATGTTTATGGACAATGTTCAGAAAGATTAATGAAAAACCTTGTAGGTCAAACCAATGAGAAAGAGCTTTGTCGTGGCAAGGGACCGGTCTACTGTGGGTTGTGGTTCATTCAACGCCGTCACCAAACTGGAAAGCTTATATGAATGAGGTGGTATGACGGTCACACCCAGGAGTACACAGCTAGACGTTCCACGATGGGGAAATGCGTTGCATTCCGGCGTATCCAGGTGCCAGCCTGGCGATGTCTTAGTGCAATTCGACGGAAGTGGCGGAGGGAAAAATTATATGGAAATCAAGGCGTTTAAAAAGAGTGATGGAAAAAAACTTTCTTTTTAAAGCTTGATAATTATGGAAATCTAAACGATAAAGCTATATAATTCTTAAACTGTGAGTGACGGCACATTTTATAATTTCTTTATAATATTTCCCATCCTATATCTATTGGATTTAGCAAAATTAAAATTGAAAAAACAATTTTTCACAAAGAAAAATACCAATTTTATTTCATTAATTGTTAATGATGGAATGCTCCCGTGGGTAAATTCAAAAACGACCCAATATATTTATAGCAGCCACTATCGACGCTATATCTGGACATCACATATCTACAAACTCTACCTAACGCAAAAAATTTAAATTTTATCCACTGTTAACCAATATATCTCCAATGCATTGAGCAATATAACACTTCATTTATAAATCTATAACAAAACAATGTGTACTAAATGTCTCCACCATATGTAGCTGCAAAACATTCAAAGCATACTCCTCGGGTAAAAACCCTTTGATATATCTAAAACGAACAAGTACTCATTAATTTGTCCCTACTTGCAAATCTTCATTTAAAAACATAGCATGATGGTTCCACTAGAAAAAATATCTCGGATACATCTTCACGATTTCACGTGGCAACATTTTCCAAGGAAAATTTTCGAATCCCCTAATGAATTTAAATAATAAAAATATATCTGTAACAATTAAAAAATTTACCAGGGTATTACATCTACTAGGTCAATACGAGGCGCCCTATACTGTTTCCTCAAAGAGAAAGACTAATTATTTTTATTGTAATAGTTTCCATAGAATGGTAATTGTAAAATAAATTGTAAAGCACTTCGATACTGAGCGTAAAAAAATAAGAAAATCAAGTAGCTGTCATCAAATAGGCAAGTATCTTAGTAATAATTAAAAACTCATTCAAAATTAAGGAAAAAATATTACCATTATTCAATTATTACCATTATTCAATCCAGTAGTTGTTGATATTTTATAAAACTGGAATTAACTGTACAAATATAAAATTTAAAAAAATAATATTTTCTAAAGGGTTCACAATATACGCTAATAAATATATGCACAAAGGTTCATCGGTTCACTGAGTAAAAAAATCTACAAATATATATTACGAAGTGGACTGGAAGACGAAAATAAGTGTCCACTAAAATATAATAATTTTATTATTTAATACCCAGAGTTAATTTCGGAAAAAATACACTTTTCCCATCCACAGTGGGTCTTTTGCAAGGAGAAGAAAATTGAAAAATTAACATTAAGAGGGTAAAAAGAAATACAGTGAAGTTATGCGAAAAAATTAACAAATATTATGAAATAAATAATAAATAAATAAAATTAAAAATACTACCCAAGCAATGTAGATCACTTTGAAAATTTTCAAACATGTTCGAAAGAAATTCGAAAACTGAAAACATGCTGAATACGGAGGATGGAAAAATGTCTTCCTAAAAGTTCACTCTAGTTATTAAATATTAAAATTATTACACATTTTGTGGACGTTTATTTCCTTCTTCCATTATGGATTACCACCAAGGAATTTATAAAGTGTAATTACCGTATTTTATGAACTACAAGACGTGCCTTAATGTTAATTAATGTTAACGCAATGTTTGAAAAAGAACATTTTTACCAATTATATTATTGGATTGTAAAGCCAGAATAAAATAAAATTCTTAGTTTATACAATCGAAATAACTTTGAAAATCCCTGGAAATTGTAAACGAAGCTACGTATTAACAAAAATACTGTACAGTAACCGAACACAAATCACTTTCAATTCAAGTTTAATGACATTATAGACCGCAATGACGTATCATGGGTTAGACAGTATTCTCGGTTTGTAATGGCGGGGCGGGGGACAGTGTTAGCAACTTGTGAATCCCTGCAACTCACCTTCGTCGAATCGGCACATGAATCTAATGTTGCTAAATGGGGGATTCCCACGACTTCGAATACATGGCAAATTTAAGAACGGCGAAAATTTTAAATCAAAAAATGGATATCTTCGTATTAATTATTATTTTTAATTTATAACCTCTTATTTTTGAGGCAGTATTCCAATGAACAAAGTGGGACATAGCGCCCCTTCTCACGTCGCCGCAGCAGCACGCTTCCGATAAGCAGCAGAACCCTTCCCACGCCACTTCCGCTGCACGCCTCCGCCACCCGCCATGTAGAGAGGTGGTTTCTGCAGGGGTAGGTTTCGCCGAGTCTTCGGTGACGACGAACAAAGTGACCGCAGTACGTAAAATGCCATAAACGTCCGTGCAGAGGGAAGACCACCATTTAAAGCTGCGGCTTCTGCTAGCGGTGGCGCGTACGCCTTCCTGCGCTGCTCGGGGGGAAGCTCCGCCGCCGAATGCCGCAGCAGCGCGCACGTGGGAAGACCTCCCTCCAAACTAAGGGCGCCTTCACACGTCGCCACAGCGGAACGCGTCCGATAAGCGGCAGGGCTCTATTCACTCCGCTTCCGCTGCATGGCGGAACTGCCGAGGAAGAGTGAGGATTCCGCAGGTGTAGGTTTCTCCAACCCTCCGGCGACGACGAACTAAGGGACTGCAGTAGGTAAAACGCTGCAACAGGCAGTGCAGGCTGAAGACCACCATATAAAGCAATGTTCAGCTAACGGTGGCGCGTACACTCTACTGCGCTGCAGGCGGCGAGAGTCCGCTGCCAATCGCCGTCGCAGAAGCGCGACCCGACGCAAATAGGAAGACCTCTTTACAATCCAATTCTGTGCTACGAGCCGCGGCATTCGGAAGGGGACTTCTGTGGCAACGTGAGAAGGGGTCCGAAAAATCTGTTAATTTACGCACCTCGTAAGCATCGTCAGGAACGGCGTCAGCGCAGTCAACGCGCAGAAAGAAGAGCAGGCGGCGCAGGGAGCGCGAGGCCAGCAGGTAGGCGCGCGGCGCCTCCAGCCAAAAGGGCGCAGCGCCAGGGTGCGCAGCGGCCGGGGCGCGCCACAGCAGCAGCGGCGCCTTCGCCCGCACGTGCAGGGCCTGCAGCCAGTGCTCGCCCACTCCCAGCGCCACCACGCCCACCGCCGCGGCAGGCTCGCCGCCCACGCCCTCCAGCAGCGCCAGCACCCCCTCCGGCAGCCCGGCACACCCCTGCGCACAAGGCGTCCCAATGCATTGTACAACGCACACCGCAGCAGTCGGCTCTCCAGCTAATTTCTCCAGCAGAGCCAGCACCCCCTGCGGCAGCCCGGCACACCCCTGCGCACAAGGCGTTCCAATGCGCTACACAACGCACACCGCAGCAGTCGGCTCACCAGCTGAATTCTCCAGCAGAGCCAGCGCTCACTGCCCAGCACACCCCTGCGCACAAGACTTCCCAAGGAACATCACATCGCCCACCGCAGCAGTCGGCTCAGCAGCTGAATTCTCCAGCAGAGCCAGCGCTCACTGCCCAGCACACCCCTGCGCACAAGACTTCCCAAGGAACATCACATCGCCCACCGCAGCAGTCGGCTCAGCAGCTGAATTCTCCAGCAGAACCAGCGCTCACTGCCCAGCACACCCCTGCGCACAAGGCGTCCCAATGCGCTACACAACGCACACCGCAGCAGTCGGCTCACCAGCTGAATTCTCCAGCAGAGCCAGCGCACACTGTCCCAGCACACCCCTGCGCACTAGGCGTTCTCCACAGCCGCACCACGCACACCGCAGATAGCGGCTCGTCTCCCGCACCCTCCACCAGCACCAGTGGCTAGTTTGGCGCTGGCCAGCACATATTTGCACACAAGCCGTTCCCCACAGCCGCACCACACATACCGCAGCAGTCGGTTCGAACCCCCCCCCCCTCTCCGCTGGGAGTGCTCTCCGGCAGCCCAGCACACCCCTGGGCACAAGACATTCCAATGCACTACACAACGCACACCGCACAGAGGTTTCGAGCTCTTTCACATACATCGGGGACATCAGATTTGGAAGAATCCGCCTAAATAGTACCTACCTTAGCAGACGGACGGAAAGACGGTCCAAAAGACAGAAATGCGACGGACAGACCGACCGGCAAAGAAACGGGCCCACAGACAGACCGGCAAACTGACGGACCGACAGACGCCAATGACAGACCGATAGACCCACAGACTGACAGTCCAAGAGACGGACGCACCGATAGACAGATATTTTAATGTCAAAGTTTTTCGGTATCCAGGACAAAAATGGATTCGCATTACACTTTTTAGAGGACTACACGTTTTAGTGGATGTAATTTACTACAATTAGTAATTTGATGAATTCACTCTTTCCTTTCTAGGGCCCGAGAATCAGTTTGTTTCACGTAAATTCAGTTTCCGGCCCACGATTAGAATATTACTTACAAAGTAAGGTAAATACAGTTCAATTACTTTTGAATAATTCCAATACTCTTAAAGTATAAACCGAAATTAAATAGCTATTCTGAAATGAGACTACTTTTTATAAACTAAATTTTATTAAATCATACAAATGTGCAGCCACAGTATGTTCTGTGCTGCTGACTGTAAAACTTCATATTGTCTTTTCATACGAAATTGATTTTTTGAACAAAATATTGAGAAGATGGGAAATCATCTATTATAATCTTATAAGAAATATGAATATAAAGACAACACGCAAAATTGATGTTAAAAATTACACTAACCTGGTTTAGTGATGAAGTATAGGTAGAATATTTATCTATTAAACCTGCTGCTATCAGAAGCTTGGACGTGGGCTTCAAATCAATAGGATCCCTTTGCGATGACACTTCTGTACTTATTCCAAATACCTTTACAGTTATCAAGTGTACGGCGTATATTAATATAGCCAACAGATTCTTCTCATGAAAGTAATGTTTAAAGAATCTATGAAATAGGGGAATCATAATCACAAATTGTCTTCTGATTTATGACCTGAAATTATGCAGAAATATTTATAAAAAATTTTAAATGTATATTTGGTATCATTGTCATATTTATTGATAATTAATACGTGAGGAATTATTTTTTGATATGTTCCATTCATCAAATAACACGACCGAAAATTTTACTTATTACGCTTTTTAATATTTTAGTTTACAAAAATGAGTTAAACATGTTCTTCAATATTTATCTTAACGCTCAAACAAAATATATTTCCAATAAACTGTTTCAATTTTACAATTCCAAACATTTGTAATACGTTATACAGAAAAGTTATTGAACGGCCTACAATTTTGTCAACCTTCTTCTATTTTCAGTACAGATTTGTATAGTACACAATGTTTCAATAATTCTTCAATCAACGTATTTGTGGGGTATAGATATCTGAATGAACTTGTTCTTAAAACACACCTTGAAGATACAATTAAACTGCAAGAATAAGTTGGAGACCTCGAAATTTTAGCTTGTGGGTCTTGCTCAATATTTTCCAGACAACTACGTATGTCACTCAATCTTATGAAGTGTATTAAATTTCCACAGCAATGCACTGCAATTCAATACAAACCATGAGTCTCTCTGACTGTATAAGTAGTTATGATGGAATAAGCACGACTATTTCGTAATCTCTACGGCGTGTACAAATTGATATTCTTAGAACACGGTCGGTCGATTGTATTCGCGTCAGAGTAAGATGTGCACGGCGTTCATTTGGGAACTAAATTACTTATATGCATGTTAAAGAAGCAAATAATATATTTTCTTTAATTTTATTATTGTGTATACTGTATTCTACATTTAATTGTATATTTTTTATTACATTTTATTTTCACGCAAGTACAAACTAATCGTATATCTTCAGTAAAAAACAACCATGTTTTTTGTCAAAAATCTCATATTATTGTGTGTCCCTGATACCGAAAACATTGGTAACTATATCTCTTAAGGCTTCAAAAATCATGAGCGCAGTATCAAGAAATAAAACGGTGTGGAAAGGTCCATATGTGAAAGTGTCATATTTTTGTTCGAATATGACCTTCGTAGTAAACAAACGCGAATGAAACACTTTTTCACAATAAGACGTATTGTAAACACAGAAAAGGATTAAAATGTTTCCCTAAGCACTGAAAACATTCAGAAAAAGCTCAGATTCCATTGCAGAAAGCAGAGATTGTTCATCGTTTATTATCTGATAATTCCGTAGGATGCAGCCATGTCTCTACACCATCTTCCGTGGAAAGAGTGGAAATCGTGAAGATCACAGACAATGAAACGCCGTGGTTCTAGGGATGTCAAATAACTCACACAAAAAATAATAAATCCTGTCGAGGTTGAAATATATTTAAGTTTGAAAAATACAGTTAATTTACAGCAAATAATATCCAACGGTTCGCTTCCCACTCCCACCATTCAACATACACCCTGTAAAACATAAGCCACGAATTTTTGAAAATAGTTTCGTGCGTATAAATTCTATGGAAATGGACGTGAAGTGAAGTGTATGATTTATTGACATATAAAACATGTGTACAATGTTTAGATATAAAGTATTGTGATAAACCAAAAACCCTTAGTTTATTTGAACAGAAAATACACGTTAAGACATTAAAAACATGGAGAAATATATCATTAATTGAAAACTCTTTATATCATCACTAACTTTGGTAACTTAAAATAGTTATTTAATTTTTAAAAAATGATTTTAATTCAATTATTTCTTTAGGTATTAATATGAATAATATTTATAATCAAGGTAGACGCAATTTATCTTTTGGAAATTAGGATTTTATCGTACAAGGGAGAACAACATTACATATCTAGAAATATCTAAATTCAGTGTCTTGACATTTAAGTTTTCCGTTTGCGTTCCAGTAAAGAAGTTTTTATTTTTTCTTATTACTTGCCATAATTTTAATTACCAAGAAAGTTATAAATATTAAGATCAATCTTTGGAACAATAGTATTCAATACTCTAGGTGTAGAGTTTGTAATTAAATCAGATAAAACCTGGGATTGTGATTGTATATTGGAATTAGATGAATATCTCTTAGGGAATGGAGGATAATCATCAAAAAGATTGTTAAGATTGACTTACCTTTTCATTAGTAACTGTAGAGTCATTTGTTATTGGATGATTAGAAATAACATTAGCCCTCCGATAAGAATACAATGGTTTTTATATAAAACGAGCAACCTCTATAATTTGGCGTGTGATTACCTATACATATACATTCTGGAAACGATTTTTTTGAGTTTGGACACTGGGTGTAATGACGCATACTAGTACATTTCACACCTCATGGTGTAATTTCACAATTATCTTGTGTTTGCCAACACCTTTGACATTTGTTACACTGAATAACATTCAATTGTGTTGTCTATTTAATTCGAATCACACTGTAAAAAAGTCTAAACCAAATTAAGTATTTGTTTAAATTTACAATTATCTTCTAAATGTAAAGCACATTCAGAATTTGGTTTTCTTTCTTTGTTGTAAAGTCTGCCAACTTTAGTCGTTGGGTAATGCAAATCACTTAATTCACTGAACATATTACTGTCTGAATAATTAATTGGTATGTCTTGCATTATTGGATTTGTCTCAGCTACTTGGAACCAACCACTTTCAGCGCCATCCACGTCTTAAACCAATGATCATGTGCCTACAACTTCGTTTGGTATTGGAGCGAGGAAAGTAACGTTAGGCATAGTTCACTATAACACAGCAAAAACCCTATTTTTATGAGTCTATATAACGGTCGAAAAAATTAAATACAACAATGTTCTATATAATAATATAAAATCTTCAATTAAGTAAAAGGTATGACATAGTTCAGTGTTGCATTCGATACCTCAATTCCTACTACGACTGGTGGTGATCTTAACCAATGGCATTATTTGTACTTCTTATTTACATGTTTGACATTGAGTTAGCCTGGTTAATTTGTTGTCCATCTTTTTATCTAACGGCTGGTGATTGCTACTGTTGATCGGAAGGTAGCTGGTGGATTAGTTCTTGAGGCCGTAGAAATTCATGTGGAGTTTGTTGTTGCAACGTCTGAAGTTGAGGAAAGTGTTGAAACATCTGCATCTCCGGAATTTGGTGTTGTGGGAACAAAGCTATAAAGTGTTGCTGCAGCAGTTGCAGAAAAATAAGTTGAAATTTTCGCAGATACAGTTGTTGAGTTATAAGAGTTGGCTTCTGAAGCGGCTGAACGTTTGGATGTAAAGAAGTCATGATATCTCGGCCACCCAAAATTGAAAAGGAAGATATTTTTCTTATGTGTATTATGCCAGAAACCAATATGTCTACAGTGCGCTGATGAAATGCGCAAAACCTGTGTAATGGACATGATGGAGTAGAAATCACACGTATTGTAGAGTGTAGTAATGTTAAGACGTATCTCACATAACCATTGTGCAATAAGAATAGTTTTCTTAAAGGATACAATATTAACCGATTTAGCATCTTAAATTGATTTGAAAACCATACGACCACAAAGAGTTGAAGTTTTTCGTCAAGCGTTATTACATACCGCCGACAGTAGATAAAAGGTGAACTTACTAAAGGTTAACAATCAATGATCTGGGTCATCTTCAACTTCATAATTTTGAATCACTAGTTGAAGTTCATTAAGAATTTATCGATGACTTTCTAGTATGTTCGGCAGCACTCATAAGATTCTTATGTTTTGTAGCAGAAATCTTCGTATCAGCTGTATACAGACTCATCTTACTATTTTTGAAATAATCTTAATATCTTTGTTAGCAAAGTCGGTGTAAATATCTGAAAATTTCTTTGCATCTCAGGTTTAGGCTTATCGAATTTTTGGGAATCGGACCTCTTTCTGCTGACTTCAAAAAAATTATCATGGCAATATTTTTAATGATTATTTCTCGAACTCCCCGCTCTGTTAAAATTGAAAAGTCTGCTTTCCAGATGAAATTAATTTAGAAGAAATATATATGTCAGAGCTTGTGGATTCCCCTAAAAAAATTTAAATATAATTCATTCATGTCATTTCCAGCGATATCTAAATGATTAATTCTTGAATTCGCTTTCAAATGTGCTTAGGTCACTCTGAAGTCACATTCCTTGTCACTTACCTATGAAGTAATCTATTTCTTTGTCACTTGTACGCAGACATTAATCAAGAAACACCCTGAAGAGTTGCTCGTAATGTTTACGATGTTTCGTAACAGTCTCATAAACTGTGACGTGAAGGAACAATGACGAGCTGACACTCGAAGGCGAATCAAACTACGTGCCACAACCGCACAATGCCTCGCATTACTTCTAAATCTGCAATTTTTGAAAATTCATAGAGTGAAGTAAAATGAGACCTGTGCCACCAGTTCCTTGTTGTAACTGTGGGAAACGTAAAAATTAAAATTGGAGTCTATTTTTAATTAAATTGCAGACATTTCATGCACAAATTAGGTAAAAATTGTTAATACTTTATAAAAATTGCACATGATATTTTTAAAGAACTAATTTTTTTAAGGATATTGTTTAAGGAATAACTCTATGTTCAATTTTGTAATTATGAAATGTTAAAAGTTTGCAAGTTTTTAAAATTCAAAGTTTGCCGGAAATTAAACTACCACCATTATTTATCGTCCTTTGATACACGTAGAGAAAATTTAAAGAAAAAAATTGTATCATTTTTTGAGATAGTGTCTTGAACACATTTTAAATGCCTATATTATACGCATAGTTGTGTAAAAGACCATCCAAAAAAATCCATCACTCCTATTTTCAAATAATCTGATTTTAAAGAACATATTTTATTAAGGAATAAATCAATAATCAATATAGTAGTTGTAGGAAGATAACGATAAAAAATAAAAATTACGCAATTTCAAAAAATTAGTGATTTTAACGAAAATGACACCAGCAGCATTTCCTTAAGCCTTCGTTACGCTATCAACGTTAATAAAATTTGAACTCATTCTTGAGAAAATTTTAAAACTTTGTTAGAAAATTTCGCGAAAAATACTCATATTTTCGAAAATTTGTACCCAAGCTTATATCAACATCGTTAAAGAACAGATTCTATGAGAAAATTGTATCAATATTCAAAATTGTAGTTGAAGGAAGAAGTCGAGGAAACTGAACCTCTGCAAGTTTCGAAAATGTAGGAATTTCAACGAAAACGAGACATGCTCCATTATCTTGTGTATTCTTTCAGCTATCCGAAAACAAATTTTAATCAAAAAACTTGGCGAAATTTTTAAAAATGTTGTTAAGGATTCATATAAGTACCCCCAAAATAAAAATACCATTTAATTTCAAAAGGTCACGAGATCATTGAAAATTTGAAGATTTCCGTCGCGCGATTAAAATAGTTACTCTTCTGACGAAGTAGGTTAGTGCGAAAATGTAAAATCGGTAAATCTTTTTTTCTATATTTAGTAAATTACTTCCTCCAACATTTCTGTTATCGGAATCCGTGTTTTGTGCGTTCTTGATATCGAAAAATTGATTGATGACAAAACAGAATTTGCACCTAAAACGTTCTGCGGATTACCTCCAAATTTGATATTCTTGATTTGAGCCAATGAATCTCGAAATTACGCGAGTTTATATAGCATATTTAATTTTTGGGGACACTTTATATGAATCGTCAATTATATTTTTAAAAAATTCTTTAAATTGGCTCCAATTTTTGCATTAAACTTTGCACTCGGAAATTGTGAAGAACTCTTAAACAAATGATGCAAGTCTGATTTTTTTTCCAATCCTTGTTTCTACAAAAATTGCATGAGTTCATTTTTTTTGACGTAGTACATTCCAAATAACTCCTGCTGCATTGTAGTTCATGTACAATGCAGCATTAAGTAAATTTACCAGTAGTGTAAAGTTAAAGTACAATTTTTCGATATGAGTGTTTTTTTCTTAATTTTGATTGAACTATAAGTATTTTTTCCAGAAATTCTTTGATCAAAAATGGAATCTATTTTTTCTTTACTATTTTCTCTTAGATAAAGCAATAATCGGTTAGAAAAATGCTGCAAATCCAAATTTCGTTAAACTCGTAGAATTTCCCTAAATCGTTAAAGTTACAAATAATGAAGAAAGTAAGTGATCTTGTAATACCACATGTTTGAAGTTATGAATATATTTGAGCCCGTGAACGACATTACGTTTGTTGACCCCAAATGTTATGTTGTCTTCAAGACATTGGAGACACTGAGGTGGGGAGAACTGGATAAATATTAACGCCGGTTTCATTACTAGTAGTTGTTTAAACGCCAATGGAAGTGACTCAGGATGTAGCACGCTAATTTTGCATTCGGATGGCATGGGTTCAATACCCTTGTCGGTCATCCTGAATGGGGTTTTCGTGGTTTCCCTCGGTCATCTAGGCGAATTCTGAGATGGTCCTATTGAAATGCCACGACAACGAAATCGGCGATGCTAGTCGAATTCAGTAACTATTTGAAGTCGCAGTCGGAACGGGATATATAATGACTAAATACAACTGCAAAAAGTAGTTTAATCAATGCCCTCGTTGTAAGTGCCCTAGTACCGAGCGAAGTGGCTCAGTGCGTAGCGCACTGACTTCGCAATCGGGAGGTCCGGGTTCGATTCCCGGGCCGGCCATCCTGACCGGGGTTTTCGTGGTTTTCCTCGGTCATAAAGGCGAATGCTGGGATGGTTCCAAAAGTCCACGATCATCTATCACCTCCTTTCACTCCTCTTTCATTCTTCCCTATTCCTCTTTCATAACCGCTACTCAAGGATAGGCACCCGTAGTCGATCGTCGCAGCTAGCTGTGCCACCGACCCTAGGATGTCTATCTGTAGCAGCAGGCGGGGTATGCAGCACAAGCCCCCCTGTTCTTCCTTCATGTGCAGTCACCAGTTACTATTGCGGTATTTAGGTAGCAATAGTAAACTGAGTGATCCTCGGCCGCGAGGTTGACCCGACGACGACGACAACGCTGCACAGCTCAGCAGTCAGTCGGTCGTCTCAATGAGAAGGATGGGGGGGGGGAGGGGGCAGGCCTCGGTGGCAGAGGATCATCGGCGGCGGCCGGTCGCCTCGCTCCTGAACAGCGTTGTTTCTCGCCTTGAGCAACCCGTGGGCAACCGTAGAGCTAAAAAACACTACCTGGACCAGATGGACCGGTCCCTCCCTGCGACAGCGAGGGATCTTATGCTCCAGCTGGGAGCCATGCTACAGGTTCGTGGGGTGGAGGGGAGGTGACCGCTAAAGCGAGTTAGAATGTTCTACATAGAGTGGTTGAAGTGCTGCCATTTTTGAAGCAAAATGAAGGCCATTTTTTGTTGACAATGCAGCGCTATGTCTGGGAAATTATTCAATACAAGAAATTAAATATGTGCTATTTGCATTTTATGAAATATAATTGGAAGTCGTCAGTAGAAATCAGGACTATAAAAAACTGAAAAATTACTTGAAAAATTGAAAACATTACTTGAAAAATTATGTATTTGTGGTTTGATATGTTCTATTTTTACAGATATATGCTATACTGTCGACATACTAAACTCATTTTGAAAAAATCACTAATGTAATTTAAATACAATTCAGTGAAAAAGACAACAATATAAAAAAACACGTCAACTCAGCGTAACAACAGTTCTACACGCCGCAACCAGGCACCTCTTATGTTTTGACTGCAAAAAACATGGCGGCACCTCGTTCTGCGAGCGTAAATCAAGAGAGCTGAAACCAATGGGTCAGACAGTCTATATAGTATATTCTAACTCGTTAGGCAAACTCGGTCTTGGGGAAACGATATACAGTCTAACGCGATCCATCCGAAGTCAGAGCGGGAGAAGCGCGCATGGCACCCTGGGTTACTCAATGCAAATATGGATACATTTGTACGCACTGTATTTGTTGTTGGTTAGACTCAAAGTACTGGACCAACACAGTTTATCTATCTTATATATTTATGTATTGTTATCTAATGTAAATGAATGTAGTGAAAGCACATTTTGTAAATTCCAAAGTTTGAAAGATATTCCAAGTAGCTCACCCCGATGGAATCTTTCACACATTTTTGAATGTAAAAAGATTATAAAGTAATACTTTTTGGCATAAATTTCATTCTTGAAAATTCCTTTAAACCGCTTTAAAATTTGAGGAACATAACAACTTTCACATTTGTCGTGCAAAATATTGTGACTTTTGCTTTTTCTTATACTAATTTCAAAGTATAGAGAATATACTGGAACACTGCATCCAAAAACAGCAATTTTTCAACCCAAAAAAGGCCTTTTATGAGGCCATGGTACAAAAAATTGGACAATTATTGTTCTTGCAGGTAGTAAATTAATTCCTCTGACACTTCTCTGACACACGTTTCCAAAATTCCGAGGGGTTCTCCGAAATAATATATATAGAAAAGCTGTAAGATTTTAAGTGTTGACCAGTACATTTTGGCAAAAGGCAACTGTTTCCGGCAGATCATGTACTAATTGCTGCACGCACACATTTTCTTAATATTTCACAAGGGGGTCTCTCTACGCTACAGTGTCAAAGGGAGAGCCAATTTTTGGTGGGAACGCATAGTGCCAAAGCGTGGCACAAGAGGGTTAATTACGACGGTAGGAGGTGGATGCTACTGTTAATTGGTTCGTGCTGTACCGAGTCGGACACATGTATCGCAACATGCCGTGCTATTCAGCTCAGGGCAAGATCTCCAGGGAGTTCGTGAATCAAGAAACCTTCAGCGAGCCTTACAGCTTTGCACTCAATGAGCTGCGTTAGGTAAGGGATATAATAAGTGATGGTTGAGATGTGTCAGTAAAGACAGAAATTAGAAAAGCCTTTCAAAAAATACGTATTTATCAATACTCCGTCTGAAAAAATATTCCTCTATTATAAGTTAATAATAATAATAATAATAATAATAATAATAGTGCAGGGTATAAAATAATTATAATACACGTGCTATTAATATATATATATATATATATATATTCTATTTCAAGCTAATATATTATTTTAAGGCATGACCGGGAAACGAAAGGTATTTCTGCTAGTTACTAATAGTTTTGCTGCCACGTACTTAAAGTAAATTTAAATTCATTTAATAGTCACAACGCTTTGCTACGCGTGGATGCCATGTTAGTGATCCCACTAAATTTCTAGTAAGCCACAAAAATTGTTTTTGGCCTATTTCTAATCGTGGTAATATTTGTTTAGATTTGGCGGAACATTTGTCGAGTTAGAAAAAAACAACATTTAAACGAATGTCAAGTCTAGTACAAACAATGACTGTTATCGATTTTTTATACGATGTGTATAATGGCGTCAGTGTAGAGGGATGTCTTATCTTTCTTCTTTAACATTCGGGAAGCGTGGCGTATAATAATGTTCCATAGTACAAATAACATTTGAGCACTCGTCAGGGCGTCGCCAAAATCGGTGATTAGATCAGTGATTATAAATCCAGATTAATTGTCATCATTGTTCCAATAGTAAATGGCTCTGATAAATACATCCATAATAATGTTAATTTTACTATCATTGTCGGGCCTGAGAGTAATAGCTACATTTACTCAAAACTTATGACTACAAAACACTCCAAGAAACAGTTGAGGAATATAGTGGTTTATTACAAATTTGAATTATAGACCCAATACAAGAATTAATATTAATAAAAGAGAAAGAAAGAAAAATGTTAATATAGTAGAATTACGAGCTTCATAGACAATAAAAACATCTACAAATGTGTTGCATTACACCTAAAAAAATTAAAAACCATGGGTACGTTTAAAGAAATTACAATCGTCAATTTCATTTAGCAGGAAGAAGGCATTCTAGCCTGAAACTCATGACATTTTACGAGTATTATTTTGAAAGTTTCTTAAATTAACACAATTTTTTACAAACGATGAATGTACTCAAAGCCACAATTCATAAACGTGAAAATCTCATTTGCTCTCTTCTCCATGCCTCTGAAGTCATTCTGGTGTTACATAACAAATGCAATCACACTAAGAGAGGTACACACGACTTTCATGAGCATGACAAACTTAACCACTCGCTGCGAACGCAAATAAACAAAGTTGAACCACCTCTCGAATAAGACGAACACTGGCCAACAAATACAGTCGTAAAGACAGCTCACCATGATGCAATGTTGATGAATACGACAAATATCAAAGAATATGATTTGGAACACCCATTTAAGGGTAACTTCTGGTCATCGAAACAAATAAGAAATTAATTTACAGTAATCAATGCTGTATGGTTGATAACTCAGACAAATAGCTATCTTGCGTTGCTACATAAATTTCTTTTGACAACTCAACTTTAATGGCAATCAAATAATTCCATTTTTAGGAAAGGGGTTCTCTTATTAACTTTGCGTAATTACTGGCATAAGGCAATTCCAAAGATTTTTGACACATGACGCTTAGTCACAGCACAACTGATGACACTTAGTTACAACACATATGATGCCACTTTCTCGCAGCAATCGAGAAGCAGACTACGATTCTCCAGCATACTGAGTCAACAAACCTTCAGCAAGGAACTCAACAGGAACTAGTCACTTTGACCAAACTAGAGGATAAGATTAATAAAAGTCACACTAAAGCAGCAACTAGAGCGACTGCAGTGCCATATGCGATGAAGAAAGTCAACTATTGAAGGAACACATGTTTTCATCGAATTTGCAAGCCAGGTACACTAGAAAATGAATTAAATCATTGAATTACAAGTCACGGCGACTATATTAAGGCATCATTTATTCGATAAAGCTATAATTTTATTTTTATACCAAAGCAACAGAAATATTCATTAAATACAACACTGGAAAAACAAACACAAATTAATACCCAAACTATAACAACTTGAGATGCTTACAACTGATTTTGCTCCATCTCACAACGAGATAATTACACGGCGGAGAAAACACTCAGTCCACTCAAGTCACTCAAACACGCACTCACAATGAGGTGGATTTCATGACGCGATTCTCGCAGTCAAAGGTCCCTATACCGACATTCTACCTGGAATATATATTATTCACGCACGTTTTTATGAGCTTTCGGTTTGATAGTAGTGCGAGGGGAGTGCAGAATTTGGTTATTTTCACAGTAGATATTTTACATCAAATTTCTTGTACATTTTTCGATGCTAAATATTTTCTATTATATGGGAGCGATTATTTCTGGTTATCAGATTTGTCTACAACGCTCGTTACTATCATTTGTTTTTTATTCAAATATTATTGCCAAAGGAGTGGGGATAGATATTCCAGAGCTCAAGGAAACGTGCGCGCATAGTACCATCCAAATGTAAAGGTCTTAAACAAATCAACGTAACTAAAATTTGAGATGGCTAATTTGAGATTTCTACAAAGAATGCTATCTTGTAATTCTTGGAACTTATAGTTGAATTACAAGGAATATATAACCTGTCAACTATATGGCACCAATGCGATGTATCTGCAAATATAAGTATAATTAACATGGTTTCGAATTAAGAAGGTGTATTAATATAGGAATGTAAGGCATATTATTGACTGAGGCGTGATACTTTACCAGAATAAAAATGTATAATTTTAGAGATAAATATTAACTTAATATTGAACAGAAAAATAAATATAAACTTGACATTTAACAGGCACTTGCTCACACCCATGCGTGCGATACTTTCCGCTTAGGTTTTGTGGGATCATTGTAAATAACTAGCGGAAGTAACAACAACAAATATCTTTTCACACCCATTTATTGTAGAGGACAAGGAACAAATTATACCTATAGTGTACAAAGGAAGTAATTTTATTTACATATCCGCCCCGCCCCGCCCCGCCCTTCCCCTCCTGTCCACGTACAATTCTCCCTCCTTGTCCCCTTCCTCACCGCCTGCCCCTCTTCCGTAGAACTAAGCTTCAATTCATTGCTCTTTGAACTACTCTCACTGCCTAATTTTGCTGATGGAATGAATGAAACTGCGTTTAATATTAAGAATAATAATAGTAATAATAATATTAATAATAATAATTATAATAATAATAGTAATAAAATTGTCTTTATCAGGGGCAAAGCATAGGCCATTAGGCCTGCTCTTCCACCTAATCATACTTCCGCCTAACCCCGAATGCATTTAATTACCTATCAGAAATTTATGGATGTTCAGAATCTGTTTCTCCACTTTCGTGGCTTTCCTATCGATATATTTGCTCAAAATGAAAGACCACGCATTATAATCTTGCTTTAGCGGGGTGTGGAAGGGGAATGGCGATAGTTTTGCTAAATTTAATGTAAGTAGTAACTTGCCTCCTGTTTTGAAGTTCAAGGGCACAAAATTTCATTTAGATCGGAATAAAACTATTTATTTGTGCAATAAAAAAGTAAATGATCTTCTTTACATAATATAAAATAGTAATCTAAAAAAGGAAATTAAATTATATCCGACAAAAATAATCTTCCTGAAAAACCTATCGAATTCGGTTTATCTGATCTCGGGTTTATTCCGGTTAGATAGTCAATATTAAAAATAATTGTACTTATAAATAAGAATATGAGTTTATAAATCGAAGTTAAATAACAAACTGAGACACAGTCTATTAATTTACTTGATAACCACAAGAAATTGCAAGATATTTCGAAATATAGGCATCTTAATTTTATGACGTGACACTGATACACTGGGAAGGATACTGAATGCCGAGCAGGGCCTATTGTTGAGCGAAATCGCGGTGTGGTCATTATGCTATCTTCGCCACTCTGCTCGCGCAAGAGGCAGGAAGTGGAGGGAGAAGAGGCAAGGTCAGCTTACGCGCAGTCATCTGTCCGCGCCGGGAGCACCGTGTTTTCCGACGCGCCGCACTCGACTTGTCGCCCTGGGACTGCACGGAGCTGCTGTTGTCAAGGGCCGCTGCGGATCTGCTTTGGAAAGGTAAGGTCTACCTGCGACTCTTACCCATATTCACGTATCGTTCTTGTAATATTGTCGACTGTCAAAAGAATCGTGTTTTATATAATATAGGTGGGTATTATGTTTACAGAACGAACTTGGTGGTACTGTATGAAATATTATCCAAATAGAGCGCTGCTAGTTTTGAAAACTCATATATGACATTCACAGTATTAAAAATTGAAGAAATGTTAATTACATTGCTATGAATAAAAAAGTACTACTACACTCAACGAGATATATACTTTGCATATTGCAAGATTTCGATATTTTTTTTGTGGATGATATTCCTTAAATATTATTTTATTAAGTAGGTTTTGTTTAAATATGGAAGCTGATATATTTCATTATTCACCTCCTTAATTTTTTTCTTCTTTTCTTTCTTAATTTAAATAAGCATGCTAATTCATTACGCCAAGATATTATGTCAGACAATAATTCGTCACAAAGTATCCATTGAAATGAACCTTAATAAATGAGCATTTGCACTAAATACCATTTATTCAACCATTCCCATTTATTTTGCGTTTCGGGCAAGTAAGTGTTTCTTATTACAGTGAGTTGCGTTTTTCCTTAGTGCGCTCGCGGAGTGTAAATAACATTCTATCTGATGGTTTTGATATGTATATTTATTATAATAGAATTATATAATATAAATAATAATTATATATATATATAATTAAAATAGTTGTTTTTATAACAAGGGCGCGAAACACGTAATTCATGGACGAGCCGTGTTGGTCGTCCTTACTACGCTCGCACGACAAAGAGATGAGTGTGGAAATTATCTCGCGCCCGTGTTGCGTATACAAGTTTTTAACTTGCCGTGAACGAAACTCAATGCGCATAATAAAGATATGTAAACTAAATATCAAATAACTAGATATAGCTTACTTGTACAAAAGTAAATGGGTTTCAGTCAGTGTCGTAACTCTATTGTTTGTAAATAATAAACTAAGACGAAAGACAAATGCGAATCGTTACAGATGCTTCGCACACGCTTCACGTTGTTTTGCACACTGTAAAAAAATAGCTGTTTCGCACTCGGAAAACAAGGACGAGAAACGGCATTTCGCACAGAGCGTGTTAAAAATATATCTTTAGTATTAGTACGAAAATTCTAGTGTGTGTTATTAAATACACATTATTTTTTAAATTCTCCTTCAGTTTAGCTATTTCATTTGTTTCTCGTTCATTTTAATAACGCACAATTAATTTTATCATTAATTTTATAGGTTAACTATTGCTGAATAAAATAAATACGAGATAAAATATTATACAGGATACAAGAACTAAATGATAATATCCCTTGTATCTCGCCAATCGTGCAAGATACGAATATGCTGATCTACAGTCGATTGCATAAACAGGAGCTACTTTAGTTCATCATACTTCGCCTTCGCACTATTTTTGACTATGAAAATATAAGATCAACTTTGTTTTTTCAATGATATCGTATGCTAAAGGTTTGGCGTTTTATTATGGGATTAAAAATAAAAATTTTAAATACGTGTATTTCTTCGTATTTAAGCATTTTTTAGAGATTGACGAGTTTTTGCAAAGTATTTTTATAATGAAGTGTCACTTTTCCATTCGACCTTGCCTGTTCTCCGCTGAGAAACGAACGGAAAATCTCTCGTGAATGGTTTTGCCTGCTTTCCGTAAACGCTCAAAGGCCACGTACCAAGAGTAGATAACAGGGCGTTGCCCAGGAGTATAAAATGCGTCTCTGGGGTAATGACAGCGCACTTCTACCAGTCTCTTAGAGTATTGATTTCTTCTGATTCGTATGATTAATAAGATATTTTTGATTTATGTTTTTATTATTTACTTAAAATGTTCTATATAATATGTTGTCGTAGTTGTCAAAATAACAGAATAGTATTTGCGTGACGAAAAAATACGTTACAAAAACACATCAATTCGCTTAAATACGCAGATATACACATATCGTCTTAGTAAACCCATTAAGATTTAGCATATTATTCCATTTACAAAACAAAGTTAATCTTATATCTTCGTAGTAAAGAATAATGAAAAACAAAGCATGCTGTAATCAAGTAGCCACTGTTTATGCAATCGACTGTCCAACGGAATCTTCTCTTTTCTACGGTTGAGGAGGTACAGACGATGTTAACACATAGCTGTTTCACCCTGTATTATCTCAAGGTATAATTTATTTTTGTAGCTTGAGAGGGCTGGTTACGTACGTAGGGTTACACTCTTTACGTATAAGGTAGATTTTATGAAATGAATAAAACAACGTTAACATTAAAATAGGTTGTGCTGAAACTCATATTTATCAGTTCATGTATTTAACAAGTGATTTTATTAAACACAAAACATAGGAATTATTTTTAGCGATTTAAGCTCACGTTTTAAAATACATTTCCAAACATATTTACTAGCTTAAACATATTTTTTGTTATTTGTTAAAATTATATAACTCGTGCTTCTTAATATATCTTTCAAACTTTTAATTTTTTTGGGAGGGGGGGGGCCAAAGCTGTGTAGCTGCGCCACCGGCCCCGCCGGTGCAAAGCAGCCCTGAGCGAAGGCGCGCGCGCGCTGTTGCAGTGCGAGGCAGCCATGAGCGCGACGGAGGAGCCGCTGCCGCTTGCAGAGCCCGGCGAGCTGCGGGGCCCCATGCGGGGGCTGCCGCTGGCCGCCCGCGCCGCCTGCGCGCCGCCGCTGCCGCAGCGGCTGCTGCAGGGCCTGGCCCAGCGCGCCGATGACGTCGTCGTGGTGAGGCCCCCGGGTTGCCCCTTTCCCCTTGCCTCCTTCGCCACACCTCGCTTCGATCAGTGCGCAGACAACCTCCGTCAAGCTGCAACCCCCACTTGTTCGAAATTCAAAATTAACTAGCCTATAATTTTGTACTAATTATGTACTAATTTTCTACCACAATTAAAAATGTTGTACTCAAGTATAAACAATAAAAAAACCACATCCAAAAGTGGGGGTGCTAGCTTGACGTTAAGTTAGCACCCCCACTTCTCATAAATTCAAAATCAACAAGTGTGGGTTGCAGCTTGACGGAGGTGCGCAGACATCAGTACCTCTGACAGACAGGCCCTGGGATTCTTGGCCCGACGGTGGCAGGATTCGCGGCACCAGCTACGCAGCTAGGGCGGATTCTGCCGCTGTCTGGACGAGAATTCCAGCGGCCGACTGCTCTGATCGGTAATGTTTCGTGGTTTCTCCGATCAACTCCAGCTGAATGCTTGAGCAGTACCCTAATAAACGAGCCACGGACTGCGCGCGATATTTCCTTCCTCTTTCTTGTCCTCTCCTCGCCCTTTACACTCACACTAACATGCACTATACTACCATTTATGACCGGTAGACCAGTAGGGAGATCACAGCTGGGTTTGTGTCCTTGCTTCGTGGTTGCTTCAGTGTTTCTTTAACATGTGTTTTAATTTTCAGCATCGATGTTTCGAAACATCATATTTTTTGGCGAAGATCTCTAAGTCCAACACCGGAAAATTCCGTTGGCTACACACCATGTTTGTGGAAGGTCCTAGGGTTTGAGTCTCGATTCGAAGGTCTAGGAATTTTCGACGTTACCTCCATATCTAGGTCGAAGTTAACAGTTGCCGAATGCTGTGATCGGTATTTTTCCGTGGTTTCTCCTGTCAATATCAGGCGATTGCCGGAGCAGTACGACAAGAAACGGGCCACGAACCGCGCGCGATCTTTTCTTTCTTGCCCTCGTCCTTTTCTCTTCATTTACACACAAACGTACTACAATTACAGGTACTGCACAGCCACACACCAGTCAAAAAATTAGTGCTTGTCCCGGTTGCTTCACTTGTAGATGTACGTGGAAGAGGAAAATCGCGCAATCTGACTTGGAGGTCTGCACCGGATATCTTTCTTCTAGCGAAGGAAGAGCACCGCCACCTACGGGGAAATATCATGCACTACACCATTTGGCTCGTCTAAGAGCTCCGTATATCACTCATCTGTAAACACTATTTCCTAACTCCATCTCAGTTCTGGCGACTCATCATCGTCTATCACAACTAACCCGTCATTCGAATTGGCATATCTCAGAGTTTGAAGAAATCATGGAAATGAACACGTGATAGAAAACGATATGAATATCAGGCCACACAGTCTTGTCTACTTTAGCTGTTTAAACGGTTACGAAAGACAATATACCAAGTTCAATCTCGCATACTTTTCAGCCTTGGCTTGAGAAACTTAAACAATGTAACTTAGTTACACAATACCTCTATTATTTTGAAAAGTGCATAGAAAATGATTAAAACACTTAACGGGAGATGGAGGCGCCCAAACTGCCTATGCTAAAATGAAGATTTTTTGTGTACCTTTCCTCAGAAACTGTAAAAGGTAGAGATTTTTTATCACATTCAATACACGTACATTGAATCCTTTTTGTCATATTAACTAATGAAAATTTAAATATTTAAAATAAGATTTAAGTATTTTTTTTTTATTTTAAACATTTTTTATTTTTAAAAAATCATTCATATCAAAATACTAGTGTTTGTTTAATGCCTGTGTTTAAAAATTAACACTGCACCACTAGTAAAATGCTGTGAAAATTGATACACCTACCTTCCATAGTCTTGGAAAAAATGTTCCTCAAAACTCAAAAATATGTAACTTACTGGAAATGGCTTCTAAAGTTTCTTTATGATACACCTATTATCTATGGTTTTAGAGAAAATGTTCCTTATATATGAAAATATACAACTTACGGAAAATGTACCATATTGTTTCAATTGTTCAATACACTTGAACCCTTTAATCACCAGAATCATCATCACCAAGATAATTTCCATATCGAAGTATACATCTTGAAAGTCAAGCTGTCGAAACATGCCCAAATTGCTTTTATAAAAATGACGATATCTCAACTTCTAAACAAACGCGTGAACAAAAAATGTAAATTGCATTTTAAAGAGCAAAAATGAAATTCTTTTTAAAAACAGAAAAAACGAAAATCAGTATTTTCGGGTGGTCACCCTCCGGCTCTCTTTTATATCGAGAAATGTATTGCAAAATTGCAAATGTGAAGTTTTGCATACTTACACATTTCTGACGTTTAATGAAAGTTAGACCTGTACCCTATTTAAAAGTTAATATTCAGCAAAGAACTTAATTGGGACATTTTTGGGAAAATCTTGTTTATAACCTTATTTAATATTTTTTTTAAGTTTCAAGATTTCATTGAATACCACAAAACACACAATTACGCAAAATTTAAAAATTGTTCGTGAAATTATATAGATAGAGATTTTATATAGATAGTGATTTTATAGATATGAGTTTGTAGTTAATATTTCCATACATAAAATAATTCCTACCTTCAATACTGTAATTGTATAAGAAGTACAAAAAATGTTCAATTTTGGTGAAGTCCAGTATTAAACCTTTTTTCCGTTTAGTTAACTAAATATGCTCATTAATTCCATGAAAAATCGTTGACTATCACTATGTTTTGGATGCGTGCAGTTAAAACTTAATCGTGTAATTAAAAGTTCACAACAGCCAATCAAAACTCAGAGAAATGATCAAAATCGTTTACTTATTTATATTTAATACAGACGTTTCCAAACGGCCATGAAACATGAAGAAAAATGTACATCACATATTACGTACATCAAAAACATATGATCAATAAACGAATGAAACAAAATTATACACGAATAATTATTACTACTGTTAGACAATTATGTTAATATTTGTAATACAATAATTTAAATTAGACTCTATTTCCTTACTTATACTTGGCATCGATCATCCTAACCAAGAAGTTGCCTTATTACACAAATATGTTTACTTCACAAATTTCAACGTGACAGACCAGAAAAAGCAGTTGTTTGGCAAAACACCTATTTTTTTTACAAAATCAAAGAATGTTGATATGACACTAGCTGACTAAAGGAACAATATATACTATTTAACATGAATAAATGAGTTAGGTGTAAAACATTTTGTTTTAGCATATTACAAATATAAAACAAATGTAATCGTCAGTTTATTTACCCGCACTGGAAAGTACACCAGCAAAAGAGCGAGTCTGAACTTTATTATCTTTCTCGTTTCGTTATCAATATATTAACACGTGATGTTTTCTGATACATTCTCTTACTTTTCGTACGAAGTAAATTTTTCATGGTTATGTCAGCTTGGGAAAAATGTAGTTTGAGAAAAAATGTGCATTTGTTTTTTGGCGTATTTATTTTTCGTTGAGGGATAGAACGTTTTTTAAATAATACTACTTTTTATCGGTTTCAAGGACCCTAAAAAATATACTTCCAATAAAATCTCGACACCAATTTTTGTAGCATTGAATATCAATACTATGGATACGAGAAAGTAAGAAGTTAAAAATCATCCATTAAGCCTAAATACTGCGGAATCATTCTTGATAACAACATTCCTTTTATCAGTTTCTCATTGTTTACATAACGTCTGAGAGTCTTTCTGAAAGCTTGAAGTTCTCTTGAGATATGAAGATGACGTCACGGTGTAGCCCATGCATTACTTTAATCGTTCGTATCAATTTGTCCTTGAGTGCGTTGGGGAGTGTGAAACGTATTTTTGAATCAACTGAACTACACTAGATAGTTAAATGCATACAAGGAATCAAGTGCTCATCATATTGTGGATGACATTTATCGAAAGAATAAACCCATAAAAAGTAAAGTTTAGAAATATTGTAAGGAAATTTTGCAGTAGAATATGGGAGAAGTAAAGAAATAGAAATTAGCTAATTTTGCACAATATGCTTGCAAGTAATACTGGGGGGGGGGGGGCTGTATTTGCCACCCGTACACAGTGATTAAATCATGTGAACGTAAATTACAACATCAAAACACTCAGGAAAGGCAACTTTTGGGAGGTTTAAGAACTCTGAAAACCAGACTGCCTTGGGAGTCATTATATGTTCATTTCAGAGAGCGGAAACCTATCTCTTTTCGATCAATTTATTTATTTTTTGGTGTTTCCAGACGCATAAACGGCTGAAGTCGAAGTCAGCCGCTGTCTGGAGGAGAATTCTAGTGGCCGGCTGCTCTGCTAGGTACATTTCCGTGGTTTCTCCGATTAACACCAAGCGAATGCACTAGCAGTACCGAAAAAATTCGCGCGCGGCGATGGTGTAACGGTAAGCGTACCGGACTGTTGTACCCAAGTTGGCGGGTTCAAACCCGATCGAAGGGCGAAAAAATCCTTCGTACGCCTTCCTTCGGAGGGGAAGTAAAGCCGGCTGCCCCATGTTAGTAGATTTACTTGCATGTAAAAGATCCTCAAGCCTAAATGACGCCTCTGAGCTAAATTCAAATCGCCTGTTTCTCGCCCAAGAAATACCTCCTTTCTGCTAATTGGTGAAAGGAGCGTAGCGAAATTTACGTGGTCAGACGGAAGAGCAGGCGTAATGGCCTGAGTCTCGCCACGTAAAATAAGGCATTAATTCAAATAAACGGGCCTAAGCCAGCGCGCCCTCTTTCCCTTTCCTTCCTTGTCTTATGTACAATCAGTACACTATCACACACGAGGGGCGACCGCCCGGGAGCTTAGAGCGTGTTCCGGCTTGTGCGGTGCCCCACTGGTGGGAGATACCCGGTTGGGGAAAAGCAGACGGTAGGTCGGCGCCGAATCTCGCCATCCAGCGGGGTAAGATCACCGCCACCTCCCACAATAAAAGTATGTACGGGATTAATGACCTTAGCAGTCGACTCGCACGAAAACATACGATGCTACGATTTTTCATATTTTGTCCATTGCTTCAGAGCATAGCGAAGTGAAATTTCTTAACATTGGATGTTGTGTAGATTAATATGATAGTGCATATTTGGCATATTTGGTCGATATGCATTTTCGTGTAATTATGCCGATGTGCCTCTTGGTGCATGTTCGTGTAATTATAGGAGCATATTTTGCGTATTTCGTTAAAATAGAGACGTTAATAAAACGTTTCATGGTTTCAGAAAATCTCTTTATTTGTGATTGTTCATTGATTAGAAAGAACTGATCACAGTTTGCGTTATTTTCTTTTCTAAAATTGATAAAACACTTGTGCAAATGTAGTATATTTCTTGATAATCATAGTTTTGAACCAATCGAAAATATGAAACAGGAAATACAATGTACTTCACTAAGTTGTGGATATACTTTAATTATTCTCCCGCAAAGTAAGCTAGATTATATTAAGTTTGCACAAACATATTTTTCCTTTTCACGCATTCTTCTCCTGAATTTTGTCAAGAAAAGTTTATAGAGGAAATAATATATTCTTAATTTTAATTGCATATTCTAGTGCATATTCCAAAATTTTTAGATCATAAATGCATATTTTTAGAAGCTTATTTCAAGATTTTTAGGGCATAATAATCCTCTCCCTTCTAATCAATGGATTACTGCATGGGTGCAGGTGTAGCCGCGCGGGGTGTAATATTGTTTTGTACAAATATATATTTTTCATTCCAAGAATGCCTTTCCCGAATTTTATAAGAAAGGTTTAAAGCGGAAATGATATAATATTAATTTTAATTATATATTCTAGTGCATATTTCAGAAATTTAGATCATAAATGCATATTGTTAAAAGCTTATTTCAATATTTTAGGGCATAAAAATCCCGTCTCTGTTAATCAAAGGGTGCGGTGCGGTGCGTTACGGTGAGCAGGTGTACCCGCGCGGGGTGTATATTATGTTTTCACAAAAATATATTTTTAATTTCAAGAATGCCCTTCCTGAATTTTATAAGAGAGGTTTAAAGAGGAAATAATATGAAGTTAAATTTTTTGCATATTATAGTACATATTCCAGAATTATTAGTTCATAAATGCATATTTTTAAAAGCCATTTCAAGATTTTTAGGGCATAAAAATCCTCTCCCTGCTAACCAATGGATTACCAAATGGGTGCAGGTGTACCCGCGCGGGGTGTATATTATGTTTGCACAAAATATATATTTTCATTCCAAGAATGCCTTTTCTAAATTTTATAAGAAACGTTTAAAGAGAAAATGACATTGGAACGTCTCTCCGTGGTGAATTAAAACACACTCAGGTAATATTTAACAATTATGTTTATTTGAAAACAATGCTACACTAAAAATATTAGATTTATCTACAGATGGGTTACACAATCCTTGTGTCCTTTACTTGATTATTTTCCTTACACACAACCCTGTTCTCTTGATTATTTATTTACACTATTCACTTCTCCTTCACTATCGCACAGTCCGATGCACTGTCCACGGTACACTGCGCTGATCACAATTCACTGCGCACACCACAATCCACCGCATAGACCACAATTCACCGCGCAGACCACACTTCGCTGTGCAGACCACACTTCACTGCGCTGATCAGGGTTTACTACACTGCTGTTCTCGGCGAGGCACACTTCACAGCTCATCTTCCTACTTCAGGCTGCTGTTCACCTACTGCACCGACTGAGTGCTTATTCACTGACTACATACACTGACTGACTCGCGGCTGCTTACTTCCGACTGACTTCTCCCGGCCGCCGGCAGCGGCGAATTTATACCCGGCCGGTGCCCGTCTCGACACAACCGGCACTTGCTCCATATTTCTACGCAACTCGCCAATAGCCCGGAACCTTCCAGTTCGGGGGGAAGGAGAGCACCGGCAGATGTCGCAATCCTCGCAGCGAATCCCGGCAGATGATGCAATATTCGTTACAATATTATGTTAATTTTAATTGCACCTTATAGTGCAGATTCTAGAATTTTTAGTTCATAAATGCATATTTTTAAAAGCTTATTTCAAGATTGTTTAGGTCATAAAAATATCCTCCCTGCTAATCAATGGGTGCGGGGCGGGGCGGGGCGGGGCGGGGCGGGGCGCAAGTGTACCCGCGCGGGGAGTATATTGTGTTTTCGCAAAAATATATTTTTCATTCCAAGAATGACTTTCGTGAATTCTATAATAAATATTTATAGAGGAAATGATATATTATTAGAGTGCATATTACAGAATTTTTAGTTCATAAAAGCATATTTTTAAAAGCTTATTTCAAGATTTTTTAGGTCATAAAAATATCCTCCCTGCTAATCAATGGGTGCGGGGCGGGGCGGGGCGGGGCGCAGGTGTACCCGCGCGGGGAGTATATTGTGTTTCCACAAAAATATATTTTCCATTCCAAGAATGACTTTCGTGAATTCTATAATAAATATTTATAGAGGAAATGATATATTATTAGAGTGCATATTACAGAATTTTGAGGTCATAAATGCATATTTTTAAAAGCTTATTTCAAGATTTTTTAGGTCATAAAAGTCCCCTCCCTGCTAATGAGTGGGCGCGGTGCGCAGGTGTACCCGCGCGGGGGCGCCGTGTGGACGGGCGCGTCGCTGGGGGCGCGCGCGCAGCAGCTGGCGCGGGCGCTGGTGGCGGCGGGCGTGCAGCCGGGCGACTCCGTGTCGCTGGTGGCCGGCTACCACGCCGAGTACGCGCCGCTCTTCCTCGCCACGCTGCTGGCCGGCGCCGCGTGGGCGCCGCTCAACCAGGGCTTCGACGACGGTCAGACCCTTCGCCCTCCTACTCTAGAGCTGCCTCTGGCAGGGCATCAGCTCGTACAATGTAATCCAATCGGGAGCTTACACGTCACTACAGTGTAAGGTGAAAGCGTAGGCTTCCGCGGCCGGAGTCAGTATTTAATTGGCTGTCCGGGTGACGCCGCGACCATGGCAAAGGTGCCATTGGCACCTTTGCCATGTACGCGGCGTCACCCGGACACCCAAATAAAAACAGTGTATGGTGACGTTCAGCCTCCCGATTGGATGACACCGCAGCAGCTGATTTACTTCAAGTGCAGCTCTAAATAAAATCCAACTATACAGTGCGCCAGAAAAGTCTCTCCGCCGTGGCACCTTGCTGGTGAGAGCGCTAGCAACAGAAATTATGTTGGTAGCTCGAGCTGCAGTTTGTCTGTCGTTAATATTTATATTAGCGGCGATTTGTTCACATTATTACATTTTTTAGGAACAAACGAAAACGTGCGTTACAGACTAGCCACAATCATAATAGGTGTTAGAAGTGTTGTCCCCTTCACTTGTTTCCAAGTGATCTGGTTGCTACCAACAGCAATGCAGTTTTTAATAGGAACCCCTCATTCGGGTTGGTGCGGAGAGACTTTCCTGGGGCACGTTACTCATAAGTGATGGGTACACGAGTGTAAGAATAGGCAGAGTAAAGAGTGAGTAGAGGAGGGGGAGAAACAGAGGCAGAAAGTTGCATTGAAGGGAGGCGTGCGAGAAAAATCGTACGGCAGGATAAAAGGAAGCTTCGCACCAGAAGTACCTAGAGGGAGAGAAGAGCGGAGGGTGAGGAATGACGAGAAAATTGTAGGAGATTGAATAGATTTCAGAGATTGTATAATAAATTGGGATATGAGAAAGAGGAAAGCTGAGGATGTAAAGGGAGAGGAATGTATGAGAATTTATTGAAGTTAGAAATGGAAAGACATTTGACATGCTACACCTCTATCTGCATACGCGTCATCTGAAAAGTTAGATCAATAAATGGTGATTGTCTAGTACAATTGTAATATATGCTTCACACTGAAACACACTACGTTAATTAAAGTATTAATCAACACAAAACTGAAGGAGATTTTAACATACCGATGAAACATTAACACTTCATTTTAATTTCTATATGTTCAAGATCGTTAATAGACAAGTTGGTACCCTTCAAATATAGATACTCTTGCGATTTGTTTAGTTGCTTAAGGAAGTAAAGTCAACTCATTCTTTCAATACGCCTTCCGTGATATAATCAAGATGGAGTTTGATTAGAAATAGTCATCTTTAGAATAGTATATGTCTTCACAACAGTTCTTAAATTGAGACAATTCCATTCAATGAAGCGTTTTTAAACAGACGATGTTAATCAATTTATTACTTTCATGGTTGTCAAGTACTTGACAATATCTTTTGCAAAGTATCCTTAGTATTATTATATAAAATAGTTGTATGTTCCGATATAACTCCCAAATTATTCAAGCAATTTTATCTTGTTGGGAGACATACTTATAATTTAAAAAAAGAACTGTAATTGTTAATCTCCCTTATCCCATAAAAAAGAGCTGATTAAACTTTGTTCTCGAATAGCGTAAAGAGCGCTTAAAAGTATGGTGCAGGTCACATTGAAACAACCGAGTTATTCAGAGCGGATAAGAAAGCGGAGCAGAGGGAGAAGGTTCAGCGGGAGGGGAGGTCGTAAAGGAGGGTCATTGCGTATAGAGCGGGTTAGGGGTAACCTGAATAATGAAAATGAGTATTCCGGGTGAAGTGGGTAATGAAGTGATTCGCAATCGAGAGGTCCGGGTTTATTCCCGGGTCGGCCATCCTGACCGGGGTTTTCATGATTTCCCTCGGTCTCAAGGCGAATGATAGGCAGCCCTACCAATAAACGCGGAGTAAAATTTATTCTCTACTTAAGCCCAGAATAGCAGTAGAATAGCGAAAACTCCTACCAATAAACATTGACTAAGTCGAGCACGGAATAAGAGAGGTGTAGTTTCCATGACAACCGCTAAACCTCGGCGACACGTAGTTTAAGCGTGGAATAACCTGGAAATAACCTAGAAATGCGAAAACAGAGGCGAATAAGAACGAACAGTTAGTGCGTTTCGCATCATTGTATTTGTAATTTTCAGTTCGCCTGTACTTAATTTTCTTGTGTTTTCTCGAATATTTGGCAACCTAGTTTTATTTCGTGAATCATTAATTTGTTCGTATTGGCTTGGACTTTTGGCATTGGAAACTTCGAAGTGATTTTATTGGCGTTTCTTATCAGAAATAGAAATGTAAACAGCACTGATGAAATGTACGGACTGCCGAGGAAAAAAAAGTAATCGGGCACGTGTAAATCTTTTTGAAGGGTATTCGGCTGAATTTCGAAATAAAAATGAGTTTTCGTGGGACGGTACGCAGGAGTTAACCAAGTGTGTTGAAAAGTGTCATTAACAGTAAGCAACCATATCCCTAATAGGACCATAGCGAGTCCATTAAAAGTATTTTTAATCATTAAACGTGCATACGTACAATACAACATAGAAAATTAAGGATATACATTGTTTTATTTTAATGAAGTAAATAGTGTTATCCATGATCAATTAAATAAATAAAATGACATGACACACTGTTCTCATATTTTCAATTATTCAACGTTAAAACAAAGACTGAAGATGAGATATTTCATGGCAGATTTTTGTTGGAATCTACTTCTTCCTCTATGAACAATTTATGACCCCACAAAAAATATGAAAAACAAGAAAAAAATGTTTAGAGACGTTTGTTATATTGAAGAGCTGCTTTCAATGCTCAGAAGATACTGCAGAAATTTTGCAGAGCCGTTGCTTTCAAAAGTCCGAATTTTATGTGGAGGAAGAAGCAATTGACCACTTATACTACCAATAGTAGCAGATGTTCGATAAGCAGTGGTAGTTTGGAGAGCGCTTAAAGAAAACAATTAAAATAAAATGTATGATACAGAACTAACATTTTATGAATATTCTAATTTCAAATAAACGTTAAACTTGTATTGTTTGATAATAGATATATTTTTATTTTATAAATATGCTCCAGTGTTACAGCTATTGAACATTTAAATGTTAGGTAATAAACTCTTCTTTATGTTCAAGAATACAGAAAATTTATTTTCGTTGAGTGTTCTGAGAAAACTTTGTATTTTAAAATTAATTTCCATACTGCTAATTCCTCCCCGTTTTAAATCTGGATTTACTAGTTTTTCTACAAAAAATATAAAAACTTGTCTTGTATTCTACCTCTCTGCAACATCAACAATCTCTAGCAAAGCACAGTAACAGAAATTACCTTTATGAAAAATATAAGAAAGAAGTGGATTGTTTTTCAATGTAAATAAAAAAAATGTTAAGCTAAATATAATTCTGCAGATCCTTCTCTTCAACTTCACTTAGAGCATTAATTGCATCCAACTACATGTATATAATATTATTATTTTAATCAACATTTTATAACTAAAAGTTACATACCAAATTCACATAAAAACAGTGAAAAAAATGTCACAAATATTGAGTCTTTCCCAGGTATTGAACTAAAAGATTGGTTCATTATGAACTCAAATTAATAGATTTGAAGTTCTAGCAAATCTTTTAGAACAATACCTGATTAATAAAAAAAATTGTCATTGTTCAAAATGTGAATTTGGTAGGCAATAGTTATGAACATGTCAGTATCAAAGTTGGTCATTTAAAAATATTCATGTAAATGAGTATTTGAATTCATCAACTACTATCTTAAAATAGAAAAAATACTCTTGATATTGGAATATTTTTGCATGCTGTTTTAAGTTGATCCCTGCCTTTAAGATATACTGTAGTAAGAAAAGGCAAAACTATTTTTTAAAATTTTTTCAAGTGAAAGAATTTTAGTGATATATTTTTTATATTAAGTTTTGAAGGGTAATGGTTCAGAAAATTAATAAATAAGAAACAGATATTCCTGAGAAGATAAATCTTCTAATATGGGTCAGAAACTAATATCATTCACTCACTATTGTTTACACATATTTTCAATTAGTTGTATGTTAACAAAAATGAAAAATTTTTTTTTAAGAATTCTACTTGACATTGTCTTGCTTTGAACAATTTAACTTTTAATAATTCATATAAGTGGGATTAAATCAAATAGTTATAAATTCAATATAAATTAGTTCAGAAGCAGTAACACTGTCCAATTATACAGCACAAAAATTAAATAATATTCTATCCTTATATCAGAATTAAGTGTTCCTAATGGCATATGAGTAAAATGAATTGAAACTGCAGTTTTAATTGGTAATAAAGTTGAATGGATGTTTTTTTTTCTTCTCTAACAATTATTGTTCGACAATCATATTAACATTCTCCAATCAAGTTAGAATAAACTTCTTATTTTATTATATTTATATGTATTTTAACTTTGTTTACAATAATTATATATGGCAAGATGCCAGCTTATAATTTTAAGGTAAATAATACACCACAATTTAAAAGAATAACATAATGAACTATAAATAAGAACTATAAAGAATAAATACCATTCTGTTTAAAAATAAATGAATTGAAAACGGGGGAAATAATTATTTAAATTACAGAGGATGGGAAATGCTTTTAAGGAAACATTTATGTATTCAAGAATTTGGAAAATAATTTGGACCTACAGCAACATTTTTAGATGCACGTGAAATAAGTAAATTATAAAAGTTGATTCTGAGATGAATACAGGATTTGAAAGAATCAATTTTAAGTTCTTTAGAATGTGTTTTTTGGGATTCTTATATTATTTGGATTTAGAGACATTTTTTTAAAATTTTCACAGTTGTTTCACATTGAAAAATAAAAAAGGGTTATAAATGCATTTCTGAAAGTGTTATATTCATAAACTTACTGAACACATAGTTTATTTATTTCACCGAATTCACATCATTTTCTCATATTTGTCACATTTCATTTTCAAACTGTGCTCTTTCTGCAATCATTTATCAATCCTTAACCTGCACACGCGCTTTTGGGCATTAATTTAATTTTTTTTAAACGGACACCAGCATTCAAAATTATCGTATTTCCAAAACAATTTGTTCATCAATATGAGTTCACTAACTACCAATGCAATAACACAATTCAGGAAAAAATGCGAAATATTCTATTCAAACATGACGCGAAGTTCCTGGCAAGTCGTTACAGAGGCATCAAAGAATAAAGGAAATACGCCAACGACTGTGTATGATGCAAGTTGCCAAGCATTGATTCCGTAATATTAGTTTATATATTTAACAAGAACTAGTTCAGCTACGGTTTAGTGGCCATTATTGGTAAAAATTTAATCCATCCTTATTCTGAACTTACGCTGGAAGTAACTATTCCCGGAATAAGCGTGTTTTAACGAAGTTACACCAAGCTTTTATTAGTAGGGCTGAGGATGGTTCCAAAACCCCACGAGCAACTCCCACTACCCCACCTAACACCTTCTACCATCATCCTAGTCTTTTCGCCCCTTATACCCACCCTATAATAATAATAATAATAATAATAATAATAATAATAATAATAATAATAATAATAATAATAATAATAAAATCAGCATGTGTATACTTTAGCACAACAGCTTCTTACGAGCTAAAGCCTACTAGCAGCGAATTAAAATGAGTATTCAACCCCCGAAACATCTACCGTGGGCATGATGAACGGGCGGACGGAGCGCACGAAACTTCCGCCTGGTGCTTGACATTCTGAAACCGCGAGTGGTTCTCGCGAGGGAAGGAGCGTGTTATCTTAAGAAAAATATAAACTCTTGTGTGTGTCTGTATTACAGTTTGATTCTCAAACTTTTCAAAAAAAATAATCCAATTCGGTAAACGTATGATCTTAGTTCTGAAAAAAAAGAACAGTTGGGGTAAGGATCTCTACCACTTCAAAGTGTATGGATGAAAATGGAACACCGGTATAAACAAAATGAGAATGTAGTTAGCAAATCATTCAATGCGTAACGGGACAGAAATAGAGGAAGGGTGAGAAGGCGTAACAGACAGAGCGGGTAGAAGGGCGTGTTTGGGACGGGCAAAGAGAACGGGTCAGGAGGCCACAGTAAAGTGGATCTCCTGGCGACGGTTGTGTAGTCAGCCGATGTGCAGGGAACATAGCGGACTCGGTGAATCGTGGAATGGTCGGACGGGAAGGGATGGTCAGAGGGTGGAGGACAAGTGGAGTGATGAGTGAACACCCTGAACAACCCTCCGCCGTCAGCAGGTGTGCATAATAGTGGTGTACTGAGTGGCGTGTCCCTTGCGCAGAGGACTTCGGCCTGTCGCTGGGCATCTTGGCACCGCGAATGGTTTTCGCGAGGAGGGAAACAATCTTAACAAGAATATGGGTCTTTTTGTGTGTCTGTATTCCAGTGTAACTCGCGAACTTCTGGAGAAATGTTAACCAAATGTATACAATTTGTCACTGAAAAACGAAAAATTGGTGATATGATTATCTATCACTTAAAAGTGTGTGGATTAAAATGGGTCACGTATGTAAAAAAAATAACAAGGTAGCTCGCGATTCATTCAATACGGGCAACCTGGAAACGGGGCTAATACGACGGGCAGAGAGGAGCAGGTAGGGAGGGTGTGAATGGTCGATAGGACGGATGGGACGGGATAGTCAGAGGTTGGAAGACAAGAGGGGTGATGAATGATCACCCTGACAGGGGACTGAACTGGACGGGAAGGGACGGGACGGAATTGGACGGAATGGGACGGAACGGAACGGGACGGAACGGGGCAGAACGGGATGAGACGAGACGGGACTAGACGGGGCGGGACGGGGCGGGACAGAATGGGACGGGGCGGGGCGGGACGGGCAGGATGGGCGTGACGGGACGGGACGGGACGGGGCGGGACGTGGCGGGACGTGGCGGGACGTGGCGGGACGGGACGGGACGGGACGGGATGGGACGGGACGGGACGGGACGGGACGGGACGGGACGGGACGGGACGGGACGGGGCGGGGCGGGGCGGGGCGGGGCGGGGCGGGACGTGGCGGGACGGGCAGGACGGGAGGGGCGGTAGGACGGGATTGCCAGCGCGTGGGGGTCCAGAGGGAAGATGCTTGAACCCCCTGTCAACCCTCCGCCGTCTCCCAGTGTGCATAATGATTGCGTGCGTGCGCAGGCGACTTCCGCCTGCTGCTGGGCATCGTGTCGCCGCGCCTGGTGTTCGCGCCGCAGCCCACCGCCGACCGCCTGCGCCGCCTCTTCGCCGCGCTGGAGGCGGAGGAGCGCGCGGAGGCGGAGGCGGAGGGCGGCGCGCGCGCGGAGGGCGAGCCGTGGGCGTCGCCGCGCCTCATCGCCCTGGGCGACGGCCCCGACTGGGAGGACTTCCTGCGGCCGCCCGAGCCCGCGCCGCCGCTGCCGCCCCCGCCCGAGGACCCGCTCGCCGCCCCCGCCCTCGTCTGCTGCTCCTCCGGCACCTCGGGCCTGCCCAAGGGCGTCGTCCTCTCGCACTTCAACCTCGCCGCAGCCGTCGACGCCATCATGTGAGTCCGCTCCCTCCTCCTGTTGCTGGGCAGTTTTACGAGTTTACAGTTTTAATCGCCACGGAGTAGCGAGAAAGTTATGTAACGCTGCGCGACTAAACGGTGAATTTTTGGCAGAAAGACTCTTTTTACAGGACCCTGATATCGAAAAAGTAGATAATAAGTAATAAGTAAATAAGAAAAAGTAGATATGCTAAATATCTCTAATACGTGTCGTAACCAGAATCTTTCATTTGTAGGTCCTTGATACCATTGACTTGAATTGACTTGACTTGATAAAATTGATTGACGTCTGTCTCTCCGACTGTCCGTCTGTGAACAACGCTAGTGGTTAAATCTTTCAGGCCATTTTCTTCAAAATTGAAATAGCGCAATCGAACTGGCTGATGTCGCAGCCCCTTGAATTTGAAACCGATATTTTAATTTTGAGAAAATACTTTACAAGAAGTCACTCGTTCATTTTCCAAATTTTCATCATTTTTAATTAAGTTTTTTTGTTGGACAATGTGGGGAGTGTTCAAGAGAATGGGGCTTACTTCCTGTTCGTTGAAAACCCTGACTTTTCGAAAACTTTAAAAGTTCAAATTTTTTTACGATTCTTCCTGCAACTAAAATATTAAAGATAGAGATTTTTCTCTCAATGATATCTGTTCCTTAAAGATTTATTGACAATGGATCTAGAATACAACGAGTCTTCGTGATATTGGAATAAAAACCAAAACAGTGAACATGAACAATTTAAAATGTTTTCCAAAATTAAACATCCAAAGAACATGGACGTAACATGTTACTTAACCAACAAAATTCTCAAAATTGCTTGTCTGTTTTGTTTGAAGGCATGAGGATTCTGCCCCGAAACTGGATTGCACAATGGTCATCACATCGCCTGGCTTCTGGGTGACCGGGACTTATTACACACTTATCGCCATGCTAATGCCTCTGAAGCTCATCTACGAATATGGCTGCACCGAGAGAGAGCTTCTTGGTAGCATTGACAAGTACAAGGTACTTGTAAATACTTCCTGGTTCTGCCCGATCAGGTTTTCGTTCGGTTTCCCTGATCCTGGAGCAAATGCTTCTGGACATAAATGTAACTTCAAATTAAGTTCTCCCCTTAGCACGTCCCACACAGTTTTTAACTCTATTTGACGTAAATAAATAAATAGATAAATAGATAAATAAATAAATATATAAATAAATAAATAAATAAATAGATAAATAAATAGATAAATAAATAGATAAATAAATAAATAAATAAATAAATAAATAAATAAATAAATAAATAAATAAATAAATAAATAAATAAATAAATAAATAAATAAATAAATAAATAAATAAATAAATAAATAAATAAATAAATAAATAGATAAATAGATAAATAGATAAATAGATAAATAGATAAATAGATAAATAGATAAATAGATAAATAGATAAATAGATAAATAGATAAATAGATAAATAGATAAATAGATAAATAGATAAATAGATAAATAGATAAATAGATAAATAGATAAATAGATAAATAGATAAATAGATAAATAGATAAATAGATAAATAGATAAATAGATAAATAGATAAATAGATAAATAGATAAATAGATAAATAGATAAATAGATAAATAGATAAATTAAATAAATAAATAAATAAATAAATTAAATATCCGAATGTTTAAGCTTTCCTCAGAAGAGTTTAAGTACAAAACATAAAGGAAAATTGAACATAAAAAGTTGCGAAAAGATAATTTTAATAATTAGAAGCAACTACTGCTCTGAAAATAGAAAGAAACTACAGATTTTCTAATATTTGAAAGGAAAAAATTAAAAATAATAATGTTCTTAATGTACCATTTATTCTACTAAAATAAAAAATAAGTTATGGGAAATGATAGAAGAGAACTGGTTGTTAAAAAAGTATAATATCAGATCAAGAACGAAACACTCCAAAATAAGGCATCTTATGACTGGAAAGAAGTAGTATTAATACATTTGAATAGATTGCGTGCGAACCTTGGTAATCCCCCTAAGAGAATATTCAAAGCAGTTTGATGCCAGCCTCTTTTTCGACCTGGGTGGCTTGCAAATCTACCTCCGACGCGGGTCTGGGGACCTTTCGAGCAAGCGCGCCTCTCGAGCGGTCTCCTGATGCGCCTGAGGTGTGACTCTCACTTTCTCCGCGAGGTGTCGGTGTCAGTTAACTACATCCGAACTATCTGTCTGGAAGGGGATATTGTCAGAGGGATTTAATTTTGCGGGGCATCCGCCAGGGTTCTTTTACAGAGTGCGGCAGCATAACTTCCTTTTTTAAAATGCGCGCCATTCAGTTGGTTGATGTCATAGCGGAGCGCTAGTGGTCTCGTTCAAGAGGGGGTACTGTAAAGTTTTGTCCCGACACGGTTCAGTCGCCATCATGCGTTGGAATAGTGAGCCTTTGCATTCACCCAAAGTCACAGTGTGGTGTGCAATTTCCTCAGCTGGAATTATTGGTCCCTGGTTTTTTGAGGAAAATGAGGTTACAGTGACAGTGAATTCGGACCGGTATGTAAACATGCTACAGAATTTTTTTTCCCACGGCTAGAAGAGTTGGATTTGGGGGACACTTGGTTCCAACAAGACGGTGCAACAGCACACACTTCAAGAGCATCGATGGCTGTTTTGAGGGAACACTTTCCAGAGCGCCTTATCACAATTAGAGGCGATTTGGAATGGCCGGCACGCTCTCCCGATCTGTCCCCTTGTGATTTTTATCTATGGGGTTTTTTGAAATCCCTTGTTTATGTGAACCGTCCAAGAACCCTACAAGATTTGAAGACCAACATCGAAGAAGAAATTGCCAACATAACACCAGCTATGCTAACAAGAGTCATGACAAACGCCAGATATCGGTTTACGCAATGTATGGAGAATGAGGGACGTCACCTAACAGATTTGATCTTCAAAACAATGTAAATAAAAACTTTAGACATGTACCTACATTATAAAAAATAAATAAATATTTTCCGATGCACACAATAGTTTTTATTGAGTTTTGAAAAAAGGAAGTTATGCTGCCGCATCCTGTACATGCCACAAGAGTGACATGGCTACTGTGGGTTTTTCACAACGAAACTACGAAACTACACGCACATTGGTTGGGATCGAACCCGCGCTCTAGGGATTCAGAGACTAGTGATCTAACCATTCACCCACCGATGTGCGCGAATTGCTGGAAAACCTCCTCGTAAATGTGACAATTGTCAAGTTCTTCCAAATGTGAAACACAAATTAATATTCTGCCCACTATACAAAAGCACCAGGCAAAACCACTAATCAGAAGACAGATACGATATTATTCTTAATTCTGAAGATCATCAATAAAAAATTATTGATATCATTCAAGAAATCAATATTTTCAATAGCATTTAGAGGAACTACTTACTATAATCGTGTTGTTTGTTTTGTCTACATTCTTGTAATAATGAATATACTTCTCAGTTTTATATTGTAATTGAAAAATGCCTATATCTGTTTAGTCGCTAATGGTCTTTATGTCGATGCGGCTATAAATGAATAAAAAAATAAAAATTGGGAACGGAATGTAACGGGGTTTGTGTGTGTGTGTGTGTGTGCGCGCAGCCCAGCATCCTGTTCACGAGCAACAACTTCCTGCTGGCGACAGCGAAAGCGCGTGAGGAGGCGCCGGAGCACGACATCTCCAGCCTGCGCACCCTCATCCCCACGGGCGCCGCCATGAGCCGCGACGCCGAGGAGCTCGTGCAGCGCGTCACAGGGTGAGCTACCACCACTCAATTCAATTCAATTCAATTCAATGAATTGGTAAGTACAGTCACTGGTAATTTAGTTAATTGCTTATGATTCACTACCACTCAATGCAATTAATTGGTGCAGTGCGTCTCCAGGTGAGCCACCACCATCCAATTCAATGAATTGGTGCAATGCGTCTCCGGGTGAATTACAAGCATGTCATTCAATGAATTGGTGCAGTGCGTCTCCGGGTGAGTCACGAGCATGCCATTCATTGAATGAGTGCAGCGTGTCACCGCGTGAGTAGCTAGTATTCAGTTCAGTGAATTGGTGCAACGCGTCACCGGGTGAGTCTTCAGCATTCAATTTAATGGAAGGGTTTCGTACAAGAACAAAACTAGTCCAAATCGGAGATTTATCAACTCGCACCAAAAAATTCACATCATAGACATGCATAGTAATGAATTAATTGTTTTTCCCTACCTTATAACTTTCAATATGTTTGGCATTTTCTGAAAAGAAATGTTCCAGCAAATAGCAGCAGTTGTAGGAATAGCTTGATGTATTATATCAGAATAGGGAATTTTGGACGTGTTTGATTCTTGTAGGAAAGCCCTTCAATTATGCTTTATTTTGCGTGGCGAGACTCAGACAATCAAGCTTCCACTTCCGTGTGACCAAGCAAATTTCGCTACGCTCCTTTCACCATGTAGCGGAGAAAAAACCTTTGATTGGGGCGACGAAAATGGCGATTTGAATTTATCCCAGAGGCTTCTTTTAGACTTGAGGATCTTTTACCATTCAGTAAATACTCTATGTACAGCCGGCTACAGTTCCCCTCCGAATGAAGCGTACGAAGTGTTTTTTCGTCTTTTAAAAAATGGCTTCGCTTGGGTTTTAAACCGCGAACTTGGGCATAACAACCCGATACGCTTACCGTTATACCATCGAAGCCGCCGAGAATCTCTTGCGCCTTAATGGACAATAGCTCAGTGGCATTATTCTTGTCTAAGCAGCGTTTATGGCTGGGAAGATCCATGGTTCGTGTCCCGACTGGGGTGTATTGTCAACACTAGCTACTTAGCTGGATCGAACTCAACTCGCCTAGAGACGAATTCTAACGGCCGGTTGGTGAGATCAATTGGCTTACGTAGTTTATCCGATCACTACTAAGCTAATGCTGGTTGTGAAACCCAACAAAAGAGTGCCGGATCTTTTCTTCTTCATTAAGGTGTGTACGATTTACATGTGTAATTTTCCAGGATCAGCTTTTCAGCTGAATCCCTCAGTACAAGGGCGTTACGCCTGGAGGTGTGAATAATAAGGTGATGGGAGGATGATGCGGGACAATCACAAATACGACCATGTCTACTCAGGACTCGAACCTGCAAACGACGGCTGCCGCAACGTCTGCGCCACGGGACCGACTATATATATTTTTAATAAATTAAATTTTCTTTCGAAGACGCTAAATCGCATGTGGGCCATCACTGTCCTGCGAGTCGGATGCGGCGGTCCACCCCGCTTCGTCTTCTGTCTTCGGCTAGTGTCTCCGATAGCACTGGTGCACCGTTGCTGCACAACGAGCAATTTTATTCGAGAAGTTGATCCAGATTTTAACACCACAAACAAATTGTCCCTTAAAACAATAAACTACTATTTTTGAATCAGTTTACACCCTTTTCCAAAAATTAAGGCTCAAACAGAATTTACTGTCCAGCATATGCACTTATCAAGCCCTGGCCATGATTCATACACGGAAAGGACTCATTCATGAAAGAGCAAAAGAACTACAGTTTTATCCGGGAAATTTAACAAATTTTCTCTGCTTTATCCACCATCAAAATTGGTGTCGTGCTATCGTCGGGACTCGAACCCTAGAATCTGTAGATCATAGGCACTAACGCGACATCAGTGATGCTTTAAGCCACATAATCCGGTAGAAGCTCTGAACAATAGGTATAAAATGCATCTAAAATAAAAGCACTCGAAATTATTCTATTGGTTCCATGTTGAATTCTTTTCCAGGTTATAGTCGTTTTCGATATTTGTTCATTTAATACCTGAAATCAAAATTAAATAAGCGATTCGTCCAACAAACTGTCCAAACGCAGTAAAACAATGAAGAGATGTATTAGGAGACTCGTTTCGGCCAGCAAGGCAGCGCGCACAGTCGCGAGGAGCGGAGGGGCTGAGTGGACGCGTTGCAGGTGCCGCGTGCAGCAGATCTACGGCATGACCGAAGTGGGCGTGGTGCTCGGGCTGACGAAGCACAACGCGCCGCACAAGACGGGCTCCGTGGGGAAGCTGTGCCCCTTCGTCCAATGCAAGGTGAGATCTTCAGTTTAAAAGAACGGAATGAATCTATTGCCATCACGTGTTAGTTTTTTGGCATGTATTTAAATATATTTTGCATTAAATTAGTATATTTACATATCATTATAAAAGACACACTGGTTTCATCATGACATCTGAAATGTAAATCGTGAAAATCTAGGAAGGAAAAAATTCCAATATTCATGCAAACGAATTCAACGTAATAAAGCAGTGTCATAACCAACATATTACAAACGGAAACATCCGAAACATGTATATGGAGTTTTCAGACTGAAGAAAAATATGAATTGCCAGTTGATTTGGCCATTCTTTTCACTGAGATTTTCCAGGGAATACTTGCTCTGGAACAATGTAAAAATGTGTTATATTTCAAAAAGGTTACTTTGGAACCAGGCAGCCATTTTTTACTCTTTACATATTTCGGTCAATAAATTACTTCTTTCAATATATTATAAGAAAATATGTAATTAAGTATACGATTTTTGTGTACTGAACAGTTTTATTGATTCAACACAGTTTCATATTTCACTCATTGGTCATCTGTTAGAGAAAGTCTTCAGACCAGTAGCGGAACCAGGACTTACCATCTTGATGTTTCCCTATAAATAATTGTGGATTTTTTCTGGTATTGAACATTTAAATTAAAAGTATTGTAATTGATAATTTGCATGTACTCATAAAGTTTGCAATAACGTTACTAAGATATTTTTTACCATACAGAAATATTCAATAGAAATAAAAATGGGATTATTTCAACTATCTTAATTTATTTCTGTACTAGTTATGCAGACAAAAGTTGGTTGAAACATCTAAAACATGGAATGACTAAATTATTTGTATTGAATATTTTTTAACACATTGCAATTCATTCCTGCTGACCAAAATAAAAGTATGAAGATTAAGATTGCTATATCCAAAGCATTAAAAAGATACATAAGAAAATATATTTCTCATATTTATAAATATCCTCATATTTATTTGAAAGTATTAGAAATTAAAGCAAGAAATTAATTCAATTAACTCAAATGGCGTGAGAAAAATAATATTAATAATAAAAATATTTAACTTTATGCTTTTAAAATACTGAAAGCTACGCTTGTTTTAATGTGTTATCAGCTACTAAAGGGAGCACCCTTCATATCTTTTGCCACAGATTGTTCATAGAGCTTATAACATCATGATTATAAACATGTTAAAACGAGACGTTGAAAAACCTGCCAATGATCTTGCAATTCTTTTTTTGTTAAAATACCGAAACGAACTTCTTGCACTTTCCCTACTCTTCGCCTGCGACTAAAAGCACTATGCCTTGGGCAGTTCATGGACCCGGATACAGGGCAGACGGTGGCCGCAGGCCAGAAGTTCGAGCACTCTAAATTCTGATAAATTACTAAAGATATTGTCTGGTATCAATACTTCTTAATCAGCTTATGATTAAAGATATTAATCAGCTTATGATTATGATTATAAAAAGTATTGATACCAGACAATATCTTTAGTAATTTATCATAATAAAAGGTATCTACATCACCAGCAATCCAATTAACTCTAAATTCTGTAAATCTTTCACCATAGATTGTTCTTGTAGTCCAGATTGTTCACAAACGAACGTCATGTTAAAAAGAGTCGTTGAAAAATGCCTGAAAATGGCCTGGCAATTCTTTTTACTTTCTCTTTACGGAGTAGAGATTCACGTTTTGCAGTGGCAGGATTCACCTTTTGTGTGCCCTACATACCGAAACGTTGAATGACGGCAAAATGGCAGTTTGTCAGTCTGTTCGTCTGTGAACAACGCTATCGGCTATAGCGTCCAGCCAATTGTCTCGAAAATTGATATCCCATAATTGATCTGGCTAACGTCACGGCCCTTTGAATTTGAAATCGATATTTTAATTTTTGGGGGTACTTTACATGAATACCCTGAGACTTTTTCGAAAATAATTGATCAATCTATTTGGATTATTTTTTACTGTAAGGAACGTTTAAGAGAATACTGCAGGTCTCATATTCGTAGAAAACCCTAATTATTCAAAAATTGCAAAAGATAACAGTTTTTCAGTCTTTCCACAACTAAAATATGAAATATAGATTTTTCGTTTAATGAAATCCTCTGTTCCTTAAAGATAAATTTTGGAATAAGATCATGAACAATTGTTCGAAAATATGAGTACATTTCGTTTGATTTTGCTTGGGAATACAGCGGAAGAAGTACGTGCTAGTTTCACGCCACTAGTTTTCGTCGAAGTCGGAAATGAACTGCTTCCACCTTGTCTAGTCCGTGCGCGAGTAACAACCCCACGCCGTGTGCAGGTGGTGGACCCGGAGACCGAGCTGGCGGTGGGCGCGGGCCAGGAGGGCGAGCTGCGCTTCAAAGGCCCGGGCGTCACCAAGGGCTACCTGAGGAACCCGCGCGCCACGGCCGAGCTGTTCGACGACGGCGGCTGGCTGCGCTCCGGGGACCTGGCTCGCTTCGACGAGGACGGCATCTTCTTCGTCACGGGCCGCATCAAGGACACCATCAAGTACCGCGGCGTGCACGTGAGTTCAGCTGCCAACGGGCGGCGTGGGTGAGTGCGTGGATGAAGGGTGGGTGGTTGGGTGAGTGAGTGGGCCAGTAGTTTTGTGAATGGGCGAGTGCGTGGTTGAGTGGGTGGGTGGTTGGGTGAGTGAGTGGGCCAGTAGTTGGGTGATTGTGTGAGTGGTTAGAGGAGTCGGTTGGTGGGTGAGTGAGTGGATGGTTTGGGTGGGTGAGTAGGTGGGTGGATGGGTTGGTAGGTGGGTGAGCTGCACTAGCCAGGTGTGTGAGTAGGGTAGCGCTGCGCAGGTGTCGCCGGTGGAGATCGTGGGCCTACTGGAGCGCCACGACGCCGTGCTGGAGAGAAAGTTGTATTATTCTAGCTCCACTAGCCAGGTGTGTGAGTAGGGTGGCGCTGCGCAGGTGTCGCCGGTGGAGATCGAGGGCCTGCTGGAGCGCCACGACGCCGTGCTGGAGAGAAAGTTGTATTATTCTAGCTCCACTAGCCAGGTGTGTGAGTAGGGTGGCGCTGCGCAGGTGTCGCCGGTGGAGATCGAGGGCCTGCTGGAGCGCCACGACGCCGTGCTGGAGAGAATGTTTTATTATTCTAGCTCCACTAGCCAGGTGTGTGAGTAGGGTGGCGCTGCGCAGGTGTCGCCGGTGGAGATCGAGGGCCTGCTGGAGCGCCACGACGCCGTGCTGGAGAGAAAGTTGTATTATTCTAGCTCCGCTAGCCAGGTGTGTGAGTAGGGTGGCGCTGCGCAGGTGTCGCCGGTGGAGATCGAGGGCCTGCTGGAGCGCCACGACGCCGTGCTGGAGAGCGCGGTGGTGGGCGTGCTGGACCCTTCCACGGAGGACGAGCTGCCCAGGGCCTACGTCGTCCTACGCCCCGGCGCCCAAGTCACCGCGCAAGAGCTCTGCCAGGTCGTGGAAGGTAATGGCAGCTTCTCTCTTCCCTGTTAGGGACTCACGACATTCGTTGCGCGGAAGACGGACTTAGGTGGCTCATGGCATTAATTGATATCACTGCAGGAGGTCTTATCTAAGCAGGAGGTCCTAGAGATCCACTCCTGGCGGTGGCAGAATTTTCGACGCTACATAGCGAGGTCGAGGTTAGCCGCTGTCTGGAGGAAAATTTAAACCACCAGAGACTCTGATCGGAAAATTCAAACGACCGGAGTCCCGTGCAATATCCTCACAAATGGGCCACAGACCGCGCTCGATGTTTCCTGTCTCTTCCATGTCTTATCCTACTTTCATATACTTACCCTAACATGCATTACATTACCACACGTGTAGGAGACCAGTCGGGAGCGCGGGGCTTGTCCCAGCTGGGGCATTGCCCGGCTGTCGCAGATATCCCGCACCTACCTATGTGGTTGTAGAAACTCCGCGAGTGAATGGGTAGTTCAGCGCCGGATCTCGCCATCCAGCGTCGCAAGACCGTCACCTCCCACGACAAAATTTTGGCAAATGACCTTAGCATTTGACGCGCGCGGAATTATTATTCTGTATATAGTTTATGAAGTTTTAAACGTGCACAGTAGTGTTGGCGATTAGTGATTGGATGAATCAACGGTTTTTTCCTACATTTTCAATCGTTGCAATCGGTTGGAATCGTTTTCCTAACGATTACTTTGTAGTTCGCCCTTCTCCCGTACACGAATTTACAGCGCTAATGTGTCAATGTTTTATTCGTATTTAGTCGTCATAATAAAGCATTTATTTTATACTTTGAATTTGTCTTATGAAAATATTGCCTAAGAGTTATTTTATTCCGAGTTTTGCCACGGCATTTTCCCGCATATTCAATCAATGACTGGTACAGTTGCACCGGTTACACCGAGTGAATCGGTCCATCATCCATGTAGTTCTTCGATGTTATGTCTGCTCCGCGGTGGCGCTAGTGAATAGTGAATCGACTACGTGACTCACAAGTCGTAAGAGCGAACCTCAGTTCTCTATGAAGAATCATTCGTGCAACTTTCTAAAGTGCTGTGTATTGAAGAATTCACCTATAAACTACGGTAATGTACATTTAATGTACATTTAAAATTTATAAACCACATATTAATGCAGTTTTGTAAAAGTAACAGCTCACTTCATAGATATTCCATGAGGAGTTATACTTCTTTCATGCATTTATTATTTATTCACATGGAATGGAACTTCAGATTAATTGGGCAGTTTGAAATAAAATATGCTATTATTGATGATTTAAATGATTCATAAAGGCATATTATGTTCGTTTCGTCCGAGGTATACTAAAAATTCTATGATTCTTACGTTATTTATTAATTTCCATTTTCTCAAGATTTTGAAAGAGCCGCCTAGATAACTGCGTTCCACCAATTGCAGCATAGATACCGGCACAACAGGTGAACGATTTCAACGATTCAACCGTGATTCAACGAATCAGTCTGAAAAGTAATCGGACTACCTGTTCAATCAACAGTTGGGGCCCCTCCGAGTGCCATCACTAGTGCACAGTCTAAAAAATGGGCAGGAGGGAGATTCATTCTTGTTTATTTCATTATACGTTTCACTTATTTTTATAATTTTTTTAGTACATAATACAAAAATTACAAAAAATTAAATTTAACTTTAATGGCGCAATTATTCAATTGATTTTATTTGAACCATTTACAAGGTTGCAAGTTCTCCTGGAAATAAGTGCAAGGAGTGGGAAAATCTATCATTAATTTCTAGTGCAACGCGAATTGAGAGATGAACGGAAATACGGCCTCCCAAAGCGAGAGCTTGCAAAGGATTGCAACAGTAAGATTTTTTATGTAGTTTTAACAACTTTAATGAGAGCTTGATTTTATATCGTTCGGTAGTTTATCTCTTTCAGATGGCTGTTGAAGAACATAGAATACATAATGCAACACGAACTGACAGAAAACACTAATAGCATAGTTTATTGTCGTTGAGGGGAAACGCAATCGCGTGCCTCCAAATGATTTAGTGACTTAGGGATCTTCCCGATGTTTGAGAAAGGAGGTAAGAGGTTACCGGTCTCTCGATTGGTGTAGTTTTTGATTTGCTTGTTTGAGTTAAACCAGGTGTGGATCCACGGGAAGGGAAATGAGGGAGATTTCCCCCCCCCCCCTAAAATGTCAATAACTATTAATTTTAAATTGTCACGAAACTTTTAAGCAAAAATATTTTCGGATAACCAACCGCTTAGGCAGTAGTGCCGTAGCGGTCACAGGCCAGAAGATCGCGGGTTCGTGTCCCGCCTCAGGCATGGGTTGTGTATGTATATGTGAGCCGTCCTTTCACAGCTCACTATAATTTCATCTTCCATACCCCCAGAAAAATTGAAAAAATAGGATTGCAGCATGATCCAGTGTAGCATATGAAATTTACAATATTCTTGGCAAACATATGGCACCTTCACCAAAATATTTTGAATTTCCCCTCCAAACATTCGCCTCTGGATCCTTCCATGGTTGAACAGTGATGTGGTCTGAGCTATACATTTTTTATTGGATACTCCAATGCGTGTGTGTGTGTGTGTGTGTTCACAGACCACTTGGCTCCACACAAGTGGCTGCGTGGGGGCGTGGCCTTCGTGGATTCCTTGCCCAAGACGCCCACCGGCAAGATAAGCCGCGCGGCTATCCGCAAGCGCTACCTCGAAAACGTCACCATCGGCTCCTGAGCCGTGCTGCACCGTTGGGATGTCTCTTGGAGTTGCCCACCCTTTCCAAACGAAACAAGAAAAGAAAAATCTCGGGTGGGTTGACACAGTTCAAGGAGACGTGGATTTTAATCTCTCTGCGCTGCGTCACTATATAAGCAATGGCTGTCTGAGGAAGGGGCATCTAAGGCACATGATCGTTCTCAATGGATCGGTGAATAGTACTCAGAGAGGAAAAGAAACAGAAAACTTCATTAGGAAACTGGGGATCAACAAATAAGTTGGTGTTTCATCAAGACACTTTATTAAATTGTCGAAACTTTCCAATATCAAATTACTTTTAAACCAAAATAACACCAATTTTATTAATTTTCATACATGTTGACGTTACAGAAAGAGTCTAGCCAGGAAGGATGATAAAATGCAAAATAAAATAAAATGTGTGATAATCTTTCTTTTCAAAAATATTTTTGCAATTTATCTCCACCCCTCTACTCTTCGCAAAATGTATTTTTTTATTTGATTTTATATACTTCTTGGTATAGTTAGAAATGAAAAATCTGTAGTAGTTTTTGACAATTGATCCAAAAATTCATATTTTAAAAAGCCAATTTCGAAAACACAATATTTTTAAAATGTTCTAAATGTAGTTTTTAAGGATTCAAATTGAAACTGAATGTCTCGTGGCTCTGCAATGGGCAGCTGCGAAAATGATCTTATTTGCCATGGGGTTCGGTGAGCTCCTATCTGCCTTGGCGAGTGTAAATCTGCTTCGAGCACGTACGTGTTCGGTATTGTATGCGCAGCCAAAGAAAAATCGTCTGCACAACATTTATTGCATCTAAATTTTTTTTCCCCAACAGTTATAGTTATAGAAAAAGATAATCATGATACAAGCCTACTTAAATTAAGGGTGCCACTATTTTGTACAAACATAATTGCACACTTATTACTGAATGTATGAATATTATGTTATAGGATTGTTTATATTGAATAAAATGCATCATATTATTTTCGTTTACTGCTTTGAACCAGATTTTGCATGAATATTATTTATTTCAAGATCCAAAAAATATTTCAAAATTCTGATCAGCATTGAAGTTGTTAAAGTTATATTGTGTAGAGTGTTGTTTCCAATAACCGATCGATTTGGTAGAACTTGAGATTTTGCGAATCTGTTCCAGATGATCAAATATTCAAAGAGAACAACAAAATTTAGAACTATGTCTTTTGAAGGGTCCATTTCATTATCCGAGGGAAAAGTTTAGTAAAAAATGTGTAGTCATTTTAGGAACGTTTTGAAAATGTTAAAGTTTCATGTAAAGTGTCTCCAAAAATCAAAGTATCAATTTCAAATCAGTTTCTCGCTTTATGTGCCTAGGCTATGGAATATTATAATACAGGGTGATCCTCCATAAACGTTTCCAAAGAGAAATTATTTTTTCTGCGGTACGAATTCAGTTTTTTAAAGTTAACACGCTAGACACTTTATCCCTACACCGCCAGCCGCACCTAAATTCTACCTTCCAAACACTTCAAAAAAGTTTTTTTAATATATTAAACTACTTTTTATTTAGAGATTTATTTTATTACATATTTCATCTAGAAAAAAGTATCTATCATCAGTTCTCTGCATTTTAGAAATATCAATGTTTTGTTTGCAATTTTTAAAATAGTTACAATACAAAAGTAAAATACAAAAAATTTCCTTCGTCGAAAAATGAACTTGCTCCATTTTAGATGTCATTTTCTCAATCATATAAAAGTTAAAGAACAATTGGTGTTTGTTTTTTTAGGTTGGAGAACACTATAAAATCTATTAATTTCAAGCACAAATTTTGCAAAAACAACTATTTATTCTTTGCCTTGTTTTACCAGCATAGAAAATTAATTAAAAAAAGAATATAACGTTATTTGAAGATCTGTTTTTAAGAAAGATTTTATTTGAAAGAAAATCTCTTCCATCGTCTTTTGTCAATGTTAATCTTTTTTTAATTTTCGAAAACAGAGAGTTTGCTGAAAACTGGACCAGCGTTATTTTTAATGCTCTAACCAAAGATGGAAATAAAGGAAAATTGAAGCTTTTTGTCAGAAAATAATTGTTTACAATTTACCTATATTTCAGCAAAATTCGAAAACTACTCAAATTTTTGAAAAATGCTTTTTTCGAGACCTGACATCGAAGAAAAATTGCATTAAGAAAAAAATATACCTTCAATTTTGTTGTTATAGGAAGACATCGAAAAACTTTTGAACTTTGGCGATTTTAGAAAATTCGGACAATTTAACCTCAAAATTTAATCAAAGCCAATTAAGAAAATTTGTTTGGGCCTTTATGTAAAGAACCCTTCGCTTTCAAAATCCCAGGGCAATGATTACGTACACACTCGTGTTGTTTTTCCCTTTCCTGTTCTTCTATTTTAACTTCTCTTTGTAATTTCTTCTTTTATTTCACTCTCCCTTCTCTCACTTCTTTGTTTCATCTTTATATTTCTGCTCCTTTCTCCTTTTCTTTTCTCTGATTTTGTTTTCTTAGGTATTCTTTTAAGTCTTCTATTTCTTCTTCTCTTGATTTACTACTTTTCTTTCCCCTAATCTCGTATTCCAAACCCTTGGTTTATCGTTCAACGCGCCCTTTTCTAACACTGTTTTTTATTGAGCTAGAAATATAATTTATTTACTTATAAAAACTGACTTAATTTAGTGACTAAATCAACTGTTATTGTTACTATTATTTTACCCTCATTATTTTCAAAAAGCTACTTAATAGTATTACTATTAGTTCTTAATATTGTTCTAGTACAGTAGGCTTGTGTTGTCTTGTGAAGTAGAGTGAAAGTGACATGACAAAATGGCGCCGTTAAGTGTAAGTTGTGTTATGTACGTAGAAAATCACATGGTTAATTGTACAATGACTCTTTAGTGTAGAGAGAAACATTTAAAGTAATGGTACTTTTTACTTTTGAGTTAGATTTATTGCTAAATACTATTATTTATATGTAAAAATCTTGAATTGAAAAGGATGTAAATTATAGTGTTCATCCACTAGTAGGCCAGACACCCAGTAAAAAAAAATATATTCTTCCATTTTTACAACATTGGCAGTCTAGTTTCCTATATAAAATGAATTAGAATTACGACTATGACGGTTTAGGATACTGTGAAATTCCCCATTTTTTAAAAATTGGGTAGAGAGACATGAAAGGAGACAAAAGTGAATTGAATGAGTCAGAAATAACTCATTTTACTAATAACGTAAATAGTTTGTTTGAAAAAAACACAATGGTGAGTAATTTATAATGGAGGTTACATTGGAAAAGAAGAAAAGATAACGTTTGAATGTAAAATTATTTGGAAACGAAAACATATCGTACATGTTTTGTTGAGTAATATTTTTGTGATGAATTTTGAGGTGAAAAAATCGAATACTTATTTTAACACAACTTCAGAAGAATGGTTATCTGCATAATTATCAATTTTGGCATGCTATTTCTTGGATATTTTCATTAATAATAATAACAATAATAATAATAACAATAATAATAATAATGGTAAGAAGAAGAAGAAAAAGACGGAAAGGCAATGAAATTGCTTTATTTGGAACAGCCCACATTTTGCGCAACGTATTCTAGATGCACCGACAGTCCTTACATCTACTCCTAGCTGCACTTTCGAGTTTTTTTATATCCAACCGACACATAACATCTGTATTTGTGAAGTAGAAGATTGGCAATAATAATAATAATAATAGTAATAATAATAATAATAATACTTATAATAGTACTAATAATAATAGTAATAATAATTATAATGGTGATAATAATGATAGTGATACTCTACACATCTAACGCAACGGTGTGAAAGGGCTCATTTTTTTCGCGAGTGACAAATATTTCCAAAATTTTACACTGAATTGCACATGTACAATTGACAATTTTAAACGAGACATTGTTAACAAAGTAATTTCATATCAAAATATTATTTTGTCTTATCTTTAATTACAATTGCATGCAATTTTCTTGCTTAAATCTTTAAACAAACAAAATTAGTTTTCAAGTTTCAAGTTTTTTAAACGAACTAAAATGTTCCATTGTGTCGAATATCACTTTGACAGAGTCTTTCTCGTGTTCCAATCTAAAATCTTCTACTGAATGCCTTTAAAATCGTTGACTAATAAATTTAAATTATGATCTAAGTGGACAAGTATTGCAACCACTGAAACAGGTCTAGTGTACCCTTTAAACTTCAAAACGTCTACAATATTTATTAACAACAAGGATCAATCATATTGTAGATTATTTCCAATTGACTTACGAAAAAGGATCTTAGAAGGAATTAATATGATTAATAACATTCATCGTGTCCATTGTTACACTAATGCATGAATTCGCTATTTTGTTCTCTCGTTTAGTATCTTTAATAAGGATACTCATTACTAGTAATGAATAGATACTAAATACCATACCAAAAATTTACTTCCCAAATATAAAATGTAATGTATGAAAACAAATTGAACTAAGTTTATAGCACTAAGGTGTTCTGAATGGTTCTCCATCCATTCACAACAGTCTTTATGATATGAAAGAGAAATTTCGAATTGTTACCAACTTTTCCATCTTCTGCTTTCGTGCCACCACCTCATGATCTCCAGCAAGTCGGCAAAAATTTCATCGTCCTCATTTTGCTTTTTCTGTTCTTCTCGCTTACGTTCCATTGCATCCACAGACCAGTGCCACGTAACATGCTTTTTAGGACATTTCCTACAGGCTTTCTTCATTTCTGGTTTCTTTAAAATCCCTTTCAGTGGTTTTTTCTCGGGCTCTTCGATGTTGTGAGTAAATGGAGCCATTTAATATAAATATTTTGGAAACCTTTGAATAAACACGAGTAATTTAGATATGGGTGCCAAAAAAGTTTGATGATTATGCTGTGACAGTGTTGTCTTCTGTTTTATTACTATGTAACCATGCAACAAATCGGTCGATTCAGAACACACGTAGATTCAATTAAAAATCATATACTGAAAATATCTCAATATGTTTTTCTCTTCACTTCACTTTCCTTATCTAACTCGAAAATTTAATTGAGGCCGTAATATTGTGATCCCTAGCAGAGTCAAATCAAAATTTCTCAAAGATAAATTACGTCCACCACCCCAACGTGAGGAAACGTGAAAGGCTTATAAGGAACACATTCAGTGTTCACAAACCGCGCATTTATTCTACAAGGGAAAATGCAAGTCAAACTCAAACACTATTACATTTTATGACAGGTACAAGACTGTATTTGAAGATCCATAAAACGTATTATAACGGCATAGAATAAAGAGTAATTTCACAGAACGTGAACTCGCAAAATTGTAAACACAGTGAAGTATGTTTTAAAAAGACTCGATTTCCCAGACCAATTCACTTAATAAATTTAACATGTGGACTCATGCATAACGTTAGAGATTTGTAGTTCCGTAACTAGGAAAAGAAGTGACATGATTTTAAACTACTATTTTACAACAGATTGCCATTACAAATTACAATAGTACTTACTATTTACAACATGTCATATTTGCCATTAAAGTCGCAACATGTTTTGCTTCACATTGATAGCTTCATTAGCTCAGAGATCATTTTTTTTTTAAACGCAGGTTGCGTAAATATTTAGGTCATGCCTCAACAACCGATAAACATGCGGCCTCCGTTCATCACCTGATTGGACAAGGCTTCACGCAATGTCACGTAGTCAAAATCACATCAGGCTTGCAATGAAGACCCCCCCCCCCATCTTTACGCTATCTCGCTACTAATTTTTTCCATACTATTCCTGTACAGTAGCTCTCGCTGAGAAAACACCACTAGCGCACACACATTCGCTAGCTGATCGCTGTGGGGCGGCGGGATGGGCCTCCAGCATCTCTCACACTCCATCCTCTACGAGCTTCTCAATGTGGCATGCAACCTGGCAATGCCGTCGAGTGGCGCAATCGGACGGTCACCCAAGGCACTGCAAGGAGGAAGGCTTGCGCAGGCTCTGGAAGAAGAGCATTCGACGAACTAGTGGACGGAAATGCATACTTTGGACAGCCACTATTAACCCTTCGTTGCTACGGCACCTGATTCCTACACCGGTGGTACTCTGTGTCTCACAGCCCCAATGGTTTTTCTAGTCGAGATTTCGCAATAGAAAGGAGTGATTTCATTGTGGAATTGAGGTAATATGATTATTTGAACTATTCAGAAACTGGACTGAAATAATTGTTCACTTTTCTTGGTAAATATTATTGCAATTATAAAGCAAATATTCTTTATAAAAAATAATGTTTTATATACATTTTGGCACAGAAATGTGTCATGCGTCTTTAAACACATAATTGTTTGTGCACTTTTCACAGGAATATATATTTTTATTGATCTTACTTACATAAAAATGTCCCTTCTTGCCAATCTCCGGTCTTCATGCTGTTCTTCTGTCAGCCAAAATAAACTAACCTGGTTGGTACGCTGGGTCTAAAATCAATACAAACAGGTATTTCTATGTAGATATCTACAATAATAATATTCGCAAACAACACGTTTACCTTGTCTACGGAGGTACCAAACAGATAAAGGATGTAAATCGCCAATAAGACATAAAAAATCATAAAAAATAATGGTGGTGGGTTCCACAGACCCAGTTGCTGAAAGTTCAATTTTCAGCATCAGGGCCAAAAGTGAGGCGATGCTCAAACGGGAAAAGGTGGCACAGGACATCAACTGCCTTCACTTCAGTGCCTCTGACCGGGAGATCCTAGGTTCGAGGACCCGGGGGCAGGATTTTCGACACTAGCTTGTCAGGTTGGTGGAATTCAGTCGCTGTCTGAAGGAGAATTTTAGCGGCCGGATGCTCTGAGCGTTAGTTTTACCGGTGGTTTCTCCGATGAACACCAAGCAAATGCCGGAGCAGTACCCTAACAAACGGGCCACGGACGAGCGCGCTTCCTCTTCCTTGTCCAATTCTCGCCCCTTACATACACACACTTACACTAAAATGCACTACACTACCAAACATGCCGAAAAACTGATAGGGAGCTTAGAGGTTGTCGCTTCTGGGACAGTATCCCACTGGTGGGAGACACCTGGTTGAGGGAAAATTCCCGCTAGTCGAAAGACGGAGGTGCCGTATCTCGCCATCCAAAGGCGGAGGATCACCGCCAATTCCAGAGGAAAAGCCAAGTACTACACGTACTGGAATAATGACCTTAGCAGTTGCCGCGCCCGGAATCACTAACAACAAACCAATGATTGAGATTTCTCACGCAAAATATCCCCCAAAATGAAAACTTAACACTGATAACATTCTGTAGGAGAATGAGATGCACAAATTATTACGAAACATTCTTAGAATTAATGTTTTTACAATATCCAAAGACTGGTTACCATACCAACTTAATGATTTTTAAAAAAGCTTACTTTCTTACTGTACTATTACTATTTTATTTTACAATTTCCTTACATTCGCATTAAGTACTCTCATCTGAAATCAAAAAAGCCGGTTTTAAAGTTTGGAGTTTGTACTAAATTAGATGGGCAAGTAATACAATTGATGTCAACATTGAGCAAAATTTTCGGGTTTCTTTGTAAAAGACGTCAAAAATAATAATGTTAGTTATCCTTTTGAAGACATCTGCAGTGAATAATTTTTCCTAACCAATTTCTTATCTAAGGCGTGGTACAAAAGAGGCTAATATTTTTGGAACACTTAGAAACGTCTTGGGCACAGCAATATGTCGGACAGTTGCTTCAAGTTGACAACGTCATACCATCTCCCTATATTCCGATCTCCATGATCTGACCGAATCAGCAACTACTGACCTTAATGTGTCTTTAAGAGATTTATATAATTGAATTTAAAAAAATAGGAGTAAGCCTGTCTAAAAATGATGTACCGCTCATGGTAAAAGTAATTTTATTTTGCTCGTAGGATTGCGTCACAATAAAACATTTTTTACCACTTGCTTCATAAAAAATTATTGTAGCCCATAATACATTGTACACCACAGAGTTTTACCAAGGCGATTAATTTATCTACTGTGTTTGTCCACTGCAAAATATGTGCTAACAGCCTATACTGGGCCTTCCTTTCAAGGTTCAGCGCTGTATTCGTTCATAACTCTGATCATTTCTACGAAAGAAAATAATCTTACGAGGCGCTGATTAATACGACGAGTCCTGGCATCCTAATTTCTCACACGCAAGTAATCCCGTTATAACTTGTTAGTGTTATCATAGCATCGGTTTAAAATTCTCATCCGGGCATTTAGGTTTTTTTTGTTTTTAAATAATATTTTAAAATATTTTCATGCTGGTGCATCAGTGAATGTTGTAGACACTTTTGACAAATAATGGCAATTAATGACAATTTTGTCGTGATACTAGGGAGCGAATTTGGACCGTAACGAAATAATATATTAATGTAGTTATTATGAAACCTAACAACTAGTATAAAATCACGTATGTAAAATAAGAGGAAGTAATGGGGGGGGGGGATCAAAGAAGTTTTTGTGTTCTTTGGTCATTATTAATGTGAGCTCTTTATTTCGTCCCAGCATTTAGCCAGGCCACCCCTAGTTTGTAATAAAATGATGGAGATGAAAGATAATATTTTTATTTCATATTACAATAATTTCATAGGTATTATCGAATCCAAAAGTAAAGGAATTAATCCAAATAATTCGCAGAGAGATAACAAATGAATCGTGTTTTGATTGAGGCACCGAATATGGAATACATACCTGCTTATGCAGGCAAGTTTATTAAATTGAAGAAGGATGTATCTGTAATAAAGATATCGAGCAAGTTTGGATATTCAAATTTACGTCATTGAGTTTTTAATATAGGTACATTATTCCAAAAAGTACTAATATTAATAAAATACGTCTAAATAGTAATTATTACAAATGTCACAATTCACGTTGTACATAATAACCCTGTTTTTTTTTGTACTGCAAGTAGGTTTCAAGCAGCAAATTAAAATCAACGGAAGGAAACCACTTATTAGATTCAGTTGACACGTTCCAGGTCCTGTGAACCATATGTGGCTCACAAAACGTAACACTCGATAGTTTGTGGGTCACAGAAGTTTACAAGTTCTATGGCAAATATTTCCATGTAAATGCACGAATTTTAGTGTGGACTTACTAGGACGGTCATGGAATTTTGAAATACACCGGGATGTACGGAATATTTTTGTGAATATTACAATTATGTTATGATTGTGTAGTCCCTTGGGCGTGCGGATGTGTTTTAATGGTTTTCATAGGGGCAGGGAACGTGATGAGCGCACAGGCGACTACTTGGAGAACACCCCCTTTAGGAAGCCATCGCAGCAACGAGGCGCGGTGCAGCGGGTCTGCGCCTCAGCTGCGGTTGAGTGCTCGCAGCCTCCCGGCGCAGAGGGAACAGGCGCAGCGCTCTGCGCTTAGCCACCCGACGGCCGCTCGCCAATCGGCGCCGACCGCGGAACCCCCCTCCCCCCTCCTCGCCCCCGCCGCGGGAAGCGAATTATTCACGAGAGGCAGCAGCAGCGCGCTCCCCCGGATGGGAAGGAAGGCAGCGCTGCGGCGGCCACGAAACAAACGAGGGGGCAGGCGCGACGCGGCGGAAATGCATGTACCAGTGTGGATCTTCCGAGCACAAAGCGTTCACACAGGGAAAAGATCTCCCGGAAAATAATAAATTCAGGTACTTTATATTTGTATTAATGTTCTGATAATCGTGTTCTTGATCAATCTCAGTCAATCCTCCAGTTTTTCAAAACAAAACTACTCTTATTTTCGAAAAATTGGACATGACCTTATTTAAAGATCTGGCTTTAAAGTACAGATTTCAATTAGAAATCTTTATTTTCAATATTGTAATTCTAGGAAGATGTCGAAAAGAAATTTAAACTAAACCGCTCAGCATATATTTCTTGATAATTGATATTCCTCGATCGATTCCTCGAACTCTAGGCCCTCTGAGTTTCAAACGGATATTTTGATTTTAGGGGTACTTTACACGAAGGCTCAAAAATAATTTCAAAATGTTCTCAAAAATGACTCCAATTTTTTAGAAATAAATATGATATAAATATTGCAGGCTTTCAATCGTCCGCTCCTAATATACCTAGTTGTTCGTAATATACGCTTTGTAAGTCAGAATTTGTTAATTATTTCATATTTCATTTTTCTATTATATTTATATTATATTTGTTTCTCATTGTAAATTGCTTCCTTTAATAAATTATATTACATGTGAAAACGAATAGATGAGCGATCATTGTTGTTTGTTTTTACCTATTTTTGTAACGCCGCACAGGTAATAGAAGGTGATAATGACTTTTCGTTCGCGGTAATAAAAACGAATACTTTTATATATTTGTAGAATATTACAGTACTATAGTGTTTAATAATTATTATTTTATATTTTGAGATTTATTAGCATTTGGTAGCCAACTCTATCAGTATCGCAATATATATGAACTTTTAATTATTTCACTTTCTTGCATTCTGCTTATCTTCGTTCTACGATTTCAAATGAGTTTTACAAAAAATTATTCGGAGACAAATTGTGGTATAAATACAATAATAATAGTAAGAAAGTGCGTGCTCTTTTACCACCACTAGTTTTATATTTTTTAGGATCCAAGTCACCTTGATCAAAAAACTTGAAAGGCCCGAAAATTTGAAAATCGATGACACGCTTTTGAGAATTAAATTTTTAATATTTTATTATTTTTTTTTGATTTAGCGTATTTTTAGCTTCTAATAACACGAACTCGATTTAAGGACTCTTCAGGGAATTGAAAAATTGAAATATTGAAATAAAAGTATTGAAAGCGTACTTTAAATGACGGAAAAACTGACTTTAAAGCAAACTTTGCAAATGTAGTATCCCCAAAACTCTTTTCTATAGTTCAAAAAAGGATTATTTTCTCTTCCATGATTCTGATTTGTAAAAAAGTTTACTTATTTTTCACTGAATCGAGACAGTTTTAATAACTTCAGAGATACCCGAGGAAATTGTGTCCGATTTTACGTGAAATGACCCATATTTCCAATTCAATTAATACAAACGACACTGAATAGAAAGGCTTCCCATTCACAGGTTTTGTGAATTGTTCATTACCTTTGTGTAAACAAGCGAGAGCTGTTGATTCCGAAAGCGAATCAGTGATCATCAATTATTTTCTTTGTAATGAGAGATGCAATGTTCAGTTTGTTGTTGCGTGTTGTTTATGTAATACGTCTGCATTTTACACAAACACACACACACAATACTCTTCAAATTCAATGTATTTGAATGTCTGATGTGAATTTCGCGTATTTGTTATCTCTCTGAATTACCTACGATTGACTCAACATTAAATAATTAATGTAGTAGACCAGCCACTGTAGTATACTTTTATTAATATGTCACTATTAGCGATAATTTACAATGCACAGATAGTGCAGAAGTCCAATTACAGTATTTTTAACAGGAAATCCACGGGTATATCAATAGTCTACACTATTGTCATATGTTCTGCAAAGGCGATTCACTAATCATTTTACTTTCTCGAATACATCATACGTACAGCAGAGCTTTGTAATGCTGCGGCCAAAAAGGCAATTATTCGACAGAAAAACTGGTACTATAGGATCCTGATACCGAAAGAGTAAATACATGTTGTTCTCTTTGTTGTAAATTACTGCCTCTACCACATTATGTATGCAGAATTCACGTTTTGGAATTCTGAATAACGAAAAATTGGTTTATGGCAAAACCTGTGCCCGTCTGACTGCCTATCTGTGAACAACACTAGAGACTAAACCTTTCAAATGATTTTCTTCAACATTGATATTCCCTGGCCCAACACCAGGACCATTTTAAACGAATATTTTAATTTTTGGGGTACTTTACAGGAAGCGTTAATATTTTGAGAATTTTTTCAAAAATTGTTCCCACAATTTTATTAATTGTTGTTGGCACATAGGCGGCCAAATTAATTCAAATTTAGCGCCAAGCGAGGAGGACATTCAGTTTGGCTACACTTTGAAGGTGTTTAAGAAGAAAACATGATACATTTCAAACTTCCCGCTTTGGAGAACCCCGCGAATTCTCTCATGACGAGATCGCATTGTTTGAGAATCCGGAGCCGCGAGCAGTTTCGTAGCAATTGTGTAGAGATGCTAAGAAATACGCGTATTGGGCGCATTGCAAGTTGGCAGCAAGCATTAAAGTGCAGTCTTTTCGTGGCCCGCGCTCTGAGACGCGGCAAGAAGCAAAAAGCATCAATGATCTAGAATTCGTACGGAGAACGTTTATTTTCATCCAGACAAACCATGTCAATACTGACCTTCTTCAATACTTAATGATTTTCGCGGCAAAAAGGTAATCTTTCTCAATTATGTGTCGTCTTTTCAGAATTCGTCTAACGAGATCACGGCAAGACGATGCACAGAACTTCTCTCGTCGCAGTTTCTGTAAATGCTCTTCCAATCATCTAAGGAATATTTCGCAGCCTCAACAATTTTCGTCTAGGGTATAATAAATGTCTAAAATTACAAATTGCGCAGAAAACATGTTCATTTAATTCTCTTAAATTTCAAAATTTATTCTAACAACTCAAAATGTTTTCAACGTCTTCCTTCAACTTCAACATTGAATGTAGATTAATTTTTTTCTTAATTCATATTTTCAAAGTCAGCGATTTAACTAAGTTAATATAAAATTTGTCTAAACTATTAATAGTTTTACGTGAATTAGACGTGAAATATACGCAATTTTTAAACAAATATTTTATCAGAAAGAGCTCAAAATTCGTTCTTTGTATTTCCTGGCAAAGCGGAAAAAATCTTTCTAATGAAATATACTGTTTTAATCTGTGATTGTATCAACTATTGCAAAATATCAGAGAAAGTATCAAGTAATTAATATTTATTTCAATCGCAAAAAAATTCAGCCTAAAAATAGGCCCTCTTTTACCTAGGTTCGCCCGCACTAAACGTTACACCACTGATACATTTAGTTCATTCAATTGTTATTTATTGTGCAGCAGGACACAAGAAATGTCGGAATGCCTAACCGCACACAATCGATTCGGGGAGAACTGACATTGGGCCGTGTGCCACATGACCCTTCGCTACGCTGCGCTGCCTTTAATTATGCAGCTGGCCACCGGGAACGCTCGGAAGCGGCTGTGGACCCTCCCACGTCTTTGTCTCGCAAAACGTTTGTAAAAATTTCATTGGCAACGCGACTGCAACCCATAATTGATGGCACACTCCAACCCAGCGACGCCGACGACATCTGCGGTACTTTCAACAAGAACCGACAAGATCCAGGATAGTAGTGAATCTTGAAAACAGACAGGATACATGTCCTATTTGTTAATGTTTAAAATATACATTAATCCCGTCTTCATTATGAAGACATATTTACGCAAATTGTTAAATAATATGCTTTTTGTTTCCTCGCAAATAGGCCTACTTGGACCCTGCATTTACCTGGACTCAGTAATATTACCTCGTAGGCAGGTGAATGTTATTAATCATGGGACCAGCATTGAAGTAGCTCCAATTTTTATCCCCCAGGATTGTTATCCGAGGGGGTATGGAAGATGAAATAATGATAGTGAGGAGTGAAAGGACAACACACACAGACATACACAACAGAACCGTGGCCGAGGCGGGACTCGAAACCCCGATTGTCTGGTCCGAAACCGCTCCGGCTCTATTGCTTTAGCGATTTCGGTTATCTGTTCGGTTAATACGCCTTTCTATTACAAGTATTATTATCTAAAAACCTAAGATGTAAAACCCGCATCAAAATATTCATTCTCAGCACACCATAATTTATACGATGAGATTTCAAAATTTTATAACATTTTTGTTGGTTCGGTGCGTTACAGGCATATAATATATTTTACAATTCTCGCCGAACAAAACACAAGATAACTAGTGAGTTGGTATGATTGTTAAAACATAAATATCATTTTCGTATTTGATATTCAGTATTTCTAAATTTTTAAAAACAGTTATTCGACAGAAAAGGTTTTACCGAGCATTTTAACTTTTGAATCGATTTTAATCGTATTCATTACACATTATTATCCAAAACTACATAATTTGAGAGAAGGTAAAAGGGAAATTCAACCAAATTACTAAATATTCTCATGTCTAGGGAGAAGTGTTTTCGTTGTGAATAATTTACTCCATAATAAGTATATTTTGTACAAACTATAATTTACTAGAGAATATTTACTCTCTTTAATAGAAACATAATTTGTAATTTTAAAGACGCGGGCGGTTGACGACGCCATGCAACAGTTACGCATTTGTACCCGAACATTTTTTTACATAATATATGATTCAGCCTACATTATCTAATGGACATTTCATGGCCTGCTGGTTGGATTATTTGTTTCACACAATTTGTTACCAGAAGTTAACACAATTGACATGCCAAATATAGAATATTAGAGACAATTAGTCAAAGATGACATCGACCAAGGGCAGTAGGATATAAATACTGAACTAGATGTATTAAGTTTGTCTTCCGTGATTGTCAGTCAGAGAAAAACTATCTTATTTTTCTCTCTTTATTTACTTGTAAATTAAATGTACATTACATAGTATAAGACTATCGACTATCACAATTAATTTGTTACTTGTCAATATAATCTTCGTCAGCCATTAGCGCTCGAAAAATGTTCACGTGTTCGCATTTTCAGAGTAATGTTATCGAAGACGTTATTTTCTGGCCCCTTGTCTCCAGTCACAATTTTGTCAAGAACTTCTATTCCTCAGCTCTATAGCGAACCACTGTAACAGAACAGACGCTATTGTTTTTCTTGCCTCTTTATTCTGGTCGGTCAACATTATCGGTACCCGCTTTGCACACACTTCAGAGTAATCCAATTTAACCATAATGGACATTACACTGTTTTTGTCAATGGATAGCTTGTGACATATAACGATGTTTCACCCTCAGATCTTATACAGCGAAAACGCATTTTCAGGCAATGCTGCCATCTACTGATGCATTGTTATACACACCCTTCTGAGTTTCATGCATGCGAATCGTATTTTCATCTTCCCGATTCATAAGTTGCCGTGAGCTTATGTTAATTTTTGTAAACTGAACACAATGTGATGTCATATCTTAAGTTACGAAGCTGCAGTGAGATAAAATGTTGGATTAGATTACTAATACGAGTAGGATTGAGAATCATCAAATGCAAAATTTCCACATTCGTAAATAGAAGAAAAGTAGGACACTTTAAACCGTGATGGCATCTTTCACAGAAACCAAATTATTTTATGTTAATTGCGGAGGCCTAGTTTCGGAGATCACCCGTGAACTAGGAAGTGTATAGGTGAAGCGGGTCAATTGCCCGTATGTAAATGAGGTCATGGGATTGTGAATTACAGCAAATCAGCTCGCTCATGCTGTAAAAGTTCACGAGGGTCATAACCTCCGAATACGTACATTTGGTATTACATACGTTTCTCTTCGCATTATTTAGCCCGACAGTACAGTCGGTGTACGTGCGTGTGTACATTTGTGAATAGAACCAACCTTGGCAATGGATGCGCTTGGTAACGCTAGATTAAATGTCATATTCAGTTCCAGGAACCGCGTAGTCCGCGTAACCAAATTACAAACCGCAGCGGTCCGTCAGGAAATTCGGCTCCCGGGGCGGGGGGGATAGCAGGAGCAGTGAGAAAATCAATCGCCGTTGATTCCTGTGCCCTCGAGGCTGTGCTCATCCCGCCCTTCCCCTCCACCCCCCACCCCCAGTCCCACCCCCGTAAATGGACCCGTCCGAATCGGGTGAGGGAAGGGGAGCACGTGTCTTGTTCAATGGCAACCGCTTTGCGTGGATTACGAGGGATGACATGCGAAGCAACGCCCCGATCTGGCTGCGGAAGGACGCGCGTGAATCCGCTGTCAAGCGCCGGCAGCGGGCAGCGGTTGGAATGTGCGTAATGAAAGCGACAGGTGTCGCTAGTAGCGTTTGAAACGGAGGACGCACTCACCCTGCTGTGATATTGATTAATTGAAATAATTGTAAACGTTTTCATTGCCAACAAAAGTATTTAATATAAGAGCAGCTTTCGATGGCTTAGCCATCATCATCAGTTGTCTGATACAAGAAGAAAAAACAAAACATTAGAACGTGAATACAACAAGATTATGTAAATTATTTGTAACCTTTATCATAATCTTGTTGTATTCACGTTCTAATGTTTTGTTTTTTTCTTCTTGTATCAGACAACTGATGATGATGGCTAAGCCATCGAAAGCTGCTCTTATATTAAATACTTTTGTTGGCAATGACAACGTTTACAATTATTTCATGAAAAATGCCAACGATAACGCACCACAACACCTATATTGATTAATTGTCGTATCCGGACGCGTCAACTGCTAAGGTCATTTGACTCGTAAATGTAGTGCATTTTTATCGCGGGAGATGACGGTGGACTTCCCAGGCTGGATGTCGAGATTCGGCGCCGACCTGCATGGCGCCTAGCGGGGTTTTCCCCAAACAGGTATCTCCCACAAGCGAAGCACCGCCCTAGCCCGGGCAGGCTCGAAATTCCCGACTGGTCTTCCGACATATGTGGTAGTGTAGTGCATGTAAGTGTAAGAGTACGATAGTAAGGAGTAAGAATAAGACAAGTATGGGGAAGGAGAAATCGCGAGCGGTTTTTGTCCTTTTTGTTAGAGTACTGCTCCAATATTTGCTTGATGTTGATTGGAGAAACCTGGTATTACTCACGCAGCTTTTCTTGAACGATGACCTTGCTTCCCCCTCTCTGGCACAATAAACAGATGAAGGCAAAAGCTCGCAGCGAGCACTGATGACTACATTTCAAACACATCTTCACTGGCGCGAAATAGAAACAATGTTCTTTTGAAGACGAGAACTTATTCTCCAAAAATCTAAAGAAATGACCAAATCAGGTACGGATCTATCACAGGAGATACCTCGAACTCCTGATAAAGTTAGAACGCAAATTATTGAGAACGTTACGAAGGCGTAACTGATTCTCCAGAGATTGGGATTGCTTCATAAAATCTAGTGGCCGATTTCGTAACTAATACCCCCACTCTACCCGCATTTCTTCAATCCATCGTTCAAGAAAAGTTGCGCGAGTAATATAACTACCGATCAGAGCAACCGGCCGCTAGAATTCTCCTCCAGACAGCGGCTGAACATGGTCTTGCTATCTAGCTGGAATCGAAAACTCTGCCTTCATTGTGACTAGAACCTGTCAATCAGAGACACTGCAGTGACATGAATTCATGCCCAGAGCCACCTAAGTGGGTCTCTGCCGGAGGCTTTCTTCGCCCCTGGTCGCAACCTCTCATTACGCCAAGAAACTCAAATTTCTGGTTTTTCAAAGTAGCCATTTTTACAGAAACCTTTTTTCTTAAAATATCACTGCTGTAGTAATAACATAATATCTTAATAATGAAAATAATATAAAGGATGACCTTCATGATGTAAGGAACAACTTGTTATTCGCTAAGTGCTCAAGACACAAGAAACAAGCAACGAAATCTTTATGCTGCTCATTAAGGTTGCCATCTGCTGATGATTTTCTCCTCCACAATAATTGGTTTATAGCCGAGTGAAACCAATACAAACTTATTTTTGCACAGCGGATTTTTATACACCCATAACAACAGTTGTGGTAGCAAATACAACTCAAACGTACAAATATATAAAATAGGTTGTATTTTCCAAAACCAGTGCATCCAAAACTCGAACAGGGAAGAGCCAATTAACCATTAGAGAAAAGTCCCAAACAACGCCGTCACCTAATTTACATTAGAAATAAGTAAGACACAAGAATGTATTAGAAGGAACTTGAGGCGTTACTCAGACACATACGAAGTGCAATATTAACCAAATCTCACAAATAAGAAAATACGTCCTCGGAAAAAACAAACATCAACATTTCGCAAGACTATAAAATCAAGACTTTTTATCTCTCTCCTTTAAATATTTCAAACGTCGAATTCGAACTATATCAGAAAGACAATAAAGATATGTGTCGGTACGACCGAAGAAAACTACAGGGTAGAAATTTTAAGGTATTACTTGGGACATCGAATGAATGTTAAAACACTCTCTCTCTCTCTCTCTCTCTCTCTCTCTCTCTCTCTCTCTCTCTCTCTCTCTCTCTCTCTCTCTCTCTCTCACCTGTCTGCAAGACTACTTTCATAATAAAGACCAGCAGATCAAGAGAATTCAAATCTCAACAAAGCCTCTGAAGCTAATACTGACATGACCACGTGGGCAGGCCCTGAAAACAGTAGGAAGAAATAATCAGTAAGTGCAGTAGAAAGATCGTAGTGAATGTCATGACGGAATGACCTTGAATGACTGCAGAGTACAGAACATCGGACTTGTAAACACACTGAACCCTCATTAAACAAAATTTTGATGAACCGAAATAATTGGTGTATATGTATTTAACACTCGTGTTATCAGATTATTTTATAATACACTTATCTTGCCATTCTTCCTTATCGGGACTCAAACTTTCGTAGTGTTACGAGGAAATTAGTGTTACGTGTGTTCGTGATAACGTGAGTTCATTGTAAAAATATAATTCATCTATGTTTAAAAAACAGCTCAATTTTTTTTCATTTAAATAGACAGTGAATAGACAGTTCTTTTATATTATTGCTTAACCTACTCGGTGGTCACGGTCTTTCAAGCACCGAGGTTCGCGGGCTGAGGGTTAGTGCCACGAATGATACGGTAGGAGCGACGTCATTAAGAAAAACAAAATCTGTAGTGTTTCCTAAATATTTGTTTCTTACTTTCTGTTATCCTCCTCTCCCACCCACCAAACTGTAGCCTCTTTAGACCCAAGAGTAAGATTTTTTTGTTCAAAAACGACTAACTTGTTTCCCAAGCCATTATAATCTACTGAATACACGATCGACACTGGTGGCAAACAGGAGGTTAACTGGAGGTTACTGGAGGTTAACAAATCAAGTCTACATCTCGAAATAAAAATACTTGCATTATGCCACGCGAAATAAATTTTGAAACGAAGGTGCACATATGTGTACTTTAGGACTAGCCGTTACGTTAGCACATTTTCATCTCACCAAGGTGCTGCCTGCTCCGTGTAGTTGTCTTTTTCTACTGTGAGAATGAAAGTGTGGCGCATGCCCTCTCTTCTTCGTCTCTCCATGCCCTCCTTCACTCCATCTTCCGTCCCTCTCCCCAGGCCCGGCGGATAATGTGGGTATGGTGGCTGGTATACTCACATGAAAAATTCTGAGTGGGTGAAATAGCCTCTTGGAATTTGGGGTGAAAACAATATTTCATAAACCTCAAATTCCAAAAATATGAAGTTTGTCGGTGTTGCGTACTTACGTGCGATCAAATATGTTGCAAGATCAGTTAAACAGTATTGCGATTTTACATGTTTATAGCGACATGACCGACTTGCAAATAGATTTGCAAAAAGTGTTAAATTACTTTTGCATCAAAAATGCAAAGCGCTACTTTTTTTCCATTGCAAAAATTAACTGATGAATTTACGTAAAATAAATGTGATGGTAAATAAATGTGAACACATTCAATGATGAACATGACAATTCGGAAATATTCTGTTTTGTATGTTTCCTTCGTACATTTTCGGGAGGAGGAGAAGTTGTCTGGGTCACCCGGGTCAACCAACCACTCGGTCTTAACACCAATCGCCAGCTCCGCCTCTCTCACCTGGCCTCCACTGCCTGCTTCTCGCTTCCGCAACTCCCTCGACGCAACTCTCTCCCCACTCCGGCTCCTCCCCCTCCCCCTCCCGGCCATTTCCCCTCTCGCCACGAGCGCCATTAGGTGCAGCTTCCGCGCCGTTTTCGCACTGCTGGCACCCATCACTTCTCGGAAAGGGCGAAGTCCTAGGGAAAGGAGTCTCGCTTTTACCTGCGCCAACAGAATAAATCCACGGGACCTTTCGTGTTGTGGATATTAGAGCTGCGATGTCACGATATATTTCAAGGAAATGGAATGAGTTTGCTTTTGTGGGGGAAAAGTACAATCCTATTTTTTTTTAAAAAAATTCATTCTACGCGACACAGACTCTTTACAAGTACTTTCACCTTGGAAAGTCAAAAAGGAAGACGTTATTACGATATAGTTGTCAATCACAGTACTCGAATGGTAATATTTATATTATTTAGACGAGGAAAAAAAGGAACTTTCTAACATTTATGAAAATTTAGAATAATCTGAGAATAATTTTAACGTATGCTAAATGATACGTTCATCAGATATCGCTCTCTATTTTCAGTTATACCTTTTTACACTCTAGGAAACCTTCACAGTAACCATTAGACCGGTAATATCGTCCCATACGGTGAGGTCACCACTATCTCGTAAGGTCGATGAAAAGGCTCCGCCCGAGCAGGGGCCAGCTCTAAGCTCCTGGCAAGCGCAGTTTAGTGCAGGTAAGTGCAAGTGTGTGTGTGTGTGTGTGTGTGTGTTGTGTGTGTGTGTATGAGAGGGAGGGGAGGGAACAAGGATGAAAAAAGAAGATCGAGGGCGGTCAGTGGCGTGTTTGTGAAGACACTGTTCCGACAGTCACCTGGTATTTATTGATCGGAGAAACGATGGGAAACTATTTATCAGAGTAACCGACCGTTAGAATTGTCCCCAGACAATAGTTGAATTTTGACTTAGTATGAAGTTAGTGCTGGAAACCCGGCGTCGTCGAAATTCGTACCCTAAGTCCTCCAGCTCAATGACTCGATGGTCAAACCTAACAGTAAATAATGTTCAGCAGATGTTTGTTTACTTCATTTCAAAAGAAATACTCGATATTTTGCCTGCTGGACCTAAGTGCTTATCAGGCGGCACTAAGCAAACTGTCTGTGGGACAGTGTGTGCTGAATACATATTTGCGTCTTCAATTTGTATTATACACTGTATGTATTACATGGTCCTCAACAAATTAGTTCTAGTTCATCTTGTTTCATTCTTTGTATCTAGATAACTATTCATAATCTTCTACATTGTGTGTTATTGCAATATTCACTAATGTTGCTGAAAGATAATGTAAAATACACTATTTTAAGGTCACGAGATACGCTGGCGTTGTACGAATTTATTTTGAACGGCAGAAATAATATATATTTTATGCCACCCTTTAAGTGAGAAATAACTTCATTTTAGAATTTTCTAGCGACTGCGAGAGCAAAGAATGCTACATAGCAAATCGCCACAAAATTCTTTTTACAAACCTTAGCATCCACATTTCCTAAAGAACAACAAATAAAATGTTCTTGTATCACATTGCAATAAATTAAACGTAAAAAAACAGACTTCACAGACACTGCAATATCATAGTACAGTACTAAAGGCCTACAGAAGCAAAAATGCTACTGATCAAAATCACATAACATGGTTTACCAAAATCTAGCATACACATTACTAAAAACAAAAACAAATACTGTTGTATAAGACTGAAACAAATTAAATATGTCAACAAAAATGGTCTTCACGAACTTTGCAATAACATGGAAACTCACAATCTGTGAAACAGTTTTTCACATACCATGAATATTAAAAAATTTTGGTATTCGATAACGCATAACGTAAATAGCAAATATTTATATGTGTGTGTCACATTCTTTGGACAGTTGCTGTCGCACGACTTCAGCTTGTCAGTGACGAACTGTGCAGGTGAATCCATTCCATTCTTGCTGTACAAGAATAAGTGTGACCTATGCATTACGATACTTATGTTAATGTAATGACGGATGAAGCCATAATTGTCTGTAAACAGCTGTTATAAAAAATGTAGCCGCTAATAACCTTAGTCGTTGATCCGACTAAAAATAAGAGAAAAAAGAATAAGTGGAACAACAGAATCAAATATTTACATTTTTCTGAAAAAGTCGAATGAGTTTCATATTTTTTTAAATTTTTCCGTCTTTTTTTAGTACCAAACAAAACCATAGAGACCTCTCAAAAGGCCGGATGCTATATAGTTTTCTTTCAATTTCTTAGCGTATTGAAAATCTATACAAATAAAAGAGAATTCAAGGACATGTATCCGACATCAACACCACGAAAAGAAATATATGAACAGATAAGAATTTTTTTCAAGTTGTTCTTCGAATTGTTGTAAGTCCTTGCGAAGTATGGTAAGGATTAATACAACATGCAAACACAAATTAGGAAAATAAGTAATTTAAATAATATGTTGGTATATGCATTGCGATCATTATTTTTCGACTGTCTCTAAGAGAAGATTAGCTCCTAATACATTCCGCCAGAGGCCAATAGCGTTGCAGCAGAAGTGGTACCTAATTGATTCGCTAGAGGTCAGAAGAAGTGCGTAAGATAAATAATTTTAAATCAATGCACTTTCACTTCCAATAGCAATATACTGTAAAATAAAATGAAAAAGTATTTTATTTGAAATTTGAACCAAATACATTAAAAATAATAATCAAAACACCGTGGTTTTATATAAAATTGATTTGTTTCCTTTTTCACATAGATTGAATATGGTGAAAAGACGGACAACGTCAGATTTTTGCTAGTTGGTAAAATAGATAATGATCTGTGAAGTCAGAAAGTGCCCACAAAACAGCTGATAAAAAAAGTTAAGTGTGAGTTAATAACATAAACCCGACCTAACGATTCCGACTCAGATACTTCTGCAACTATAACGCTTCCAGATCGAATTCTAACACGAATACAATACTTCCTCTGAGGACGTATACGAGGAACTGAATCGGAGAGGAACCAAGATAGGAACGTCAACAAGGGACAGACGAATTGCTTCGCGCCTCTGAAGAAAGTTGACCGACGATAACGCGAGTGATAAGATAGCCGCAGACGGTCGCGACAGGCGAAGTTGCGGCAGTCGTGATGGCACTGCAGGGGGCGGTGCTAGCGGTGGCGGCGGCGGTGGCGGTAGCTGGGGTCAGGTAAACCTCCTTGAGAACTTTCCCGACGCGAGTGTTGGTCTCGGATACCCATGCGTTGGTGCGTGTCAAACTGGATGAATAACAAATAGGAACTGTGAATATCATGAGTCGTAACAAGAGTTTTGTAATAATTTTTGATGTTGCTTGTTATATTTCCGCATAAACGAGGATTGTGTTTTCGATTAAATAGTGGTAGTTTGAATATAGTTCACGACGAAATTTGGTGGATGAGATGATGACAAGTAAAGGTAAGCGAAAAATGAAGCCTCTTTCGGGAACCCATGCTCGCGCCTTACACATACAGTCGTTAATTCCTGTGCAATTAATGTCGAGATGCAATCAAATAGCTTCATTGTAATAATTTTCAATGTTTCACGGCCATCATTAGTATAATCCATATCTTGGGATTTGGTACAATAACAATTATATTAGTTTATTGAGATTTCGGAGTTTTATTTTCATCACACCAGTAAGGTACGAGTATGTTCCAAAGAGAATTTGTTTTTTATGCATGTGTTTCCATATTTCTAACCATGTTGTGTTGAATTCATCTCTGAAGATGGAGAAATAAAACTCCAAAATGTTTGAAAACTAATATAATTGTTTAGTTTCTGCTTTTATTGCGGATTTTAATAATCCTTTTACCTCCGACGGAATTGACCCGGACACGTGCATGAAGTAAGGTAGGTAAAGTTTCTTCTTCGTATGAAGAACATTCGTAGCAGAACTGGAATGAAACTGGTGTCTGGAAGCTGGAATGAGGCTGTTCTTCGTAAAATGTGAACTGATCCATCGTGTACAACGTGCCTAGCACGAAGAGATTGCAAGGGCCGGCTACGATGAAAAGATTGCGGATTACGAAAGACGATGTGAGTCATGGATATTGATTTAGATATGCCGGTTTCTTAATGGTATTTCCGTGAATTTGTCCTCGCAGACAGTTTCATGAAATGTTGTGAGGCCGACTGCATCATACCGTGAAATATTTATCCTCGAACTAATTTTGTGATCTCCAGACATAAATCATATATTGTTGGTGCTTTGTAATTTTTTCATTATAATAATTAATTTTTGTTTCTCACTCTTTCTTTCTAAGAAGAGAAAGTATTGAAAGAAGAGAAAGTTGAAATCGTGCGTCGGTCTATCCGTTTGTCCGTGGACATCCGTCTGTCTGTGGGCAACCGTTCAGCCATTTTGGTCTAAAATTGACATTCCTGGTTGTGTTAACAGGAATTCGAGATTCTGAGAGTTTGAAACTAAAATTTTAATTTTTAATTTTAAACGAAGCCTCAATTACAATTTCATAGTTTTCTAAAAAATATTACAGATTCTTTTGTTAAACTTTGTCTTCTGAAAGTGTCGTTTAAAAAATTGGGGCAGGTCTCATTTGCGTTGAATTTCCTGACTGTTTGAAAATTGCAGGAGATAATTTTTTTTCGGCGTCTTCCTACAACTACAATATTGAAGATAGAAATTATAATAAAATATGTTTTGCAAATCAGATCAAGTTCCGTCATATTCAAGTTTTCGAAAAAAAGTGGAGTTTTTGCGTAATTTTCCGTCAAAATAAGGCTATTTTCAAACAATTCATTTTCAAAATCCGCTTCAAATTTTTCCCTTAAATTTTGTTTTTGTGTTTATGTAAAAACGTGGCATTAGTTCCATTTTCTGCGAACTCTCTTTCTCTGTTTTCGAAAATTACAAAAAGTTAATATTGCAAAACTGCATATCTGAAAACAGATTTTTGTTTTTTAACAAAATCTGTTTTAACTAGTGGTGCCACAGAATGACACAGACTTTCTGCTACTACTTAGTTTCCTTACTACATCAGACTGTGCTATACATTCAGTTTTGATCCACCCGCTCACCTGCCGACTGATTGTTGATATTTTTCTCAAAAATACCAAAACGTATTTTGTTATATATTTCTCACGCTGTTAATATTTACGTTACCGGCCAATTCGTACACAGGATTACCTTTATAAGTAAAAGTACTTCAAGGTACGTCTTTTAAAGATATCTTTTTCTGTTAAAATGAACTCAAAATTACACTTTTTCAGAAAGACTCAAAAAGACAGTTTCTCGGAAATGGATCAATTTGCTTTTCTTTCAACTTCCTTTTGCGGAGAGTGATTAATTCACAGTATAAGATGACATAAACTCAATTTTTTTCAATAATTCTGTTTTATCAAAAATTATCCAAATGTAACACCGTTTCCAACGTTTCTTCTAGCTTTTAATTACTCTCTGAAAGGTTGCTTAGAGATTCACCTTAAGGTCCGCTGGACCATTTTTCTTGATGTCCCCAAATGAGACAAATCGGCAGCCTTTCAAGGTGAATTTCAATCTCGGAAACAGGAAACAATCGGCAGGAGTCATATCAGGAGAATAGGAAGACTGAAGGAAAATTGGGGCTATTTTTTTTTTTTTTTTTTTTTTTTTTTTTGCCAAAGAGCCGGTCACAAGGAATAAGTCGTCCGCCGACGCTTTATCATGTTGGAATTTGAAATTTAGATCATTCCACTATTCAGGTCTTTTTCTCAGCCTGCCTGAGCCTCTTCAAAATCTCGACATAGTAATATTTATTATCTGTTTATCTTTTTGCGACGTATTCAAAATAAATCAGCTCGTTTCTTTCAAAAAAAGCATTCAGCATGGCTTATACGTTGGACGGAGAGATCCGAGCTGTTTTGGTCGGTGAGAGATTGTTTTTCTTCACGATTTAAATCAATTATACCACTTAAAATGCTGTAACCGTTTCATAAATTCATCCCCAAACGTTTGTAGAATCAAATCAATCTTAGGGTCTCTGTAGCATGTTTTCCGGTATTGAAACAAAATTGAACGCACACAAACACGCTGATCTCCAGCTCCTTCAATACCCGCCGACACCGCAGACAAAAATCGTCGTCGCCGAGCTCCAGTACATCGCAGCGAGACGCACCAGGCAGCGTTTTTATTGCCCTGGACATCCGTAAATGGCGCAATGTGTCTCATTTTGGTCCGTCAAGTTGTTTGCATAGAACTGAGTCCCGTCTTTTATTTTTAACTCGCCTTGTATTTTCCAAAATGAATATTCTCCTATAGAACCGGTCCGCCTTGAAGTCCTGCAAGTTTGAAATAATTCCCTTAATTTTGGGGTTACTTTCAGTGAAGCCCTTGGAACATATTCAATTTTTTTCTAAAGTATTTCCAATATTTACTTTATCGACTAACTGTTCGAAAAGAGAGTATTGGAATCGTGCATCGAAAAATGGCGAATTTTCGACAGAAAAACCCCTATTGCAAGGCCTTGGTAACAACGTCCATCATGTTCCTTTGTGTTGTTCTTATATTCACGTTGAGTAGTCAATATCCATGTTTTGATACCTAAAAATCGATTGATTGCAAAAGCTGTGTCTCTCTGTTCATCAGACTAGTCAGTGAGAGCGCGTTTACATTCAGACGATGCTCTCCTAAATTGATTATCCACGAACGATTTGAAGGCGATTCTTGACATGAATCTTCAATGAAATCTAATTTTTTTTTCAAAAATAGCTCCAAATTATTATATTTAACTTTGTCATTACTTAGTGTAAAATTCGCTTAAAGAATCGCGCAGTTCTCATTTTGTTATATATTCTGATTTTTTTTATTGCTAAAGTTCAAAATTTTGGGTATCGTGTTTCGACTGCAATATTGTAGATAGTGTTTTTTTTTAATAAATTTGTTGTTCACAGACATATCTTGAAATAAGGCCATGTTCATATGGAATAACACTTACTGACTTAGTGACTATATTGCAAATGTATTATTTCGAATCGTTCTATTAGTGTGATATGGGTTCGTTTCGATAATGTATTACCTACAGTTACATTAATATAGAACCGTTTTAAAATTAACAATAACTCGACGGTGTATGTTTTAATAATATGCCTATCTTCAGAAACAACTTTATGGATCTGTAAGGACGAAGAAAGCAGATATATGAAATGTGACTGATGAAGCGATCTGGATAGTTTGGTAAGCCATCTTGGTTGAATGATTATTTCGTGTTTCCACTAAGGACATGAGTCCCGTAAGAGTATTGCATTTTATATGGCCAACGGTGGTAGCGGTGATCTTCCCCCGTTGGAGAGTGAGATCTGGCGCGGACCTATAAGTCTGCTAGGGGGGTTTTCGACACTGCTACCTAATATCGAAAATCCTGCTCGCGTCGGGGCTCGAACCCTAGGGCCTCTCGGTCAGAGGAACTTGGTTGAAATGTCGCCACTGAGATATTCTGACGCTAGGCTCTAGGTATCCTTACCTCTAGGCACCCAGTAAGGCTCCCACAGACCGGCGCGCAAGATCCGCACCTTACGCGGAGTATTCGCCGTCTACGCAGAATGTCCGCAGCGGAAATTTCGCGTCACGTGTTGCCTTATGAGCACGTTCAGACATAATTGACGATCCGGTGTGAATGGATTCTGCCGCCGCGTCTAGCGCGGAGCATTCCACGCCGCACCCGCTGCGGATCTCCCGCGCCGGTCTGTGAGAGCCTTAAAGGAACCTGGAAGCAACGCCAGCGCCTTGTCTACAGGGCGTGGCCCGAGGCGATGGCGGCGGCCGCGGCGTCGCAGGATGCGGTGGTGCTGGCGACGCTGGATCCGGCGGCGGCGGCGGCGGAGGCGGCGGTGGGTGCGGCAGCGGCGGCGGCGGCGCTGGACGCGCTGGCGGCCGAGTCGGGGCGCGTGGGCGGCGGCGGCCCGGAGCAGACGGCGGTGGCGCTGGGGGCGGCGGCGGGCAACGCGAGCGCACTGCTGGGGGCGGGGCCCAGCGCCGACGCCGCGCGCGTGCCGCTGCTGCTGGAGGAGATAGCCGCGCGCGCCGCGCTCGCCATGGACGCACAGGTACAGCGGCGCTCCCCGGAAACATCTCTTACGAATATTTACTAGGCTGTCCGGGTGACGCCGCGTCCATGGCGAAGGTGCCGACGTTTCGGTCGCCATTCTGCGGCCTTCCTCAGGGCGTAATGGTCGCAGAATGGTGACCGAAACATCGGCACCTTCGCCATGGACGCGGCGTCACCCGGACAGCCTAGTAAATACTGACTCCGGCCGCGGAAGCCTACGCTCTCTCTTACGAATAGTTTTCGTTTTTTTCAAATATTTCCATGTGTGAAAAATATAATGTAAATAACACGATGTAATAGACTTCATTACAATTCTTCTTCTGATTTCTCAAAAAATATTTCTCACGCCGTTAAAATTTAGTTCATAGATGTGTTTCATTCTTTAATGCAATTGTTAACACAGAAGTTTCAAATTATCTCAAATGATGTTTTTTTCGAAAGTTCGTAAATATTTTGAGTATGTTGGGACTAAAAATTGTGCATCTTTCGAAAACTGTCGTTCCGAATTTTCACAAAACTATCATTAAGAGGAAAGAGCTCCTTAATTGTAGTTGTAGGAAGACGCAGAAAAAAATAAAATTTTGCAATACGGTTTGATTGCGGAATAGCAATTTTTGTAAAAACCTGCTTACGGTTTAACCGCGTTGTTCACATACAAAGAGACGTTTTGTCGTCAATCGGTTTTTCAACATCAAGGACACACCAAAAATGAATTCTGAATACACGAGTTAGGGAAAGTAATTTAGTACACATGGGGACAACACTTATCCAGACAAAAATATCTTTATTTTCAATTCAATGTCTTATTTTACGTGGTGAGACACGTCATCACATCTGCTTTTCCTACTCACCACATCAATAGTTGGCTACTCTCCTTTCACTAATTAGTGGATGAAGATGGAAACACTCGGGCGAGACAGACGATCTAAATTTAGCTCATAGACTTATTTTAGGCTATATGATCTTTTACATGCAATAAATCTACAACATGGTACAGCTAGCTTTATTTCCCCTCTGATGGAACGCGTACAAAGGAGTTTTTCGCCCTTAAATTCACGGCTTTGGTTTTTGTCTTTAGTTTGAAATTGCAACCTTGGATACAACAGCCTGAAATGGTATGCCAACCATTTTGCGTGCAAAGTCGCTCGTAAAATTATATTCAATAATCGATTTATATTTGCAATAAATCGAGCATGTTGCTTTTTAATTAAATGAATTATTAACAACCTGAAATGCCCTGCATTGTCAAGCATTTATTAATCAGGATCGACAGGAATTACGATTGATCTTAGGCGACAGGAAGCCCACAGCTGCCACAGCATAACACAGAGAACAACATAGAATCAATTATGGAGAGAGCACGAACTGTGAAGAAGAATCTCAAGAAATTGTTAATGAAAAAGTACGAAGCAAACAATAGAAAAGCCGATCCGGTGCCCGAGATCGCTAAGGCAGTAGTGCTATAGCGATCTCGGATCGAAGGATCGCGGGTTCGACTCTCGTGCTGGTTGTATTGTGTTCATCCTTTCACCCCCCTCTCATCATATCGTGTCATCCTCCAGTTACCTTACTGTTACAAGCATTAGTGGTCGCTAATGACCTAGAAGTTGATGCGACCATATATACCAAAAAATTGAAAAGAAATAGATTTTAAAGACAAATAAAGATGTAATTTTCATTTCGTGCTGTTAACATATTTTGCTATATCTCTTTATTAGTAAAATCAATCGTTATGGAGAAATTCTGCTCAATTTTTATATCCTAGTATATAGTGAACCTCGGATATAGTGAAGCTCGGATATAGTAAAGCTCGGATATAGTGAAGCTCGGATATAGTGAAGCTCGGATATAGCGAAGCTCGGATATAGCGAAGCTCGGATATAGCGAAGCTCGGATATAGTGATCCTCGAATATAGTGATCCTCGGATATAGTGATCCTCGGATATAGTGATCCTCAGATATAATGAAGCTCGGATATAGTGAATCTCGGATATAGTGAAGCTCGGATATAGTGAATCTCGGATATAGTGAATCTCGGATATAGTGAAGCTCGGATATAGTGAAGCTCGGATATAGTGAAGCTCGGATATAGTGAAGCTCGGATACAGTGAAGCTCGGATATAGTGAAGCTCGGATATAGTGAAGCTCGGATATAGTGAAGCTCGGATATAGTGAAGCTCGGATATAGTGAAGCTCGGATATAGTGAAGCTCGGATATAGTGAAGCTCGGATATAGTGAAGCTCGGATATAGTGAAGCTCGGATATAGTGATTCTCGGACATAGTGATCCTCGGATATAATGATCCTCGGATATAATGATCCTCGGATATAATGATCCTCGGATATAATGATCCTCGGATATAATGATCCTAGGATATAGTGATCCTCGGATATAGTGAACCAAAAATGTTAGTTCTCAGACGTTCACTGTAACCGCAGTCGCCTGTATTGCGTATTGTTGGCAAGGTGTCGTGGTGCGTGTGCGCAGGCTGCGCCGCGGGGCGTGGTGCGGTCGCGCGTGGCCGTGCTGCACGCTGCCCAGGGCGTGGGTGATGGCTGCGGCTTCGCCCTGCGCGCGCCCGCCCCCGCCGCCAACGCCACCGCCGCCTTCCCCGCCGGCGCCTCGCTGCTCTGGAGGCGCAAGGGCGACGCCCTCGACTACTCCAAGGTAACCACCTCATCACCATAAGAATAACCCATGTCAGCACCACCACCCGCCCACCTCACCCCCACCACCACATCGTCCGCAACACCACTAGACTACACCAAGGTAACTACCTCATCACCACACAAATCACCCATGTCAGCACCGCCACCCGCCTACCTCATCACCACACAAATCACCCATGTCAGCACCACCACCCGCCTACCTCATCACCACACAAATCACCCGTCAGAACCACCACCCGCCCACCTCACCCCCACCACATCGTCCGCAACACCACTCGACTACACCAAGTTAACCACCTCAACACCACAAACATCACCCATGTCAGCACCACCACCCGCCAAACCTCACTACCACCACCACATCGTACTCTACACCACTCAACTACACGAAGGGTGGCTGCTCGCCAGAATCCCTCTTACACTACCACGGCCATACCAACAACATTATCAGCTACAACTCTTCAACTTTTATACGATATACTCCATCACTACCCGGCACAGATGAATCAAAGCATCATTTGATGTTACTACCGTGCCTATGTCCCGGAGGTTCTACGTTTCGATTACCGGCGGTAGCAGCATTTTCGACCCTAGCTACATAGCTAGATCGAGTTTAGCCGCTGTCTGGAGAGTTCGAGCGGCCGGTTGCTTCGACCGGGAGATTTCCGTGGTTTCTTTCATTAACACGATCCGCAATGTTTCCTTACTCCTCCGTATTCTATCGTCATGCCTAACTGTCACACACTCCCACTTACTTACACTACCCACATGCCGGGAGACCAGACGGGGGCATAGAGATGGTCCTGCAACCTAAAATCCCGCAAGCCGACATGTAGGCCGCCTTATGCGATAAAAACATTAATCACACTTACGGAACTAACATCGCTAGCATCGCTAGCAGCTAGCACCTGGAATCATCAATGAAGGAACTCATCTCTTGTTGGCGTGCCCTGTTCGCGCGCACCAGAATCCCTCTTACAACACCCCACCACCTCCACGATCACCATCACCATCTCCACTATCACCACCACCACCAACATCACAACTTCAATGACATTAACATCAGCTGCAAGTCTTACACCGTCTCCACCACCTACACCCCGTGTTGTCATGGCAGGTGCTAGCGAGGTGGCTGCACACGCGCCCCAGAAACCCTTCTATAAAGCCACCACACCGACAATAGTAACATAAACAGCAACAAGTCTGTCATCAACAACACTGTCTTCACCACCTACACCCTGTGTTGTCATGGCAGGTGCTGGCTGGATGGCTGCACGTGCCCCAGAAACCCTTCTATAAAGCCACCACACCGACAATATTAAAATCAACAGCAACAAGTCTGCCATCAACAACACCGTCTCCACCACCTACACCCCGTGTCGTCATGGCAGGTGCTGGCTGGATGGCTGCACACGCGCCCCAGAAACCCGTTTATAAAACCACCACACCGACAATATTAACATCAACAGCAACAAGTCTGCCATCAACTACACCGTCTTCACCACCTACACCCCGTGTTGTCAAGGCAGGTGCTGGCGAGGTGGCTGCACTTGCGCCCCAGAAACCCTTCTATAAAACCACCACACCGACAATATTAACATCAACAGCAACAAGTCTGTCATCAACAACACCGTCTTCACCACCTACACCCCGTGTTGTCATGGCAGGTGCTGGCTGAATGGCTGCACACGCGCTCCAGAAAACCCGTTTATAAAACCACCACACCGACAATATTAACATCAACAGCAACAAGTCTGCCATCAACAACACCGCCTTCACCACCTACACCCTGTGTCGGCAGTTGCTGGCGGGGGCGGTGCTGTCGGGGCGGCTGCCGGCGGGCGCGCGGGCGTCGTTCGCCGTGCTGGGCGAGGGCGAGGCGGCGTTCGCGCCCGCGGGCGGCCTGGGGCTGGAGCGCCTCAACAGCCGCGTGGTGGGCGCGGCGCTGTGGGCGGCGGACGCGCGCGGCGCGCCCAAGGCGCTGGCGCTGCCCCGCGGCGCGCACGTCGACCTGCTGCTGCGGCCCGCGCGCGCCTCGCACGACGGCGGGCGGCGCGTGCGCCGGCGCTGCGTCTTCTGGGACGCCGACGCGCGTGAGTCAATGCTATTATTAATATTAGTCAATGTGGCGTCTTTGCCGGGGCAATAAATCACAAACGTGAACGGTTTGTAAATTATTGAATTGAATTGAATTGAATTGAATTTGCCTTATTTTTCGTGGCGAGACTCGGGCCATCAGGCCCGCTCTTCCGTCTGACCACGCAAATTTCGCTACGCTCCTTTCACCAACTAGCAGAGGAAGGAGGTATTTCTTGGGCGAGAAACAGGCGATTTTGAATTTCGCTCAGAGGCGTCATTTAGGCTTGAGGATCTTTTACATGCAAGCAAATCTACTAACATGGGACAGCCGGCTTTACTTCCCCTCCGAAGGAAGGCGTACGAAGGATTTTTGTCGCCCTAAAAATCCACGGCTTCGATCGGGTTTGATCCCGCGAGCTTGGAGTATAACAGTCCGGTACGCTAACCATCACACCATCGCCGCCGCAAAGCATCGCCATTATTAAGTATTTATTTGAAAAATTGCTCCAACACCTGAATACTATGTACAATAATTACAATAAACAATATTGACCCGTTACTAGAAGGAATGTTCCCTGGTTACCACCACCGCTGGTCTGATAATTAGATACCATTTTCGGTGTGATGCACCAGTAGCCCACGTGAGCATACGAGCGAGTATGCCGCACCTCCCGTCTCGACGTAGCACGCCGGCTTCAGTTCCCTGCCTCAGTAGCCGATGCATTAAAATGCAGCGCCGCGCACAACCCATACGACTTCCTACCGACGCGCCCAAGAATCAGAAGAAGGAGTTTAGGTCCGGGGTCCGTTTATATTACCTTCTGGGCCGGCTGACGGAACTGCGTCATGTCGCTGTTTCCGCCGACGCGTTTCCGCTGCTAGCTTGCCTACGGGGTTCCCAAGTTGCCACCCACGACACGACACCCCATTCCCTTCCGCTCCTTAGGTTTGCCATTGTTCAGCCCGGCGTCTCTTCCGCCAGCGCTGTCCATGAGCATGAAATGCACGTGGCTGATATTTGGTACGTTTGTACAAGGCGACTGATATGACGCCACACCAACTACGAGGATTGGTCAGAAAGTAATTCCCCACATTTTCCCCTTCATGAAATAATAATGGTAGACAGTTGTCGTATTTTCAACATTAGAGTACAAAGTTTCAATTCTCTCCTGTAGATGACAGTTTCTTAACGAACTGCTAAAATGGCGGCAGTAGGCGACGTAAATAACAGTGAGCTGTGATTTAATTCTTCATTGCACAGAAGGAAACTGTTGTGAGCATCCACAAACGCTTGTCTGCCGTGTATGGCACCTCTGCAAACGCAAGGAGTACCGTTTGGTGAAAGGAGTTAGAGCTTCAGAAAGTGAAGAATGCAATCTCCATGATTTGCCGCGCTCCGGGCATACCGCCACAGCAACGAGTCCTGATATGCGGATCAATATCTTTTGGGATACTGATGGACCTAAAGGCAGTACCATCAATCAAATTCTTGCATAAACACTCTGAATACCCTAAAGAATCATTTCGTACGAATTCAATCCCAGAAGAATTGTACACAAAGCTTGCTCTTGCGCGATAACGCACGCCTACACACAAGTTTTGCAACAAGAGAAGCACCGATAAACATAGACTGAGCTCCATCCACCATACAGTCCGTGTTTAGCCCCCTGTGATTTCCATCCCTGTGAGTCACTGAAAAACGCTATTCGTGGAGGAAAATTGAAGATGATCCGAAGTGAAAGATAGGCAACGCCGTCAGGAAAAGATTTGGTGCCGGTAAGGCATGCTCGCCCTTGTTTAAGTGGCTCAAGTCTGTATAAGTCGATGGAAATTATGTGGAAAAATAGAGCCTGTAGTATAGCCGTTTTTTAATATTGCGTGCAAATTTCATGTTCTTTCTATAAATATTACTGAAGAAAAAAATGAGGTGTGTCTGACCTTCCCTCGTATATGTGCATCCTGCCACCTTGGGGACTCCCAGACTGAGTCCCTGCAGCGGCATGACTTGACGCCCCGTCGGCGCGTGCCTGGTGTTCCGCAGGGACGTGGTCGGGCGAGGGCTGCGCGCTGGTGGCGCGGGGCGCTGTGGGAAAAAATTAAGAGAATACCTTTCTGAACTACCCTCCTATATCCATATGCCACCTATATATGCCGTCTTGGGGACTCCCAGACTGAGGCCCTGCAGCGGCATGACTTGACGCCCCGTCGGCGCGTGCCTGGTGTTCCGCAGGGACGTGGTCGGGCGAGGGCTGCGCGCTGGTGGCGCGGGGCGCTGTGGGAAAAATTAAGGGAATACCTTTCTGAACTACCCTCCTATATCCATATGCCACCAATATATGCCACCTTGGGGACTCCCAGGCTGAAGCCCTGCAGTGACATGAGTTGACCCCCCGTCAGCGCGTGCCTGGTGTTCCGCAGGGACGTGGTCGGGCGAGGGCTGCTCTCTGGTGGCGCGGGGCGCCGTGGACACGTGCCGCTGCTCGCACCTCACGCACTTCGCGCAGCTGGCGTCGCCCGGCGCGCCCTTCGCCTACCCGGGCCACGAGCGCGCGCTGCAGGTGCTGTCGCTGCTGGGCTGCGCGCTGTCGCTGCTGGCGCTCGCCGGCGTCGCCGCCACCGCCGTTGTCGCGCCGCACTGGCGCCACAAGCCCGAGAACAAGGTCTCACATCCCACTTCGAGTGGCGCTGCGCACACCCGCGAAGTTATTTATGATTAGGGGTGGATTTTGATGACCTAAAACATTGCCAAAAGCGATCAATAAAATGCGCTTGAAATGCTTTTATAAATGTCCTAAAAACAAAGAAAAATGACGTAAAAAATATGATAAAAACTACTTCAGATGAACTACTCAAGGTGTTGAATATGTTATTCATGTAATCGACGCTTCTTGCTTTTGTTGAAGTGAACTCAGCATGCAACTTTTCTTTTGGACTACTCTTGAAAAGAAAATCTCTGACTTTATTTATCGTGAAAACGGGAATAGTGACAATGGCGCCGATAGGCGTCACAGAAACCTTAGACTACATAGTACTCGAAACGGTTCACATTAGAAAATATGAGCGAAGAAATCGAATGGGTTACTCAGGAATTCTGTAGTGAACATTTGTCGCACCTCGTAAATATTGTTTGAAGCAAAAATCATTAAAATTATATTAAAATAGATGAAACAAGTAAAAAATGCATTACAAATTATGTAAAACGTAAAAAATGACTTATTAGTCAAGATAAACGAAATATGTAAGAAAAGACATACAAAAATATGTCTTTTTTTCTCTTAATGTCAAATGAATTTCTATATTAAACGACATTCTCCTAAAGTGAGAAGAAAAAAATGATAATTCATTGAAATCCGTCCCCTATTAATGATATAAGTAGTTTTATTTTCCGAGTATAAAAGGTTGCGAAACGAGACCAATAGGTCAAGTGGAGCAATTGTACGAGCAAAATAAACTCATATTTACCACGTGTGTCATACGTTTTTTTCTAGACAGCTTTACTGACTTTGTGTCCATTAGTCCTTTTTTGTTCAGTTTTCCTTTCTGTCATTTTGTCCATTATTTCTTTTGTCCTTTATGTCCCTGTTGTCCCTTTCATCCCGTTTTTTTTGTCCATTTTGCCCGCTTGTTCCCTTTGCCCCCTTTGTCCACTTTGCCTCCTTTGTCCGTTTGCTCCAATGTTCCTTTGTCATTTTGGTTCTTTTTGTCACTTTTGGCCTTGCGTTCTTTTCGTCTACTTTGGTTATTTTTGTTCTTCCGGTCACACCAAAGTATTTTGTTCTCTTTGTTGCATTCACAGATTTATCAGGACCGTTGTACATCGTTTCACGTTTAGCACTAGTGCCAAAAATTGTACTTTTAGCACGGTAGGCATGCCCCGAAAGAGCCGCTTTTAGTAGTGTCTGTCTAAAAGAATGTTTTATACATAAAAAATCTGAAATTGTTTGTCACTATTCAGATTTTCATATCAGAAGATAGTATGGCCACAGAGTTTTCTTGGCAGTTCCGAGATTTTTTTAAAAATATTTAGAAATAAAATCAAAAAATGATAAACTTTAAAATTTGTATTCTTTATTTACGAAGTTTGTTTGGCTATATTTTGAGGGTCATGTTTCCCACCTTCAGAGTACAAGGAATATAACATGCATTTTTTACTGATTATAAATTAAAAAATTCTGACGTTAAAGTACACAAAATTACGAAAAAGTTTAGAAGTAAAATCACAAAATCATAAAGTTTAAAGTTTTTACTCTTTTCACAAAGTTCGTTTTATGATATTTCACAGTTCGTGTTTTTCTCCATCTTCAAGCTTCAAGGAATATGACAGAAAAAATTGGTGAATATAAATGACAAGTTACTGACTTTCAAATACAAAAAAATAGATATAATTATAATAAAACTTTAGAAGTCGATATAAAACATGTGACGACATGCCATTTTAAAAACCAAACGATAATTAAAACACTAAAATAATTAAATGTGAACCCCAGTCAGTGCAAAAGCACTTCCTGTATAGCAGTTTTGTAACGAGAATTAAACGGTTACCACCCAGAAGAAGAATCAATGGACTGAGACCGTTATGGGTGAATGTGAATGACGAACAAAAACCTTAAAGTTTATGATTCTGTGATTCCTAAAACTTTTGAAATGACTCGAGTCTGTCAAGAAAACTCTGTGGTCAAACTATCTTCTCATAAAAATGTTCTTTCGTCTTACAGCATTATAAAGGACCTTTTTTCGTTAAAAGAAATTGTTCATAAAATGACATCCTACGGCCCAGGTTATGACGTATTTACCGTTTATGCCACAATTAATTGCGCCATTACACATTGAACCAATGGCAGCGAGAATCGAGGGCGGTTAACCGAACTGCCGACCATCCTTTTTCACACAGATATCAAATAACCGTGACGTCACAATAAAGTTGTTTCGATAAGATAATTTTGATTCTCTTATAAGTTCGTAATGCTGTTAATCAAAAACTAACGTATACAACTCATCTATAATATTTCTTTATTGTATTTGTACAAATTTGAAAAAACTCTCCTAACGTCGTTTCAAAACATGTACTCGCACACTAAAGCATAATATTATAAACTATTGCATGATGTCCTATAAAATGAAGCAACAGCTTTCTATTGATTGTTGATCTTAACCGCTCCTTTGATTTTTGCAATGCATACAACTGATGTTTGCGTTGTGCTCTTCTCTGCAGGCAGAAAAGCCGAATCGTATATTACTGTTTTCACATTACTAATTGCAGCAAGTGACCTATGTGTGTTATTTGACTGAATTATGGACAAATAATATGAATGAGATGTAAATATTCATCACACATACGATACATACATAATTCAAATCGTGTATCAAATCGCATCCTTGCTGCCCGAAATTTGAAGATATTCCCAATTTTCAAAGACCTTTTCCAGCCATATTCGTCTAGGTGGCTTGAATCTTTTGTGCATCATTTGTAATTAAAGACCTAAAATTCATACATTGATGTGTTGGTTGTCGTTGAGCTCTGCTCGCACCAACTGCGTTCTTCTAAAACAACACACTACTGAATGTTCTTACACAGAATTTTATTGTTCCGAGTTTCATCGAGCCACACAAGCACCACAAGCCCAAGATCTAGGTCATTCATCCCGGTCTTGGATGCAAATACCAAAAATATGCATGATTGCAGAAGTGATGAGACATTGATGTTCTAAAACTGGTTTAGTAACCTCTGATATTAAATTCGTGCGCAACAAAATTTAATTTAACAGTAGCCGTGTTTAATAATTATAAAATATTTTTATAATTAAAAAATATTTAACTGAAAACGAAATTTTTAAAAATTATAAAAACAAAAGACAAATCACCCTGAAACCGTGAGCACTGAGGGTCATCTCAAAAGGTCAATCATCAGTTCACCGAATAAGGATACGGGAAGAAGGGGCAGGCACTCTACGTCCACAGAGTATGCGTTGACCGCTTCTCTCACGTAGAAATACCAGGTCATCGGGGTCGACTCAGGTTGAATTAGTTTGCTTGATAAAGGTAGTATGAATAGCATTTAGTCTGAGCACATAAATTAACAGTTTTACCGTCGATTGTTATTTCATATTTAAAGTTTTCCAATACTGTGATTAGGGGATTTTTTATTCACAAAGAGACATCGACAACGTAAAAATATCGAGCAAAAATCTTCAATGTTAACAAAAAACATGAGCTTTAATACATCAATATTTAAACTCTCGATGCTTTTGCAAAAACAACCCTGTTTTGAAAGCATATTCATCGATGTCGCATCCCTAGATTGAAGTTTTCAGTACATTTCTTGCGTTATACACTGCATGTTCGAACTGCAGTGCAGATCCTCGTAGAAGTGCGACCTCACCTCCATGCTTTTACACGAAAATTATTTCATTCCGTGTTTTGTCGCGTCGCATGGACAACATTATATAACAATAAGGCCCCATCCTCCTCAACCAGAGAAATTACAGTCATAAATTCATGTTTTCCATTCATTTATATCGTCGCGCCCTGAACGCGTGCCCTACATTTCAGTAGAAGAACGTGCGCAGATGCATTTACTTTAAAGAGAATTGATGCACGGCTTGAATGTTTTGTGCATCCGATGCAACATGCAAATTAAATAATCTCAGACACTTGAAAATGTGGTGTAGTATTATTCTAATAGTCATTATGCACCCGGTTTGCCACGAACCTTGTACAGAAGACTCTATTCTATAGATATGAATCTCAAGCATTAAATTGTAGACGTTTGCGTGTGATATAATTTTTTTGTTAATCCAAACGATGTGTAAGTCGTCATGCCACATTATCTTGTTCTTCGATATTGTGGATGAGAACAAAATGCAGAAAGTGGAATAGTATATTCGATTAATAAACTATTAAACTTCCAAAAAAGTTACAGTAACCCTGTCACCTCTTTGGAGTGATAAAAACATTGTAAGTAAATTTCCAGCACAAAATGTCATCTATGATGAAATTTCGATCTAAGCAACTACTGTAGTTGAACTATTTGAAGTAGGTAAAATTTCTTTGAAGCTCATCCGTACCTATTTGTCATAATTGTCATTGTTCATCGCAGCATTTTCGCAATATATTATTTATTAATTGCCTATAATCAAATTTGATTATAGATCAAATGTATTATTCAATTATCAAAATTAATTATATATAAAAGCAATAGCAATTAAAGCATCCAGTGAGCGAGTTTCACAAATTTCAAACATCTATTCATTAACGTATTCCATTGTGAACACATTGAATTTGTTGATAAATCAACGTTTTGAAATTTGTGGCTTAGCTACCTCTGTCACTAGATGCCTCAATTGAATCAAAAGTGCTCAGTATATTAATAAAATTGTTATAGGAGTTATCATTAATTGTGGCAAACGTATTTGTACATTAACTGCAATTGCCTGTTTTACCTGAAAATTTATATTAAGCCGCATTTGAAATTGATATTTTGTGAATTGGCTTGTTTTCAGTTTAATCCGATTTGACTTCATATTAAGAAGGAAACATCATACCTTGCGCTCTCTCACTTAACGTTACTTCCGCACAATATAAAGTTGTATGAATCTAACGTGTGCTGCAAATTAATCTTATGAAACCTCAACATTGGCCAAATGTTCTGATCAAAGTTAATTCCGTTAAAAATAATGCAAATAACATTTTCTGACCATTAAACCACATCAAATATACTTTATGAGCATTATGTTCTAATAGTTGTATAAAGTAACCACTAAATTATTTATTGGAAAACAAGGAGACCGCTGGATACCTGAAAATATTGTAATCTCAGTTTTGTGGACTGCGGACTGTTTGCAACTCTGGATTAGTGGTCAGGACGGAAACCACACAGAGACAAATGCTTGTGAATAAATCATTGTGTGATGTAAATGGTAAAGGAGCTACACGCGAATTTCATTAACAGCTTACTCGAAATTTCGGTTGTATTTCGTACCTGGCAGTAGATATTTAAGAAGTTCGTTTCTTCAGTAGTCGTCTAATCTAACATTCCTCAATTGGAAGGAGAAGGAATTTTGAAATGCTCTGAACAACCCTTTACTCCGCTAATGAAATATTCTCTGATATGTATTTTCCGCTTTGATTTTTCCCTTTTATTATTTAACTCAAACCATAACTTCTAATTTATATATCTGTAACCCTCTGACCATAACTCAGACCCTTCTTGACTTTCCGCCATACCCGATGATCCATCCGTATTACCCCATCTATGACGGCAACGACTTTCTTGGATGTTTTCTCGGCACTTTTACAGCTCGAGGCATCATAGAAGCCTATAAACCGTCCTTTAGTATTTTTTATAACCTACATACCTAATAATAATACTGAGTTGTGTCTTCACAGAGACATCAATAGTTTCAACGCCTGTACAGTCACAAATCTGACATCATTGATTTCTTTTCAAATCTGCTTCTCTTTTTTTCTAAACTTTTCAACGTGTTAAATTCTGCCAATTCCAAACTTCAGCCTCTACATACGATCCTTTCACATTATTTTTTTCATATTTCCTTTATATTTCTCATATCTCCACACAATCACCCCTATTTCTTATACAATCTCTGAAGACGATCTCTCCGATCTCACTCTTCCGCTCCTGTTACCCTTCGTTTTCATCACCTACAAAACGTTCTTTTGACCTCTTTCCACAGCCATGCCAGTCTTTTCTATTTAATGAATTTTACTCTTCTATCTCTCAGTCTCAGTCTTCTTATCCTTCAGTATACTGTCAGACATGTCTGATAATGGCTGTAATGTAAATTTACATTAAAGTAATTATCTTGAACGCACATTATATTTAATATACACATGTACTTTATGATTCAAGAGTCAAAGGTTTGGTCTTATCTGGAATGAATGAATGAATGAATGAATGAATGAATGAATGATCTTGATGGACTAGTGATGACGAAAATATGATATGAATGATGATTTAGATATATTATTATTCTGTCAAAAACAGTAAAAATTGTATGTGACGTAGGGGGGAAAAGATTATCTGCACGCGTTTTCTTGAGTTCCAGAATCCCTTCCCGTCATTGTAACTATCAATAGTTGAAAGATGAGTAAAAGTTTAACATAAATAAATAAATGAATTTTTAAAATCGTAAGATTAGCAATATTTGAAAAAGTCATTTTCGTTTCTGAGTTATAGAAAACGTATTTGCATCGGTAGATGAATTGCACGTATGGTTTTTCTGCATTGCTAACAAAATATCAACTCACCCTTACCTCTCTCTTACCATTGCAAGCAAAAGGAGAGTTCAACAAAACGTGCGCATAGTGAAGATACATTTACGCCCAGAAGCAAAACAAGGGGCCATCACAGCATTTGCTCAATGGATCAGGGAAACTGGACAAAACCTGATCGAGATGGGGGTCATTGACCTCTGTATATTAAGTTTCTTGTACATTAATACATTAATGAACATTAAGTTTAATACAATAGTCCGGTTCCCATGTGTGCAGACCCTGCTGCAGCTGAGCTCGTCGATGTACATTAAATTTCTTGTACATTAACAGATTAATCTACATTACGTTCAATGGCAGTGTGCGGTTCGCGTGTGCGCAGATCCTGCTGTATATTAAGTTTCTGCCTCTGTATATTAAGTTTCTTGTACATTAATACATTAATCAACATTAAGTTTAATACAATAGTCCGGTTCCCGTGTGTGCAGACTCTGCTGCAGCTGAGCTCGTCGATGCACATTAAACTTCTTGTACATTAACAGATTAATCTACATTAAGTTCAATGGCAGTATGCGGTTCCCGTGTGCGCAGACCCTGCTGCAGCTGAGCTTGCCAGTGGCTACACGGTACATTAATTTTCTTGTACATTAATACATTAATCAACATTAAGTTTAATACAATAGTCCGGTTCCCATGTGTGCAGACCCTGCTGCAGCTGAGCTCGTCGATGTACATTAAATTTCTTGTACATTAACAGATTAATCTACATTACGTTCAATGGCAGTGTGCGGTTCGCGTGTGCGCAGATCCTGCTGTATATTAAGTTTCTGCCTCTGTATATTAAGTTTCTTGTACATTAATACATTAATCAACATTAAGTTTAATACAATAGTCCGGTTCCCGTGTGTGCAGACTCTGCTGCAGCTGAGCTCGTCGATGTACATTAAGTTTCTTGTACATTAACAGATTAATCTACATTAAGTTCAATGGCAGTGTGCGGTTCGCGCGTGCGCAGATCCTGCTGCAGCTGAGCGCGTCGGTGGCGCTGTGCATGGCGCTGTGGATGCAGGCGGCGTTGGCGCCGGGGCCGCCCACGGGCGCCGCTGGCTGCAGGGCGCTGGGCGCCGTGCTGCACTACGCCGTGCTCGCGTCCTTCTGCTGGATGCTGGCGGCGGGCTTCACTCACTACCTGCGCCTCTCCACGGTCAGCCTCACGCACGATGCTCGAGAAGCGAACACTCCGATTCACGAATCGATCAGACGTAAATGTACAGCTTGTCCTCCCCTCTTAAAATGTTACTACTCTAAGTGTATGTAAATTCAGTGGTTAGGCGAAGGAGCAGGCCCTATGGCCTGAGCCTCGCCATTAATAAAGACATTATTATTATTATTATTATTATTATTATTATTATTATTATTATTATTATTATTATTATCTTTTGGGATCAACCGGTGGATTGATTGATTCATAGTTTTTTTTCGGGCACAGAAACTGCCGAGGACATTAGTCCTGAAAGTGTAGTGCATGTTATTAACGTTTGAGAGGACGGTGATCTTCCCCAGAATGGTGGCGAGTTCTGGCACTGAACTACCAGTCGGCTTGTGGGGTTTTCCCTTTAACCAGTTATCTCCAACCAGTAGAGCAACGCCTCAGCTAAGACACGCTCTAAACTCCCGACAAGAGGTGATTGTGAACTGCATGTAAGTCTATGTGTGTGTAAGTAGTGTGTGAGGATAGGACAAAGAAAAGGAAGGGAAGAACGTGTGCGATTCGTGGCCTGTTTGTGAAGGTACTGCTCCAGCATTCATCTGATATTGATCGGAGAAACCACAGAAAACTGCCGTTCAGAGCAACCGGCCGTTAGAATTATTCTCCACACAGCGGTTGAATTTGACGTATGCGAGGTTGAAAATTTTTCCACCATCCGGATTCCAACCTACCGATCAGAAGCACTGCAGTGACAGTTGATACCCTGAGCCAGCTAAACTGGTCCCGTCGGCGAGACAGAACATTGCAGAAACAGTTGCCATTACTTGGGTTTTCCTAGGTTTCGAGTCCGGCCAGTGTAAGGTTTTTCATCATTTGCGGTAGTCAAATTTAGCTGCTGATTGAAGAAAAATTCTAGCGGCCGTCTGCTCTGTAGTCCTCCGTCGTTTCTTCAATCAATTCCAGGCGAATGCTGGGGCTTCACAAACGAGACAGGGAGCTCACGCGATTACTCATTCCCAATCCTTTCATTTCCGTCACTTACACGTACCACGTACTTACACCCCCCTGCAGTAATCTGTTTGACATAACGGGAGACCAGTTGGGAGCTTAGAACTTGCCCCCGCTGAGGCGGTGCCCCACTGATAAGGGGGACAGCTGAACGAGGAACCCCCTGCAATCCGAGGTGAAGGTCAGTGTCTGTTCTAAAGTTCCAGTGTGGGAAGAAATCCGCCTCATCCCGATAAATAGCACTATACGTACAGTACTAATGACCTTAGCAGTTGACGAGTTAGGACACTAATAATTAATTAAGTAATTATTTGTCATCTTCCACAACTCAATGAAATAGCGCATCGAAGGCACTGTGTGCACGTTATCGATTTTAATAGCTGGAGGAAACCTTTCTCCGCTTTTCCGACCAACCTCTTTCTCGAGAACAAAATCTGTCTTTTTCCTTATCGTTTTCTTTCCATTTCTAATGTCAATAAGGTCATTTAATTTCATTTAATTTTTCGTTTAACTTCTCTATGAAGTTGCCAGACCTTTCCTTTAGCCGAGTTGAGTTCCATGCAAAATGCGTCATGATTACTAAACAACTCCAAGCACTAGCAGAATAATTCTGATCGAAATGTAGGAGAAAAACGAACTTACGAAATTCTATATAAATTGAACTTACAACTCAAAAATCTCTGCCAGCCATACAAAGTTTATAATATCTTGCGAAGAAGATGAAATAATCAAATAAGTATAACAACAAAATATATTTAAATTGTTGACCATAAGAACTTACTTACGAAAGTATAATATTTAAGATAAGTAGAATGCAAATATATACTATCGTACGAATAATTGATGTTGAATTATGAAACTATTCTGTATAGAATGACCATCAAAATTGCTGGCTTTTTCATAGAATATAGGTAACTTGACATCCGATTGAGGGATGAGATAGTGGGTGTGAATCATCAAAATTCTCTGTTTTCACATTGATTAGGACCAACTTCTTCACTTTGCCATACAAATGTCTCTATCAGCAAAATCTTAGTCGTACATAAGCAAACACCTTCCAATTCTGAATGTTTGTTTTAGCAACCACAAACATGTTGGTCACTGATACAAATTTTTTTTAACAATTCTATTTGTCTCCCAAGAATAGTGGCTATTGTTTTTATACAAATATATACACAGCAGTAATATCGAACCAATTACAAAGTATCAGCATTCGTGATTGAGCTCGACACGTAATGAATGGTGTTACGCACACTTAAATAGTTTACATTTGAATCATATTAACGACACGTAATGAAATATGAAACATATTACGTTTTCATAATTGCAGTAAGAATTGGAAGATGTACATGTTAAATAAACTAATATAATTTAGAAATATTCCCACTTGAACTTCCCACTGGTACATTTAGCGCCCACAATTTAAATTTGGCGAGGTGGAGAAAGGAACGGAGATCGTGCAGTTGCGATGATGTCAGAGATTGCATGCTCACGGAAAAGGAGAGTGATATGTCTGAGGTACTCCATGTAGAATGGTGCACGGGAACACGAAGAACGGGTCATTTTTATATTACGTGTAAAACACTACAACCCAACTTGAAAGATCAGTCAGGTGCTAGCACACATGCCGACAGGGGCAGTGCCTCACTCGTTGCGGTACCTGGAGAAACTCCTTAATAAACGTGTGGGTCGGCGCCGGATCTTACGTTATAAATGACTACTCAGTATAACATGCTCAGTTGTATTAATGTTCGGCCCTAAGCCGCCATCCTGATTGAGGTTTTTCTGGGTTTACTCAATCGCTTAAGGCGTATGCCGGGATGGTCCCTAGATTTGTTCTCCCAGACGTAAATGTAAGGCTTGTCCTCCCCTCTTAAAATGTTACTTCTCTAAATGTATGTAAATTAAGTGGTTAGGCGGAAGAGCAGGCCCTATGGCCTGAGCCTCGCCATTAATAAAGACATTATTATTATTATTATTATTATTATTATTATTATTATTATTATTATTATTATTATTATTATTATTATTAAATGATGGAACATTGTCACTTTCTGTCTACAAAATGCAATGCACTAGTAGGTCTAACGACGAAGGTAGTTGACGTGCATCAAAATCTGTAAACAGAACTTTCAGAATAAATGTCACTACTTCTCACAAACTTCTGTAACAAACAATGTCACAAACTTCTAGGACACATGGGAGGGGAGTCCCCTAACCACCGTAGCTTAGCGCTTGACCCGGCTGGGGCGGTGCCCCGCTAGAGGGAGATACCTGGTTGAGAGAATCCCCGCTAGCCGACGGTAGGTCGGCGCCGAATCTCGCAATTCAGCGGAGGAAGATCACCGCCACCTCCACAGAAACAACATTTAATACACTTACGGAACTCACGACCTCAGTAGCTGACGCGCCCGGACTTACTAACAACCAACCAATCAACCACACCTTACTTCCCCGCATTGTTCATCTCGGCATTTTGCCCGGATACTCTCAAACGGGGAGGGCGGGGGATAGAAAAATTCGTCGCACTATGCATAACGCAGTGAAACACATCGGAAAAGTTTTCAATTTTTGAATTCACTTGAAAAATCCTTAAATCAAGACTTAAACTATTGCTACATTCAAAGGAGAGTGCTGACCCCGGGAAAAGGGTGCGAATTCTAGGCGCACAATAGGAACATGTACTTATGAGAGTAATCACCTCAGTAGTTGACACGCCCGGAATCACTAATTAATCATGCAGGAGCAGAACCCAAACAAAAGGACCCACGGAGAGCGCGCGATCTTTCCTTCATCTACCTTCTCCTTTACACCCCCGACTTACGCTAACATACACTACACCACCACACTTTCCGGGAGACCGGTCGGGAGCTTAGAGCTTGTCCTGGCTGGGACAGTGTCCCGCTGGTCGGTGGGAGATACCTTCTTGAGGGAGACCCCGCTAGTCGACGGTAGGTCGGTACCGGATCTTGCTGTTCGGCAGGGGTAGATCACCGCCACCTTTCGAGGAAATAACATGCACTACACTTACGGGACTAATGCTCTCCTTAGTTGACGGGCTCGTAATCACCAACAACCAACCAACCAACCAACTAATCGACCATTTCGTGGGGACTTACGGGACTGATAATCTCATTAGTTGACGGGCTCGGAATCACCAACAACCAACCAACTACCGACCATTTCGTGGGGACTTACGGGACTAATGATCTCATTAGTTGACGGGCTCGGAATCACCAACAACCAACCAACCAACCAACCAACCAACTAATCGACCATTTCGTGGGGACTTACGGGACTAATGATCTCATTAGTTGACGGGCTCGTAATCACCAACAACCAACCAACCAACCAACTAATCGACCATTTCGTGGGGACTTACGGGACTGATAATCTCATTAGTTGACGGGCTCGGAATCACCAACAACCAACCAACTACCGACCATTTCGTGGGGACTTACGGGACTAATGATCTCATTAGTTGACGGGCTCGTAATCACCAACAACCAACCAACCAACCAACTAATCGACCATTTCGTGGGGACTTACGGGACTGATAATCTCATTAGTTGACGGGCTCGGAATCACCAACAACCAACCAACTACCGACCATTTCGTGGGGACTTACGGGACTAATGATCTCATTAGTTGACGGGCTCGTAATCACCAACAACCAACCAACTACCGACCATTTCGTGGGGACTTACGGGACTAATGATCTCATTAGTTGACGGGCTCGTAATCACCAACAACCAACCAACCAACCAACCAACCAACTAATCGACCATTTCGTGGGGACTTATGGGACTAATGATCTCATTAGTTGACGGGCTCGTAATCACCAACAACCAACCAACTACCGACCGTTTCGTGGGGACTTACGGGACTAATGATATCATTAGTTGACGGGCTCGGAATCACCAACAACCAACCAACCAACCAACTAATCGACCATTTCGTGGGGACTTACGGGACTAATGATCTCATTAGTTGACGGACTCGTAATCACCAACAACCAACCAACTACCGACCATTTCGTGGGGACTTACGGGACTAATGCTCTCATTAGTTGACGGGCTCGTAATCACCAACAACCAACCAACTACCGACCATTTCGTGGGGACTTACGGGACTAATGATCTCATTAGTTGACGGGCTCGGAATCACCAACAACCAACCAACCAACCAACTAATCGACCATTTCGTGGGGACTTACGGGACTAATGTTCTCATTAGTTGACGGGCTCGGAATCACCAACAACCAACCAACCAACCAACTAATCGACCATTTCGTGGGGACTTACGGGACTAATGATCTCATTAGTTGACGGGCTCGGAATCACCAACAACCAACCAACTACCGACCATTTCGTGGGGACTTACGGGACTAATGATCTCATTAGTTGACGGGCTCGGAATCACCAACAACCAACCAACTAATCGATCATTTCGTGAGGACTTACGGGACTAATGATCTCATTAGTTGACGGGCTCGGAATCACCAACAACCAACCAACCAACCAACTACCGACCATTTCGTGGGGACTTACGGGACTAATGATCTCATTAGTTGATGGGCTCGTAATTACCAACAACCAACCAACTACCGACCATTTCGTGGGGACTTACGGGACTAATGATCTCATTAGTCCCGTACGGGACTTACGGGACTAATGATCTCATTAGTTGATGGGCTCGTAATCACCAACAACCAACCAACTACCGACCATTTCGTGGGGACTTACGGGACTAATGATCTCATTAGTTGACGGGCTCGTAATCACCAACAACCAACCAACTACCGACCATTTCGTGGGGACTTACGGGACTAATGCTCTCATTAGTTGACGGGCTCGTAATCACCAACAACCAACCAACTACAGACCATTTCGTGGGGACCTACGGGACTAATGATCTCATTAGTTGACGGGCTCGTAATCACCAACAACCAACCAACTAATCGACCATTTCGTGGGGACTTACGGGACTACTGATCTCATTAGTTGACGGGCTCGTAACAAGCAACCAACTAATGGGCCATTTCGTGCCTTGTGCGGCGCAGGTGGCGGGCCCGGGCGGCGTGCGTCGCTTCGCGCTGCTGGCGGCGGCGGTGGGGTGGGGCGCGCCGCTGCTGCCGGTGCTCGTGCTGCTGGCGGCGTCCCCGGGCGCGTACGCGGCGGGCGCCGACGCCCGGGGCCTGTGCTACCCGGACGGCGCGGCGCTGTGGGCGGCGGTGGTGGCGCCGCTGGCGCTCGTCCTCGCCCTCAACGCCTTCCTCTTCGCGCGCGTCCTCAGCCTGCTCGGCCTCGTGCGCTGCGGCGCCGCGCCCAAGGTGAGGAGGACACGGGGACACGAGCGTCACACGAAAGCAGCCAAGCAAGCGCAAACATCTGGCGAAAGATAGATAGATAGATTTATTACGCTCTCCAGGATTTTTTAACCATATTGTTAATATGATCCGACCAACCTAAGTCGCTTCGCACGACCAAACCCAAATACTTACAGTTTTTTACACGTGGTATAACGTTAGTTCCTAATTCATAACTGGAGCGTACGTTCGAGCGAGACTTGGTAAAGCAAATGAATTTACTCTTTTCCGGATTTAATTCCATCTTATTTCTGCACGCCCAGTCCCATAAACAGTTAAGATCGCTCTGTAAAACATTTTCGTCCTCAGACGAGCCAATACTCCTATATATTATGCAATCGTCGGCGAATAGTCTAACTTTTGATTTTAATCCAGTTGCAATGTCATTAATAAACGCTAAGAATAGCAAAGGCCCTAACACACTCCCCTGGGGGACCCCCGAGGTTACATGGGCTTTCGATGAATATTTGTCTCCTATTCTGACTGTTTGTGTGCGCCGCGTAAGAAGTGCGCCCCGTAAGAAAGAGCGCAGATCGAATTGTCACCATACTAAATAATGTTTTGCTCATACCATGTTTGGTAGAACTAATTAGCGGGCGACGTAATTATACGAACTATGAAATATGAGCGAGCGACGTAATTACATGAAATATGCGATAGTCACAAGCTGCAGCTCAGATAATAGCTCGTACAAACTTTCATTGTTTATAAGCACAGACAAATATAAGCACGGGATGTTGCACAACGGGTGAGAATAGTTTCGACACAGTCCCTAGAGTAATTGATTGGTAATAGATTCGTAGCACACGCATACTACATTAAACATATAAATAAATGCTCTACACTCTCTCTTTGCACGTTAGTTGTGATTCAACATAGACTGTTTTTGAGTACCAGCTGTTAATTTGACAACATTGTGCAATACACATGATTGATTCGGTGCAGCGAGCCGTGGATAGGTCTCATATAAACATCGAGGCGTTCTGTCGCGCTGAGCGTTCAAGAGGCGGCTTCGCGGCAGCAATGAATTCGACCAATTAGAACTGATCTTCACAGGCTGCAATTAGACACTTTAAGTGTATGCATTAATTATGATCTAAACAGGTTATGTGATTATGTAGCATATTAAAAATTAGGAATTGTTACCAAGTAACGTGAATGGTGCATTTGTTTCGACAAGGCTTTGCGCGGCATGTAAGTGGTTGTGCCGTGGGCGCTACCAAGAATTCTCGAACTGGCTACAGCCTGCATGGATTGCGTAATGATATAAGTGGAACGTTGCGTCTTGAGAGAATGCAAAATAGAACTCAATGACATTTTCTTATACGATACTTAAATACTGTTCTATTGCAAGGTGTGCATGTTAATTTTTTTGCTCATTTAGCGCTACCCAGAGAACACGTGTGGTAGACCACGGACGCGAGCAACTTTGTCCCCACTGTGAATTATTATTATTATTATTATTATTATTATTATTATTATTATTATTATTATTATTATTATTATTATTATTATTATTATTATTATTATTATCATTATATTGATAGGAGATTATAGGATATTGGTGAAAGGTGATCGTGGACTTTTGGAACCATCCCAGCATTCGGCTTATGACCGAGGGAAACCACGAAAACCCCGGTCAGGATGGCTGGCCCGGGAATCGAACACGGACCTCCCGATGGCGAAGTCAGCGCGCTACGCACTGAGCCACTTCGCTCGGTACATGTTCAGTTGTACGTAATGTGCTTATAAATAGTATGTAAAGTAATGAGTATTGTATGTGAAGTATGTGAAGTTAGCGTACCGGACTGTTGTACCCATCGCGGGTTCAAACCCGATCGAAGCCGTGGATTTTTAGGGCGACAAAATCCTTCGTACGCCTTCCTTCGGAGGGGAAGTAAAGCCGGCTGTCCCATGTAAGTAGATTTACTTGCATGTAAAAGATCCTCTAAGCCTAAATGACGCCTCTGAGCTAAATTCAAACCGCCTGTTTCTCGCCCACGAAATACCTCGTTCCTCTGCTAGTTGGTGAAAGGAGCGTAGCGAAATTTGCGTGGTCAGACGGAAGAGCGGGCCTGATGGCCCGAGTCTCGCCACGTAAAATAAGGCATTAATTCAAATTCAAAGTAATGGTGTCGCATCGCAGGGGCTGGAGGTGCGGTCGAGCGGCGGGCCGGGCGCGCGCCGCCTCTTCAAGCGCAAGCTGCTGCTGTGCGTGGCGTTGGTGGCACTTCAAGGGCTGGTGTGGGTGCTGGCGCCGCTCGCCGCCGCCTCGCTCTTCTTCGCCTACCTCTTCTGCCTGTCGGCGCCGCTGCAGGGCGTCGTGCTGTTCGCCTTCTTCGCCCTGGGCGAGCGGCAGGTGCGCGCGCGCGTGGGCGCGTGGGCGTGGACGAAGCGCGTGGGCGGGGCCGGGGCCGGGGCCGGACGGGGCCTGCGCGCCGCCTCGCCCGCCTACCGCGGCTCCGGCACCACCGCCTCCACCTCGGCCTCCGCCTCCGCCTCCGCCGCCGCCCCCGACGCCGCCGCTGAAGCTCTGCAGCCCCTGCGGCAGGCGCCGTCGCCGCCCACGTCGCGCTCCAGGGCGCTATCGCTGCCAGAGATAAACGCCGCGCCGCACCCGCGGGAGTCCCACCTCTGAACCAACCAGCCAGGATATTGTGACGTCATTGGCGTAAGCACACACATGAAAAATATATACAAGTTTTTTCTTTTTTTTGCTTATTAATAATATTTTTATTTGGCTACAATTAGCTGATTGCCAGGTGGTAGCCAAAACCCTACAGTTTTACAGTATATGAGCATTTATAATTCAAAAACAATTTACCATATAAAAACAATTTACAATACTCTCCTTTCGAGCATATACACTCAATATATAAACATACACAGACCTGTATACATCTATGGCACATATATACACCCATACACACACACATACATATATATACATATACATACATACATACATATACATACACATGCACACATTCATACATACATACACACACATACATACACATTCCTATACATGAATGCTCACTCTCACGTTCACACATAACACGAACACACACACACTTGCCCTACATATTATACATGCCTACATTTAAATGAAGAACATATATTTAGTTACACCTAGTAAACATGCACATATATATATATATATATATATATATATATATATATATATATATATATATATATATATATACATAAAGTTAACCAGTTACACAATTTGTTTTTTAAATATAAACACAATGTGGATTTTTAAAGTTAGCTCTTTAAGCATTTAGATTTGCTTCCCACCTACTGTCGCACTTTTATTTACGCAAGTTGATTTACAAAATCTACAAATAATGTATTGAACTACCCCGTACTCACTTTCAGATATTTCCCGACTGCCAGCCGCAATCGTACAGTCCTGTGGACACACCACATCTACCAGAGACCTCGAGTGCACGCTCCTACAGCGCCAATCAGGGTATTTCGTCACCCGTGCAACGCAGTAATACGCTACAGCCTGGGCGGGAGGTTTTCAAAAGCAAAACCCCACAGGCGCAGGCGAGGCGGCCCAATTTATACCCGCCGACACACCTTCACCTGACCATCGTTTAGCGTGGGAGGCAGGATTGCGTACTACCACGTGACACTAGCTGCAGAACATGCAAACATTGAAATGTGCAACCGTACATTTTTTGCTTCTGTTCCCTTTTTGCAGTTCTTCAGCACTAGTGCTCAACTACAAAATTCCTTCGAGCTCCGCATTTTCCCTATACGAGTCCCATGAAACATTAATTGCAAAAAGGTGGTTCACACACTAACAACATGTAACCCTTACCATAGTAATTAAAATTAGCAACAAAATCTTTAACTGGAATTACTACGGTACTCCGAAATAATTCCAGTTAAATATTTGTTGTAACATTTAGTTAACCGAGAATTACAATTGTTCGCATTTGCATAATATTTTTCTACAGGTTTTTAAATTAATTAACCATAATTTTGATGATTCACATGATAGGAAATAAAATCAAATGCATCCGATTTAGAAAAAGTATTAAAAACTCATAAGAATTAGTATTGCTAACGTTATTTTGAAACCCACACAAAAGAAATCAAACACTCATCAAATCATCAATAAGCATGATGTAATTAATAAAATAGTTTGTAAGCTTTATTTATTGTAAATATGGAAAGTAATAAATCTTTGTATTCAATTACAGCTTCCGTACGTTTAATATTCAATCTCCCTAACACTCTCGTGGAAATATATTCTCTCAGTTTTAATTTTCTGAATAAGATATAATAAGATATCAAATCCGATTAAAATAGTTGTACCTTTGAAGCCATTGGTACTGATAATTCTGTACCCTAAAATTTTGAGCCGTTTTTAAGAAAATGTATTTTAAGCGTTAGTGTAAATGAAAAATTTGAAACTATTACACAGAAGGCCTTCGAATTTTTGAAAACCTTCATTGTAAGTCATTTGAAGCACTTCCACTTACAAATGCAATAATGTATTCAAATCACTGGAAATGTGCATGTTAACGCCGTGAGATATACTACAAAAAATTGCATTTGCGCTTCTTTTAAAGAAAGAATACATCAAATGTCGTTTGTTATCTTATGCACTACATTTAGCACTATCCCTACACAAAGTTTAAACAAACAATTTGAAGCCATGAGAACTGCTTGTTTTTTATGTATTTTAATATTGCACATATTTCCGTAATATTGTGGGAATAGTACTAAAATTTTCAAAAAAATATTCAATACCTTAATGAAAGAATCAATTATGGACATCAAATTTCATTTGAAAGTAAAATCTCTATCTTCAATTTTGTAGTTGTAGAAGAACGCCAAAAAATGGAAAATTTTGCAATTTTTGAAAATTCAGACTTAACAGTGAAAATGGGACATATTCCATCGTTCCTCTCTATTCTTGTAAGGAATTCAAAAAGTTTGGAGTCATTTTTTTAAAGAAATTGAAAACGTCCATGGATCTTCATGTAAAATACCCCCAAAATTTAAAGAATGGTTTTCAAAATTAACGAGCTTTGAGTAGAACCAGCTCGATCGGGGAATATTCGTTTAGGAAAAAACCTTACGAATAGTTTAGGCGCTAAGGTTTTTCACGACGGACGGACAGACGGACGTTCAAAAAACGACACTTTTCCGATATCAGGGGATCCCAAAACTTGTTTTTCCATTGAAATCTGAAAATCGATTTTCCGAAGCATTACATAACTATAATACGAATTTTACTCCTTATATACTGCGTACGTATACAAAAAAGTAAAAAATAGATTTATGTCATTTTTTAAAAACAAAAATTGCTTCAAATTACATTGTTGCCCAGTAAGGGAAAGTCGCGCGGCGATAATATTGAAGCTGGCTTAGGAATTTCCGAATAGCGGGCTGAATAGTTAGGAACAGTCAGTCCAAAGTTACACGGTCGATAAGCACGTGAACTACACGACACGAGGACCCAAAATATTCCCTTCTGGAGAAGACGACGGCATCAAAGCGACTGAGAAGAACATTCCGTAAGCTTACGAACTTTTATCAAAGCTGTATAGTTTAGAAATGATTCAAGGCCATAGAACCATTCATTAATAATGAGCTCAAAATAGGTCATAAAAATTTTGTAATAAATGCTAATTGTTACAATAAAATAAAAGGGCGGCTATTTCATTGAATTGCCATTAATTTAGTATTTAGTAAATTCCACAGAATTCCAAGGAAACGTAATTTCTGTTTGGAGTCACACATCCACGTGCAGTAGGTAAGGTGACGTATTTGTACGTCGGACTCATGCAAGATCTTTAAAATATAAAAAAAAGAAACAGAGCTAGTCAAATTATAAATCATTGGAGTAGTAATTTACAAGCATAGCAGTCCATTGAAATAAACAATATTATTGAAATAATTCGTGAATAGGAATAACGTTACAAATGACATGCCCAACGAGGGGCATGATAAAATAAGTTTAGTTAGTTAACATAGAAAACGTTAGACTAGCCAAGATATTTGAAGTAAAAATTTGGAGCAGTTGTCAAGAAAATGGTATTTGAGAGTTTCTGAAAATATGCCGTTTTTAGCTCATTTTCACAGAACATTTGTGGACATTCGAGGAAATTCACAAAATGTTATTTGAAGCCCTTCTACTCGAAAAGTCAATAAGATGAAAACATTTTGAAAATATTAATGATATGAGATATATTTCAACAAAAAATAATTAGATAGTTTTGGAAAAATCCAATAAATGCGTAATTCAAAGTTACGTTCAGATCATTTTATTCAGTGCATTTAGCATTGTGCGCTGTTCAACGCGAAAAGCGGTAGCTTTCACATTATGTGAATAATTTGCTTCGCAGCTTTAGCAAATCGTTGCAAGGTCACATTGCAGTGGTCGCTTTTCTGGAGCTCAGATCAGGGTCTTTGAATTCTCCATCAAAACCGGGGACAAAGCTGCAAGGTGCTACTATAGGAGGCGCTAGTGTCGCCGGGTGCAGCTGCAGGTTAGGCTCGCCAACTTTCGCCCATAAAAGTTGGCTAATTTGTGAGTAATACGAAAAGTGCCTCTTATGTTCAATTATTCATAATATGTGCTTATAAGAAACCTGTGAATAAAGCTCGAACATCAACGCTCTTTTCTAACATTACGTGCCTGCTTGCGTCTCGCAAACCCACGCGACAGCAACGCACGTTTTAAGTATTGTTGGCAGCAGTTCGTATTTTAAATCCGGTAATAAGGTCTGCAGGAGAGCGCGTCACTGTAATGGTTTCCACCATGTTATATGGAAGTTGACCACGTTATCGCAGTGTTCATAGCACAAAGTACACACCCAACAGAGGAAGCAATTAAAATGTCTCTACAAGTATGAAATAACTCCAGTGCAAGTGCAAATACAAAGGTAAAAATGGCAGAGTGTCCTCCACCCATCCAGCAACAGAAGAACTGCAGACCGAGCAGCAATAGAAAATGTTCCACGACCAAGAAAAACCGTTACAACAGCAGCTTCATGAACAGCACACTAGTATTCCGTGCAGCAACTCAAGGTTTTCAACATGCCGCGCAGATTCAACATTCTTCATTTCCGCAGAGAAGACACCGACTTCTCCAACAAAACGTAAGTAAAAGATCAAATTCTCCCTAAAAAAATATGCAAAAAGAAAGGAACGCACGGTTCTCCTGATATGTGTAGCATTCCAGAGTCAAATGGATTCGATGTGTAAAGAAAGAATAATTCCTATAAGAACCATGCGATGTTACTCCATGGTGAAAATACCACTCATAATGGATAAAAACTATAAAGTTAGATTAGATCATGTAATTAGTCAAAAACGATTAATCAATTCATCAGAACGCATCAGAATAGTATCAAGGTTTTCCTCAGATATAGATGACTTTAGAAACTACAAGAAATTTTGTGAATAAAAATCTATGTCATTTTATTCATACGAGGACCTACAGTGAATATATTTACAGTTGTATTCCCGAGCAAACTCGTAGTTAAATATTTCGGATTGATGCTCTACATAATCGTAAAAACCACATCAAGGTAATAACAAAACTTACGCGAAAATTGCTAAACTGTATTGTTTGCCAAACTCTAAATTAGATCTAAATATCGAATGTGGCGTTTTAATTTACAAATCAATATTACGACAGTCAATGTATGCTTGTCGAGTGTGATTTATTTTATTTAAACTTATTTACCGTTGCATCGACATAAAGGTCATTAGCGACTAAACATATAAATAGATTTTACAATTACAATATGAAATTTAGAACCATATTAATTATCATAAACAGTACGAAAATACAATACAAACAATTCAATGCGTACATTAAATGCGATATATAGAATACATTCAATTCAATACACACAAGACAGTACATACAACACAAGTATGATAAGTAGTTCCTTTAAATGCTATTGTAAATATTGATTTCCTTAACGAAATCAATAATTATCTTTTGATAATCTTTAAAGTTAAGAATGTTAACATGGTTGCCTTCTAATTGGTGTTTTCGCCTGCTGCTTTTGTATACAGGGCAGTAAATTAATAAGTGTTTTACATTTAGAACTTTACAATGGTCACATTTAGGAGTTTTTTTTCCGTTATTATGTGAGTATGCGTTAATTTAGAAAGTTCCGTTCTCAGTCTTGAAATGACAGTCTGATTTTTCCGTGGGAATTCTTGGGATAGTTTTAAAGACATAGTTTTGCAGACATTTTTGGGTTTCACTTGACTTCATCGATTTCCATTTTTCGAACCAGATATTTTGCATTCAGTTAAATAAATGGTTCCAACAGTCCTCCAATCTGTTCGAAATTTCTGGAGCACCTGCAGCAGTTACAGGGGTGATCATTTCTTCATAGAGAGAAGTTACACAGTCAATGACACCAACGAGGGACGTGATCCACGATAAAATGTTTTTCCTGACTGTGTTAGATCATAATACAATTCATGGATTAAAACTGCCATTTCATTTTTAGAATGGTTGCTGTTCATAGTATATATTGCTTCGAGAGAACTAGAGAAGACAACGAACTTTTTGAAGTTAAATAATTTGATAAGGCTGCACGCAGAGAGTATAATTCTGCGGCGGAGTTTTTAGCATAGGAATTTAGTTATTGATTTATTTATATTTCTTGAGTAGTTACAGTATCAAATGTTCCATTATTGCTTTTGATGCCATTAGTATATATTTTATAGTAGTCAGTGTATTTATTGATGGATTCTTGTACTTTTGTTTTCCAATCTTCTTTAGATTGTATATTTTCTAGTAAGTCATTTCGAGAGTGGTCGGTAGTCGTCTGGGAGTTTCCACGGAGGTATGAAGTAATAATCTTTTTTTCTCCAAGTTAACTTCCTTAAAATCAAGGTCTGAGAGAATTGATTGCTTTTGGCTTATATAAGAATGATCTGAATTCCATTGTGTTTTTGGCGATATTGTGAATAAATATCATGAAATATGATTTTGTTGTTGGACGTTGCTGCTTTTCTGGCATATTTTAGAGTTAATAGGAGTCTTCGATGAGACAAGGTTGGTTCATTAGCTTCAATAAAGATACTTTCAATCGGGCTTGTATAGAAACATCCCGTACAGATTCGAAGGGAATTTTTGTGCTTCTTAAGTTCTTTCTTTTTAGCAGAATCGTGTAAACTGCTCCACTATCATTCTTTGAACAAAATATAGCTTTGTATGTTAATAATAACATTGCTTTGTCTGAACCCCAATTTTGGTGTGCGATACATTTCAGTATGCTTAACCTTCTTTTGCAATCATCTGTTAAATGTTGAATATGAGTTTTCCATGACATTCTGGAGTCATTCCGAGTATTTTGGTATTTTTGACAAAGTTGAGAGTTTGATTACCAAGTTTTAGAGAGGGTATCGTTTGCTTCTTTTGCTTAGTAAATAATATACATTGGATTTCCGTGGCAGAAAATTTAAAGCCGAATCTAAGAGACAATTGAGATAGTTGGTTTAGGGGAGTTTGCATCGCTAATTGTGTGGAGTTAATATTGGTACCTTTATATAAGATAGTGATGTCATCTGCATATTTCCTCGTGATCATCGGGAGACTAATTACTGCTTCAGCATCATTGATTGTCCGGAGAAATAAGGTTACACAGAGAACAGATCCTTGAGGAATCCCATTATCTAATTTATTAATATCAGATAAGATGCTATTGACCCGTACTTGAATTTGTCTATCTTTTGTAAAGTTGGATAAAAATTGAAAATTATTGTCTTAAATTACAATTTCTTGTAGTTTTTGCAAAATACGATGGGACCATACCATGTCATACGCTTTTTCGATATCTAGACATTGCTAAAACATGTTGTTTGTTGGGAAGGCCTCTTGGATGATGATGTAAGTACTTATTAGATGTGATGTGGTTGAGTGACCTGCTCTGAATCCAAACTGGTTATTGGAAATTATCTTATTGTAGTCAAGAAACTATCCAAGTCTTCTGTTAATAATCTTCTCCATTATCTTGCACATATTGCACGTTAGGAAAATCGGTCTGTCATGACAACTTTTTGTTTGGTCTTTTTCAGGTTTAGCACTGGGATAACTATAGCGGGCTGCCATATTTTTGGGAAATACATGTTTGTCCATATTATGTTATAAATTTGGAATAGTGTTTCCATAGTATTTAATGAGGTGATTCAGGATGTTGTCAGGATCGGGTGCAGTATTTTTAGTTGCTGCTATGGTAGTTGCGAGATCATTATTTGAAAAGGGCTCATTAACGTGGGAGTGTGCTATTGGTTCTTCACACTTCTCTATTTCAGTTGTTTCCTCTTCCGCGGCCGGAGTCATTATTTAATTGGCTATTTGGGTGACGCCGCGACCATGGAGAAGGTGCCGACATTTTGGTCGCCATTCAACGACCTACGGACCGTCACCCGGACAGCCAATTAAATATTGTTTCCTCTTGTTGCTTTTTATACTCTTGGAAAGATGCAGAGTAGTTTTGAGAACTTGAGTTTTTTGCAAATACACTAGCTAGGTAGTTAGCCATATATTTTGAATCTGTAATGAATTGGTGGGCGTCAGACATTAAAAAGTGAATTTGGTTAACTCATCGCTTACTTTGGATAGAATTTATCTTGAACCATGATTCTTTTAAATTGTTGTGGACATTAATACATGAACCGTAGTTATACTAGGATTGTGCTTTACTTCCTTTAATAGTTCTTGTTGGTAGAGCTCTCATCTTATATTCAATTTTCTTATATTCAGTATTATGTTTCTTGTAGCGATTAAAGGCTTGCTTAGCATTTTTATGGCATCTTTGCACTTTTCGTTCCACCACTTCGTGTTTTGTTGGCTGGTCTTGATATTCCTATTGATTTATATGCTGCCTTATTAATTATTGTTAGAAACGTATTTAATATTGTATCTATATCATTGTTTTCTTTAAGAATATTTACCTCTGATAAGTATTCACGTATAATTTCTTGGTAGAGGTTCCAGTCAGCTTTGTTGACATTCCATCTTGTGATTGGTTGTTGAGTGGTAATGGTACTGGGAAAAGGGTTAATGTCAGTGAAAATAGGAGAGTGATATCTGTCAATGCTGATTATCTAAGGTGTACCAGTTACACTTTGGTGCTATATTGGCAGAATACATAGTAATATCAATTGTGCTGGAAGTACCAGAACTCGTGTTGAAGTGTGTTGGGGTTAACAACGTTAAGAAAGATCAAATCCATATCTTGCTATCACTGATTCAATAAATATACCTTTAGAGTCTGCCTTTTCTGAACCCCATTGAGTGTTAAGGCTATTAAAATCTTCAAGTAGTATAAATGGGTGAGGTAAAAGATGAATAATTGATTGGATCTCTCTTGCATCAAAAGAGTAACTATTCAGTAGTTATATTACAAATACACAGTGAAATTGAGGCTTGGATTTCAATGGCTAATACTTACATTTCACTTGGGATGTTTTCAACAGGGTATGTAATCTTTAACAAAAGTAGCAACTCCACAACCGAATGTGATGTAAGGCAGTAAAAATACAAATTGAAAAACCGCAAATCATACAAAACAAATGCTTAGTAATATAACTACAGCTCCCTAATCCATTAGTAACAAACAAACGTCCTGGAAGTTAGCAGGACCATTTCATCCAATCACAAAACTGCATAGTCCATATCAAAATCAGTTGTTTCCGGGCTTGAAGGCCGTGGTCCAATGGAAACTTGTCCATACGTTTTGCCTGCAACTGTGGCAGGCATCCTCAGTGGCGTTGCTGGCGGGGGCGAAGTGTCCTAGTTGGCAGAGCCGCGTTGACTGACGCTCCCGCGGCTCAGTCAACGCGGCGCTGCCAACTAGGACACTTCGCCCCCGCCAGCAACGCCACTGAGGATGCCTGCCACAGTTGCAGGCAAAACGTATGGACAAGTTTCCATTGGACCACGGCCTTCAAGCCCGGAAACAACTGATTTTGATGTGGAAACCGGCCGTGAAAGCCTACATTGTATGCATAGTCCATAATTTTCCGCTTTTTTGTCGTTTTTAAGATGTGGAAAAGAAAAATTTGCCGCGGGTCATTTTCTCAAAAAAATCTGTGTTCCTGCTAACTTCAAATGGAAGTTAGCAGGACCACACCTCTAAAACCGCTACTATTGCAAGTATATACACAAAACTGTACTCCGAATTTGCCGCTTTTTATTTATAAACGATTAGTGAAGAAATCAAATTGATATCTCCATTCTTTCAAAAAATATTAACAAAAAACCAAAAAATGAAAGCTACGCTCCTCTTGCAAGTGCATTCGAAGAAGAAATGAGACGTCCCCTGTAATTCATCAGCCGTAACAATTCATACTCTTCGCCAAAATTTGCCGTAAACAAGCGCTAAATATATTCTCTAAACAAAACTTTTGCCTCGGACCGATTCGACTCAACTACCCGGGTTCGAATCCCAGAGTTTACCCACTTACAAGAACTCTGCACATGTAAAGACGCCCGTTCCTCCTAAACCATAAGCTATAACAATTAATACTCTACGCCAGAATTTGCCGTAATTAAGTGCTAAAAATAAACTATAATAAAAAAATTTGCCACGCACCGGTTAATTTCAGTTACGCGGGTTCGAATCCCGCAATGCCCCTCTAAGGAACGTCCTGCGCAGGTAAAGACAATACCTCCTGAACATGCAGCCATTACAACTCATAATCTGCACCAAACTTTGACGCAAACAAGTACTAATTACAATACCTAACAAAAGAATTTTCTCCGGACCAGTTAGACTATTGTATAGGGGTTCGAATCCCAGATTTCGCCTTCCAACGAGAGCCCTGAACACGTGAAGAAGTCCGAAAGTTCCTACTGAAGTTCCTACTAGTCCAGAAGCCCGTTCCTACTGAACTATCAGCCTTAACAATTCATACTCTACGCCAAACTTTGAAGCAAACAATTACTAAATACAATCGGTAACAAAACAATTTGCCGCGGACCGTTTAGATTATATTATCTAGGTTCGAATCTCAGATTTCTCCCTCTTACATGAGCTCTGCGAAAGTTAAGAAGCCCGTTCCTCCTAAACTATCATCTATAACAATTCATACTCTACATCTTAATTTGATGCAAACAAGTATTCAATAAAATCTGTAACAAAAAAATTTGCTGCCTACCGGTTAGATTACATTAGCCGGATTGAATCTCAGATTTCTCCCTCCTACGAGAGCTCAGAATATGTGAAGAAGCCCTTTCCTCCTAAATCATCCGCAAAACAATTTATACTCTACGCAAAAATTTGATGCAATCAAGCATTAAATACAATCTGTAAGATTTGAATTGGACGCGGACCGGTTAAATTATTTTACGAAGTTTGGAACCCAGATTTCGCTCTCTTAAGAGAGTTCTGCGTAAGTGAAGAAGCTCAGTCGTCCTAAAGTATCAGCAATATTATTTAATACTGTACGCCAAAACTTGCCGTAAACAAGTGCTTAATACAAACTGTAAGGAAAAATTGCCAAGGGCCGGAATTAATTACACGCATACGAATCCCAAAATTTCCCTCCAAGGTAAGTCCTTAACATAACAATTCATACTCTACATCAATTTTTGTCTCAATAAAGTACTAAATACTATCGGTAACAAAAATATTTTTCGCGAACCGATTAATTTTAAATTACATGGGTTCGAATCCAAGAATGACCCTCTATGGGATGTCCTGCGCAAGTTAAAGAAACCGTACCTCCTAAACCAGCACCCATGACAATTCATTATCTACACAAAAAATAACGCAAAAAAGTACTAAATATAATTTGTAAGATGCAAATGTACTGGTAACCGGTTAGCTTCAATTACCAGGGTTCGAATATCCGATTTTGTGTAACGAGTGCGTGGCCACATTAAGATGTCTGTTCCTAGTAAATAATGAGGCGTAACGAAGCATACTCTACCTCAAAATTTGCGGTAAATAAGTGCTTAATATGACAATTGTAATTATAATAAAATATTTTCCCAGGCTTACGTGTTTTCATGACTTGGTTGCGAAAGCCACATGTGTACGTTTCGGAAGCACCTTGACCAAGGCAAGACACCGTTCCTTCAAAACCATGAGCCTGAACCATTGATTCTCGACACCGAAATTTGCCGTAAACCAGTATTTAATATAATCTGTAATAAAAACAGATGCTGCGGACCGGTTAGCTTTAATTGCGAAGGCTCGAATTCAGAATAGCCCTCTTACAAAATCCTTGCGCAAATTAAGAAGCCCGTTCCTCCTAAGCCATCAGGCATAACAATGCATAATCTACGCGACTATTTGCCCGTAAATGAATACTAATAATAATTAGTAAAAAACAAAATTGTCACTGACCGGTTATGCGGGTTCGAATCCTTGAATTTTCCCTTTTACAAACGCCCTGCCGAAGTCAAGAAGAAAGTACTTTGTAAAATGGCGGTCTTAGCAATTCATACTCTACGCCAAAAATTGTGGTAAACAAGAGTTGAATATAATAAATAACCAAAGTAGCCGTGCACCGGTTAGTTTCATTTACCCGGGTTCGAATTCCAGAAATATAGCTCTTGGCAACGCCCTGTCCAAGGAAAAGACGTCGTTCCGCCTAAACCATTAGCCTTCACAATTCACACTCTGCGGAAAAATATTGCCGTTAACAAGTCCTAAATATAATTTGTAATAAAAATTTGCCGCTGACCGGTTAGTTATATAGGGTAGTTACACAATACACAGGTTTGAATCCCAGAAGTGTTCCTCTCAAGAAGACCGTACTTGCCAAAACATCAGCCTTAACAATTCATACTCTACGCCAAAATTTGCAGTAAACAAGTGCTAAATATTATTTCTAATAAGAAACGTACTGCGAAGCGGTTAGTATTAATCAGTTGAGTTCGAATCTCAGAATGATCCCTCTTATTGTGGCCCTGCGCAAGGTAAAAAGACCGTTCCTCCTAAACCATTAGCAAACAAATGAGCAATTTGTTTCAATTATCCGTGTTCGAATCCCAGAATTGTCTCTCTTCTTCAATATGATCTTATTTGAATATCTGTTTTTGGCGAATGGTCGGACGGTCGGATTGACTGTCGGACGTACCCACGAAAGGACACACAGACGGACGGACGTTTTGCTATACTGTAAAGCAATGTTTCGGTATTAAGGATCTATAAACTATGACAACTGTCTTCACAACGTGTTAAAAGGAAGTAATTTTCTATACATAGAGAAACATGAACTATCCACTTTTTCCATATCAGGCACCTGATATAGGATTTGTCTACCGAAAATCGTTAGAAATAAATTTGCTCTCGCATTTCATAACGTTCTATGCGAGAAAGTAATAAGATAGAAAGACATGATTTAGGACGATAAAAACGAAAATGAACAAGAAGAGATGGGAGCTACGTAGTTTTGAATCGAGCACTGGTGCGTCGTTATTAAAATATAATGAAGTTCTACTACAAATATTTTCCAAGAAATGGTTCTTAGTAATGTTTTAGAAACTTTTAACGAAGTCCCTTTTTGCTGAAGGGTTTGTAACTTGTCTCCATGGTTCGCTTTGCATCACGTTTTCTTGATACTCTAAATTAATTTTTAGAGCTTCTTCAAACGAATAGATACGGCTTTCACGTTTTCTGCTACGAATATGTAGCGATCGTCCTATGCTTCATTAATATTTGATCTAACGGAATGATATTTCTGACAATATTCGTTTTTCAATCATTACATATCTTTATATCGCCACAAATATTTCACAGACAGGAAAAGAACATTGCAAACACAAAAATTCGGCGGACCTTCTGCATACTACACAAAAATACTGAATTACCAATATCTCCACGAATTTCATCTCACTCTATTAACCAATTTTACCTTCTCACCACTACTTACGCAGTAAAGAGTAAGCATTGTAATACTGCGGGTAACAAACGACTAACTTTCGACCCAAAAACTCTTATTGACGAGCCCTGGTAACAAAAATGTGGGTAAATCTTATCCCTTCATTTAGTACCGTAAATTACTTTCTCTAATACGTTGTGTAGTCAGAATCCATGACTTAGATGCATGATACCGAAATCTCGATTGATGGCACCACGCCCGTCTGGCCGTGAACAACGCTAGCGGCTACACAGTAAGCAGGATTTTACACCAATATCGATATTGCTCAAGCGATCTGGCTGATCTTGCGGCCACGCGGAACACATATTATAGATTTTCTCTGCAAAGATTAGATAGAATCAGCATAGCAAACAAGTTTTTGTTTTCTTGGAAATAGGGACGAGAATACCAATTTACCATTGAATAATTGTTGAATGTGATTGAAGGTAATTTTCTTTCTCATCAAAAATAGTTAAAAGCGCAATGTCTTGAAAAGTATGGGAACGATATATTTGAATCATCAAGTATACTTTACGTTGTATGTTTCAAGGATTTACAGATATTCCGCACGAGCGAATTCACCCCTTCTGATTTCGTGATTATCGGACTGTTCATCATTTAAAAATGTCAATTATTTATTCACAATAGTTGTTTTCAATCATGATAAAGTGAAACAAGATCGTCGCCGCGAAATAGGATGGCTTTCCTCCCGCATCGACCAGAGGCTCTAAAAGTAACCGTTTTTCAGCGTGTTCTGGCACCTACACGGTATTTCAGAAAACTGAAGTTAATATATGCACTTTCTAGGGAATTGTATCGCCTTTAAGTCTGTAAACAACATTTGCTTTTATAAAACGTATAGTTTTGAAGATATAAGCGAAAAACTAAAGTCAGGGCGACATTTTGCACTTTTCTCTGTGAAGCCGAACTTTCTTGAGTGGCAAACGTCAAATTCGAATTCAGTACCCTGAAAAACATGTATAACCGTTTAGAAAAAGCTTCCTGAACTTTTTCCTCGGTCAGATACCTTTTGACTGGACTATGTGTGGATCGCTCGCGTAATGGCTATATGGCCCGCAACCATTTTAAGGTTTTAGTTGTAGCCCTTGCAAGTTTAAAACCATCCTTGTTTCCACCATTCCAGTGTTTGTTGATCAGTGTAAGTGAGCCCGAGTTGCGCATTGCCTGCGGTGGATAACGCTCGGCGGCGGCGGCGGCGGCGGCGGCGCTCGCTCAGAATGCGGTGGAGTGGGGGGAGGGAGGGGTGTGGCGCCTTGAGAGGGCCCGGGGCAGTTAATCAAGGCTATTAGCAGCGCGCTCTGATCCTCGTTGCCAGCTTTGATCCTCCTCCGCCCCTCCCACGCGCTCCCGTCACCCGGCGAATGCCGCGCGCTCGGGCGGCCGGCCGGCGAATCACCGCGCTCCAGGCGCCGCGGCGGCGACTCGACGCCTCCACAAAGCGCTGCCGCTCGACGACAGAGCGCGCCTCTGTGCTGCGGTCGCCCCCTTCTCCGAGCTGCTTCGGCGGCGTCTTCGCGCCTTCGTGGGCGCCTTGCCACTTTATTCCTCGACGACGTTAAAGCGGCGAAAATTGGAGTAAAGGCCACAGCGTAAACAAGGGCTAAAGAAGCTTCCACAGAGGGCCCTGAAAGATTCCCGCATCCTCCCTTGGACGTAGATTTGTTTAAATAGCTAATATCCAATCATTTTTTGTAACTGCAATTACATAATTGTATTCGCGACTTAACCTTTAACGTGCCTCAGTGTACGTATCGACGCCGCGAGATTGGAGAATAAACCACATAATAATCTACAGAGCGCTTTGAATGTCATTAGATAGAAATTCGTGGTATCGTTTCGTAATTGGGTCATTCCAACCACAATATGACGAATTTGAAGGAAAATTGATCTTGATGTCTGATATCTCTCTGATTTTTTTCATTTTTCTTGAATTCAAATAATACAAGTTGCTTTTGTTGTTAATTATTGTTTTTGCTCGAATATTTATACTTTAAACGTTTTTTTTAAAATTCCTCTTAATTGCATATGCACTAATATTTGTAATGTTTTATTCTTCAAAATATTTTTTTTAAATCTCAGTTTTGAGTTTGCTTAAAATCGAGGCTAAATCTCTGTCATTCATGTAATTTATCTTATTATTCATAAAATAATGTATTTGAATGTTAATTTTTTGTAATAAGTACATATTTTCAGTTATTAAATTATTATTTTTATCACGAATTAAAAATCTGAACAAAAATTAAAAGAAAGTTTGTATTCTCTTCAGACTGACTTCCAAGTTTCAAAGCGACTTCCGTTCAAATAACATTTTGAGATTTTATTCCATCTTATCTGGCATCGCGAAAATCTCATGCACTCGTCGTTCCTTGTGCGGATAGTACATGAATCTGTCGCAGAATAAGCTTGCCGACATGAAGATTAGTGCAAATGATCACTGAGCATTGAATTTTAAAATACTAGTTACTATTACGAGTAAAAAAATTATATATTCAGTTTTGTGAAATTTCTTGCTTGCTAAGAATCACTTCACATAATTTGAACAAAATTTCCATCACTTTCAAGAAATATGCTCCAGTTAATGATATATCTTCACAATAGGAACAAAGAAACGTAATGAACGTATACCAAAGAGCCATTTTGCTACATTTCTCCGGTTTTTCGTGTGACTGCTTTCTGTGATCTTCATTAGTGGAGAAGAAAACCTGTGTTTTCAATGTCTTTTTTGGCCACTCAAAGAGCTTCTTGGGAGTCGTAACCGCATCTTGATGTACTTGAAGTCTAGCTCTTGATGTTTCTCTTGAAAGTACAATCTAGTATGTCATCACAAGGGCCTTTATCATGTGAGGTTGCAAAGAAATGCCACTCTGCTCTTCTTCCCAAATCTTTCTGAAGTAGACATATTCAAAAAAATTATATTGTTCTTATGCTGAGCATTATTACCATCAGAAGAATACAATTTTTTTCTGTATTTTTGATCTCAGTCTCTAAACCAGAGGTGCTACAACTGCACATACTCTCTCACATTATTTGAAACGGGCCCGAATTAATACACTACTACTACTTTTACTTTACACCACACGATTGCTCTGGCGTACCCATACATGCTGACGAAAGCTTATGAAAAATCAAAGTTTCTACAAAAAATAGTCTTTCGTAATGCTTTTAAGCGTCCCTTGTTTTATCTGTCGAGATATTTAATGTAAAAAATTCGAGCGGTTTCTGACAAAATGTTGTTTTAATTGCATTAATTTCAAGTGGAAATTACCGAAAACTTTGCTTTTTAATTGTGCTTTAATTTTTTTAAGAACAGTACTTTTAGTACAGTATTTGTTTAAAGCAAAAATTTATCTGTAATTTTGTAGTTTTTAAATGTTATCTTTTAGTGATTTTAGAAAATACAGAGAGTTCACCAGAAACGGAATAAGCACCATAATTACAATCCTTTGATACACAAGTGGATTAAAATTAAAGAAAGAGATTAGAGCCGTTTTTGGAAAAATTTGTCTAAAAATTGCCTGTGTTTCATGCAAACACCACTGATATTGTTTAACAGTTGAACGTGAATATATTTAAATATCTGTCTTCAATGAACAGATTTTATTAAGGAACTATCTTCATTATTGTAGAAAACTTCAGTATTGTATAAAAAAAACAATAACTTTTTTAACTTAATTTTAAAACACGTCAATGTTTCTAGAATTGGTATGTGTAGTATAATTTGTGATTTTCGGTTGTTTTTTTTTTGTGTTAAAAAATGTAAAGTTTCGTCGGTTGACGAAATTTTCCGATTTTCGACTTGACGCGGATTTTTCCGAAAACCAGGGTCCAAGCTCAACATTCATGGCGATTACACTAGTGATACCCATTGTTCGATTACAAGCTTACTTTTTACGAAAATCGCAAATCTAACGCCATAAACTTCTAATTCGTCCAAATAGCTGAGTAGAAAATTGCAATATTTTTATCGTTCTTATTAAACGAGTAACTTCATTTAAGACTCAAATTAAAGCGTCAAACAAATATAGGAAAAAATATAGAAATTTGGTGAAAAAAATGAGAAAAAACTAAATTTCATCGCTGCCTTCTGAAATTACGTGTGTACGAGAAGTCCAATGGTGCAAACCAGACTTTAATCCGAATGTTAGTTAGGGAAATACGCGTCAAACAAATATAGGAAAAAATATAGAAATTTGGTGAAAAAATGAGAAAAAACTAAATTTCATCGCTGCCTTTTGAAATTACGTGTGTAAGTACAGCTGTGCAGTTGCAGACAGAAACAGAGTTGCAGCACAAAAAAAGCAGTTGAGAGCATTGCAAATTCAAGGAGTTTCTTATTAAACAAAAAACTGCATTTAAAACTCTATTTTAAGTGTAGTGTACATACAATCTCGTGTGCTAATATCAGCGCTGTTTCTTGAATAATTTAGAAGATTGGGGCTTTTGAATTTGACTATTTTATACAGAGCGTTTAAAATTTAAAGTACTAGGTGTTCATTTACACGTTTCTAGAGGGCACTTTTTTCATGCGAATGTGACAAATGATGCTATTTTCTGAAATCTCATGAATTTTAAAATAAGTATCACCAGATAAGTCGATGGTTTTAGAATTGATTTGTGTAGCATAGTTTGTGAGATATTCGGCTTTCTTTTTTGTGGTAAAATTGTAAAATTTCTTCGACGAAATTTTCCGAATTTCGACATTACACAGATTTTTCACAAAACCAGGGACCTATCACGAAATTTCTTGGCGGATTCACTGGTGATACTTAATTTTCGTTTAGAGCTTTATTTTCAGAAAGTCATAATCATTAATGTTCTTTAAAATAGTGGTGTAGAAAATTGCAATTTGAAGCAGTTTCTTATTAAACGAGAAACTGCATTAAAACCAATTTCGAGAAATCTTAAATATGCTTTATGCAGTTGCTCGCTGCTAGAAAGATGCGCTTCTTATTTAGTCCTGACGTTTCCTACATCTTCTAGGTCATTCAGCCTTTTCTCAAATTTTTGAAAATTATTTAGAATGTCTGTTGTCTTTTTTTATAATCCTTGGATTTTTCTTGAAATATCCTAGACTATTCTTTATCACTTTCATTAATTTCCTTCTGAAATATTGACAGTTCTCTCCCCTATCTTTCTTACATTATTTCCATTTGCCGCGAATAATCCTCCATTTTTATCAAGTGATTTTTTATATCTGACCCACTATTTTTTATCTTTGTTGATTTAATCGATGATGTAATTCTGAATAATTATAAAAAAACCTTTTGATTAATATGGTTTAACTCTGAAGAATAACTCTATACGTTTTGCGCCACCTTCGTGACCTGCAGAATCGCATTAACGTAATCCTCTCTTTTCTACACCTCTTCAACAGATATTTTTTCTGTAGTGCGCGACCTCGCAATGTTACCAACATATGTGTATATATATAGCAAAGTGCCAGCAAGTGTGAAAAAAATTAAATGATCTTCTAAATAAACAGAAAAATCAGGGAGCTAAACGTATCATAGAAGTGAATATAGTTGACCTAGAATATGGTGTAGGAATGCACTAAATGAGTGAAAACATACAAACTTTAACATCAAACTTTGAAGTAATTTTACTCACATTCTTATTTTTGTAACTTTAGGAACATTATCTCTAACAAAAATAGTAGTACATGCTCATATATTTACAAAGCCTTCTTCAATATTCGCAAAGTCGTAATCAGCAACCAAACTACCAAACTACCAAAAAGTCATTGAAATGTAAAAATAAATTGGCAGCGCCAAAACGCGTTTTTGGAAATTTCATTGAATTTTATGAACGGATCCGAAAACAAATTATCGACCCCCATTAAGAACTGAGACGCGTCGAATGACACCTCATATATCTCTATTGGTGTACAGGAAGCGGTCTAACCGAGAGTGACGGAACCAATTCAGTTACTCAAATACTGTATAGGGATTATAATTAACTGAACGCAACCAAAAAGAGAAACGAAAAGCAACTTAAGACCCGACGTCCTTTAAAAATTTAATAGCGCACTGTACGATCAGAACAATTAAAGGAAATGAAGGATAGCTTAAGAAGGGGTATGATACACTTAGAAAAGATAAAATTTTATTTGTCATTTTGAGATGTTATTTCGAATAATATATTGAACGACACACGGTCGATAGCACAAGTAACAACGAGGTTGGTTATTTCCAGTGTATAGGCTTAATGGTAATGTTTAAAAGCATTTGAAAAAATGTAGAGAAACTTGTAGGAGAAATAATTAAATATCAAAATCTCATTATTTCGAAGGGGATAAACTCAAAATTTGATTACCAACACAAGTATAATTGCTCTCATTTATTTGCAGAGAAAGTGTAAATTAAATGTATATTGTAAAGGTATTAACAATAATAATGAAGTCTCCCTCAGGTAAATTAGATTTTCATCACCAGGATTAGAATTTAATTGCAATCTTGATTTAGCAAAGTATTTTATGTTTTTTTTAGTTGACAGCATTTATCTCAATTCTGAAAGATCAAGATATTTGCTATTGAACGCTCTACGTCTGATGTCAACTGAGTGCTGTAGTTGCATTCTTGGGATGTTTGAAGGAGTTGATCAGCTTGTTTTCGAACTGAAACAACCGCTTCCGTTGGCGAGAGCCGCTTAGCCCGGGATGATGATGATGGGCGGGCGAGGGCGGGGACGTGGGCGAGGGCGTGGGCGAGGTCGAGGTCGACGGCCGCGCTGTGGTGACCTCTTCACTCGGTCTTCGACCACCGCTTCCGACCACTCCACGTCACGTCGCTGGCGCCCCTGTGGAGCCCAGAGACAAAAGGTGACAAACGTTTTCCTCTTACATCTATTAAACCTCCTCACTCGAATAAGTTCCTAAAATGTTTGAACAGCGAAGCATTTTTAACATTACAGCTAAAAGTTATAATACAGTTAAATTAGTTTATATTCTACTTTGGTGCTATTCAAGGTTCTTCCTTGATTCAAAACGGCTATATAATCGATAATTTATGTAAGATTTTGGCATTAAATTTTTAGCAATCTTCGTGTTGTAAATTTGAAAGTCAAAACGAATTGTTAGATTATCGAGGGAACTAAAAAATGCAGTCATTTATAGGAGTCTTTTCACTACACTGCCAACAGAAATGGGGGTTGAAAAATAAGAAAACGTTTTCGACACATTTTGTAACAATTATTTGACATCAATGTAACGTTCAGGTTAACAAAAAATATATATTTTCAAAAAAAAAGGACATTCAAATTTACACAAAACATATCGTATTTAAATTGTTCTCCCATTTATTTTGAAATTATGCGAATCGAAATAAAATATTCATCTGAAGAGAGGATTGCAGTAGTAATTATTATTTTCACGAAAATGCTTTTCTTTTCCGAACGCATTTTTTCAATACCTATTAATGCCATGATTTATATTTTATAATAAATATTTGAAGAAGAGAAATTAACTAATCTTAAACCTGACTGAAAGTGAGGTATATCCTATATTTATCAAATCAATTTGGGTTAGTTTGTGATGACGCCAATACTTAATGAATTATTGGGTATAAGACTAGAAAAAAACAAGAAAATTGTAATGAACCGAGGGCTCCATTTAGAGAGTAACCATGTTGTGGCAATGGGTTTGAGGAAAAGCAGTGGTACCTCAGGGGAGAGCGCCTGGCCTTCCTCCAAGAGGGGGCTCAGCGGGGCGTCGGCCGCCTGGAGAACGACGGAGCCTTCTTCAGGGCGAGCGGAGGCGAACGCGAGAACGGCCACCAGCAGCAGCGGCAGCAGCACCACCGCCACCCGCATCCTGCAACACAACGCGCAATGGCAAGCAGCTCGTGGGTGTTCATGAGATGTTTATTTTAACGTATTCAGGGTCAACAAATTACAATTTCTCGTTTGTAAAATTGTCGGAAGTTCGTCGGGATTCTAAAAGCAGATATAGTATAATAGTATGGATTCTTTCGGTCAACGGCCGTGCTGTGTTGCAAGATGTTTCATCTCTAATAATTATGTTGAACTACTGTGTCCACAAACATTGTGCCAAGAATCACACAATCGACTGTTTCGTAATAAGTTTGTGTGTTGAATGGAAGGCTTCCACACTGAATTAAAATAACGTATAATATCATGCACATGTAACATCCTACGCATTGGAAACTTTGGGTTTTTTGATGGCTTAGAACGTCAAATCATGTTACTGATAATTACTATTTCGAAATGTAAATTCTTGCTTTATACTGCGTCCAACTACTTTCGTAGAAAATGTCTTACCTGGAAGAAATCGTATGTGGTTCTATTGACGAGACTCTGTGGTGCTGCTTTCTGCGACTGAATCAAGCCTGACGTTTGTCTCCTCGGCAAAGACGAGATCTGCTGCATGCGGCTGCGGTGAGCCTTAAATACGCTTCCCTCGCATCACACCGCGTTGAGGCAGGGATTCACCACGGGGAACTCGCATCACGTTGCTGTTTACTTTTCTTGTTTGGAAGTCGCATCTTCTAGCGAGCAGACTTTTTATTGGATAAATAAAAATTACTCCATACTTCAGGTAATATCTTCCTGCATTTTATTATCCAACGTTTTCAGAGAATGTTATTTACTGGAATCCCCGCAAACTTGTTTGCCAACACCTACTGTAATTTGAGAATTCATTGTGCCAAAAATCACAAAATAGATTTCTGCGTAATAAGAAGTATTTTATTAAACAAATTTATATTAATAAAATAATACAGAAAATTAATATTCGTAAATTAAATTGTTCCCTCTGATGAACTACAGGTAATCTATGAAACTAAGAGTGTCATAGTAAAGAGTTCTTGAAACGCAAATGTTCGATATCTTGTTATTAACAACAATAATTAGTTTTGAAATGAAAAAGAAAGTGTTTATATAAGTTTCCTAATAATGCACGATCTCGCATAGACGTCAATTTATCATCTTTCGCAGGACAATTTCTTATAAAAGCTCACTAGCGCACCTAAATCCTTAACTGCCCAGCGAGTTCATTTGGAACAAAAAAGAAGACGACGTAAAAATATCACAACTAGACTAGACAGAAAATTGTTAGATTTCAACAAAGTATTAGTCCAGTAAAAAGGCCGGGAACACCACCTAACAGTCCTCTCACCACATATATAGCAAGTATTTCAGAAGACATTAGATTTGATGGTCAAAGGCATTATATTAAAAAAAATTAGGGTAGCCTCGAAACAGTCCCAGCATTAACCTACACCACATTTAGCGCACTTTAGTGATTTGCTTGAACGAATCCCCCTGCATCTCCTCTTTTCAGTTTTTTAAAATATAATGCCTTTTACCATCATATCTAATGTCCTCTGGAACACTGCTTTATATGTTATTAAAGGACTTGTTGATAGCGTTCCCGCACTATTTACTGGATTCATGTACGTTGTTGAAATTAAAATAATTTTCACGCTAGTGTAGTTGCGATATTTTAACATTTTATTTTTTTACAATTCCAAGTGAATACGTTGGGTAGTTAAGTGTTAACGAGTTTTTCTAGATTTGTTTGAGAAATTCATGCACAGAACTTATTTAAGTATTTTTTCAATTAACAGTTGAAACACGCTGTGACCTACTACGAGGAGAGTAGTGTAGTCTGTGCACGTTTTCTCATATTCGTTACCCTAACTGATAAACCAGGTGAAAACCTAATACAAAAGGAAAAAAGCGTTTTTGGCGGGAATTGATAAAACATTTATTCGCCATGCATATATCCCAATCGAATCACCCGTTGTTTTAACAATTCCGCGTCCACTGAGCGTTTGGGCACTGCTGACCATGCAACAGTTCTCTGTCTAAGGCCCAGTTGTATTATATCTTGAAGAGATCAACTTGTGAAATTATGGGGATCACCCTTTCGGCAGCATCCCTTTGTTAAGACAAGGTTGGTAGACATGAATATCAATTAGGGTCGATAGGATGATATTATAATAATTATTAGTCTATTCCTATTCCTATTATTATTATTATTATTATTATTATTATTATTTTATTATTATTATTATTACTATAGAGTGATAATGAGGGGGTTAAAGGATTAGGATGTTGGTAGGAGGTGTTAGGTGGGGTAGTGGGAAATGGCAGGTATTCGTGAGATTTTGGAACCATTCCTGCATTCGTCTTGTGGCCGAAGGAAACCACGAAAACCCGGTCACAAGCGCCGACTCCGGGATCGAATCCGGACCTCCCGATTTGCGAATCCAGTGCGCTGTTCACTGAGCCACTTCGCTCTCCACCTCTCCCCCCCTCTCTCTCTCTCTCTTTCTCTCTCTCTCTCTTTCTCTCTCTCTCTTCTCTCTCTCTCTCTTTCTCTCTCTCTCTTCTCTCTCTCTCTCTTTCTCTCTCTCTCTCTTCTCTCTCTCTCCTCCTCTCTCTTCTCCTCTCTCTCTCTTTCTCTCCTCTCTCTTTCTCTCTCTCTCTCTTTCTCTCTCTCTCTCTTTCTCTCTCTCTCTCTCTCTCTCTCTCTCTCTCCTGTCTCTGTGTATATATATATATATATATATATATATATATATATATATATATACTTTTGTGTACGATACCGAAGTGTAGTTTTCGCTCAACAATGCGAAATCAGGGGCAAGTAATATGCCGTAGAAATATTGTTAGAAATATTTTTAGTATTCGAGAAATTTAATCGTATTTAATTTTTTTAACTAAACTATATTTTTCTCATCATCAATGGATAGATTATAAAAAGAGTAATACAATGATGCATCATATATTAGTAGTCTGATAGTAAATCGAGTATAAAATTAGATTTTCGGACATGTGATTGTAAATTAAACTGCCGATATTTCCTCCAGCCTTCGGAGAAGAGGCGACCGCTCAGCCAACACTTACGGAAAGGCCGTTTGGCAGTTTGATGACTAAACGAACTTCACAATTAATATGTTCCGTTACGAATATCATACGTTATATCCACTTCGTTAAATTTTCAATGTAATAAAATTTCCGTTTAAATTTGTTTTTACATCTTGCTAAAAATGAAAGATGACGCCGATAGGAGACCGAAACCAAAATTATATAAACATTTTCTTTTTTATTACAAAATTGATTATTGTTGAGAAACGCAAGATATAGAAAACTTGTGTTTCAAGAACTCTATATTAGTTTCATGGTTTGCCTGTAGTTCATAAAAGGGAACAATAATATTAATTATCTGCATTATTTTAAAATTATTTTGTTTAATAAAATACTAAATATTAAGAAGAAATCTATTTTGTGATTCTTGACACAATGAATTCTCATGTTAGAGTAGATGGTAGCAAACAAGATTGCGTGGATTCCAGTAACTCAACTTCTCTGAAAACGTTGGATAATAAAATGCAGGAAGATATTATCTAAAGCATGGAGTAATTTATATTTATCCAATAAAAAGACTGCTCGCTAGAAGATGCGACTTCCGAACAAGGAAAATAAACAACAACGTGATGAGAGTTCCCCGTGGTGAATCCCTGCCCCAACGCGGTGTGGTGCGGGGGGAGTGTATTTAAGGCTCACCGCAGCCGCATGCAGCAGATCTCGTCTTTGCCGCGGAGACAAACGTCAGGCTTGATTCAGTCGCAGAAAGCAGCACCACAGTGTCTCGTCAATAGAACCACGTACGATTTCTTCCAGGTAAGACATCTTCTACTAAAGTAGTTGGACGCAGTAAAAAGCAAGGATTTACATTTCGAAATAATAATTATCAGTAACATGATTTGACGTTCTGAGCCTTCAAAAAAACAACAGCAAAGTTTCCAATGCGTACGATGTTACATGTGTATGATATTATACGTTATTTTAATTCAGCGTGTAAGCCTTCCATTCAACACACAAACGTATTACGAAGCAATCGATTGTGTGATTCTTGGCACAATGTTTGTGAACACAGTAGTTCAACATAATTATTAGAGATGAAACATCTTGCAACACAGCACGGCCGTTGGCCGAAAGAATCCATACTATTCGTATAGTCTTCGCATCGAGATGAAGTATCTGCTGTTCGAATCCCGACGTACTACCAACAATTTTACGAACGAGAAATTGCAATGACCTTTAATACTTTAAAATAATCATCTCAAGAACACGCATGAGTTGCTTGCCATTGCGCGTTGTGTTGCAGGATGCGGGTGGCGGTGGTGCTGCAGCCGCTGCTGCTGGTGGCCGTTCTCGCGTTCGCCTCCGCTCGCCCTGAAGAAGGCTCCGTCGATCTCCAGGCGGCCGACGCCCCGCTGAGCCCCCTCTTGGAGGAAGGCCAGGCGCTCTCCCCTGAGGTACCACTGCTTTTCCTCAAACCCATTGCCACAACATGGTGACTCTCTAAATGGAGCCCTCGGTTCATTACAATTTTCTTGTTTTTTTTCTAGTCTTATACGCAATAATTCATTAAGTATTGGCGTCATCACAAACTAACCCAAAATGATTTGATAAATATAGGATATACCTCACTTTCAGTCAGATTTAAGATTAGTTAATTTCTCTTCTTCAAATATTTATTATAAACTATAAAACATGACATTAATAGGTATTGAAAAAATGCGTTCGGAAAAGAAAAGCATTTTCGTGAAAATAATAATTACTACTGCAATCCCCTCTTCAGATGAATATTTTATTTCGATTCGCATAATTTCAAAATAAATGGGAGAACAATTTAAATGCGATATGTTTTGGGAAAAATTTGAATGTCCTTTTTTATTTTTGAAAAGATATATTTGTATTAATCTGAACGTTACATTGAAGTCAAATAATTGTTACAAAATGTGTCGAAAACGTTTTCTTATTTTCCAACTCCCATTTCCCTAGCCAGAGTAGTGAAAAGATTCCAACAAATGACTGCACCTTTTAATTCCGCTGATATTATAACAATTCCTTTCGACGTTCAAATTTACAGCACTATGACTGTTAAGGCTGCGAAATATTGTTTAGATAATTTGGAGAGCATTAGAAACTGCGACGAGAAATTCTGTGCATCTTCTTTCTATGTTCTCGTCAGGCGAGACGATTCCGAAAAGATGACACACAAGTGACAAAATTAACACCGCACCGTAAGAATCATGATGTAATGAAAAAATTCTCATGATTCCTTTGGACGAAAATAAACGTTCTCCTTACGGATTATATTCGTTATTCACGTTTTCTTTTGTTTTTTGCTGCGTTTTAAAGCGCTAATTCACGGAGACTACATATCGTGCTGGGAATGCTTGCCAACGTACAAAAACAACTTATAATGCGTCCAATGCGCGTATTACTTTGTTTCTCTACCCTATTGCTGCGCAATTGCTGTGGGTTCTCAAGCAATGCGATATCGTCGCGTCTTATGTAGAAAAAATTGGATTCCGGAAATTTACTACAATATGCAAAGCTCTTTCGCCGGCAGGCCAGGAGGTGGTGCGATCTTCCGGTCACTTTTGGAAGCAGTTTGAAGATTTATTTCAAAAAGTTTCATATAAAATGAATTCTTGCTACTTGTGAGAGAAATCTGGGCTTTGGGTCCAAACTAAAACTATTTTGAACGCGTCACGTTTGAGATGTATGATCTTTTTCTTCTTAAATTCCTCAAAGAATTGTCAAAGTGAATGACATCCAAGCGTGGCGCCAAATTTGAATTAATTTAACCGCTTATGAGCCAACAATGATTAACTTAATCCCAAAAAGGTACATTAATTTACTATTATGTAGCCGTTTTGAATCAAAGAAGAACCTTGAATAGCATCAAAGTGGAATATAAACTACTTTAATTGTATTATAGCTTTTAGTTTTAAAATCTTTTAAGAACTTATTTGAGCGATGAAGTATAATAGGTGTATGTGTAAAATGTGTTTCACCTTTCGTCTCTGTGCCGCACAGGAGCGCGAGCGGCGTGACGTGGAGTGGGCGGAAGCGGTGGCCGAAGACAGAGTGAAGAGATCGCCCCAGCGCCGTCGTCCCCGCCCGCCGCCCGGCCGCCCGCGCCCTCGCCCTCGCCCCCCGCCACGCCCCCCTAGCCCGCCCATCCCCCGGCGGGGCTAAGCGGCTCTCGCCTTCGCCTGCGATTGTTTCAGTTGGAAAACAAGCTGATCAACTCCTTCAGACAGCCCAAGAATACAACTACCACACTCATTTGACACCAGAAGTGGAGGGTACAATGGCAAATACCTTCATCATTCAGAATTGAGATAAAAAATACTATCTACTGAAACATAAAATGCTTTGTTGAATCAGGACTCCGCAAATAAATCCTTTTCTTGGTAATGAAAATCGAATTTACCTGCGGAAGACTTCATTGTTGTTATACTGTATATGCCTTTACAATATAGCTTCAATTTATGCTTTTCCTGCAAATAAATGAAAGAAAATTGTGTTGGCTATTATATTTTCAGTTTTCCACTTTCAAAATAATGAGATTGTGATATCCTTTTATTCCTCCTATAAGTTCCTCAATATTTTTCCAAATTATTTCAATTAATGTCATTTCGCCGATTTACTGAAAATAACCGACCTTCATGTTAGTTATGTTATGGACCTTTTGTCGTTCAATATATTATTCGAAATACCATCTAATATGAAAAAATCATATAAATAAGAAATAACATTTCTTCATGTAATCATGTCCCATCTTAAGCTATAATTTATTTCCTTTAATTCTTTTGAATGTACAACGGACTACTACATTTTTAACGGACGGTGTGAGTTACGTGGTTTTTCGTTCCTCTGTTCAACTCAACGCAACCAATATTGAGGCAATTATTAAAATGCTTAATTTCTCAGAAAAAACGTACTTTATTCATTTCTGTTGCGTCCTTTGTTGTAGTTTTTTAATCTTGTTAGCACAGTTCTGCGTGTGAGAGATCCCATTCTTCATCATTTTGACATTTAATTCTCTCCGGCAATCTATTTTTGAGAGATTTCTAAGTGTGCTTCCCAATCATGAATTCCTTCAAACAGCAGTAGGCTCATACATTTACTTCTCTCAACCACGGCAAATTCTAACGCGTTTCTAAAAAACCGCGAATTTTAACCGTAACATTTTCTCCAAAGATGTCCGTGTTGAAGTCCCTGAAGAATTATTAATTTTTATCTATCAGCAACGTGGCGTACTTTGTACGCCAAGCCTATTTCGTTAGAGAAATGAACTCTGCAAGGTCCGAATAATATTTGGATATACTTTTTATTTAGTTTTATTTGAAATATATACTTATTACAATTTTAATTAATTAATAATAATAAACTTAGTATATTCGTCTTCCGAACAATCTTTGCAATTGATGCCTTTAAGAATATGTTATTTGCCTGCAAATTAGTTGCACCAGTTAGTAATAAATGCAGTAATAATTGTAATAGAGCGGTTTTTTTCTCTTCTGCAAATATGACAGTGACTTCTAATTTTGTTGGTGGTTATTATTGATCATCGCGAATTCCAGTTTTAGTACATTTGCTGACAAGCGGTGTTTTATTCCACTTTGTGACCTTGTTTTTGCAAATTAAAACATCTCTACATTCTAAATCGCTTCTTGAGTAATCACTAGCATAATCAAATTCAGAACGCAAGTCATGTTCTTTCTCTCACTACAACTTTATCCTCAGAATGACTAGCAGAATCCCAATTTCGCCTTCTGACGATTTCTCTTGTAATAATTCAAATATTTTTTTAAATATATTATTCATCTCTTCATTGTTCGCGATGTAAAACAAAATAAATTAGTTTAATTACGTCAATAAATAAAACAATACTGTGTTAAAAGAAAATAAAAACTCGCATTGCTACCCGCGAGGCGTAGAAAGTACGTCGACGAACACTTTGCAACAGATGTACAATCGTCTAGCCACTGCAGTAAATCTTACGCAACTGAGTATCAAAGAGGATGCATCTGAATGCCTTCTTCGAGGTTAGGTCAAATGTCTGAACACTGATGTTATCTGACTCCTACGGCGGTAATAGTTCTAGTGGCTTACAAAGTACGCCAGCGCGAGTAACTAAGGGTTAAATGAGTTTATATAGAAAATGCAAAGTGCAGTGCTGTTTCTGCATTGCAGAAATGAACTCTGCTGAAGTTACATAAAATAAATGTGAAAGCAACTTGATTCCAAAATAGGGATAAACATGACAATTCTAAAAATTCTGTTTTGTGTTTTTCGTGAACATTTTCAGTGGGTGACGAAGGGGAGGGGAGGACCACCACTTGGGTCAACTACCCACTCGAACTTAACTCCAACCACCGGCTCTGGTGGGGGAGTTCGGTAAGTTGTTGAAGAAATTGTTGGCCAGATGTTTTACCATCTTGAATTAGATTACACAAATAATCAACTCGGTTGGTAATAAAAGTCTGCTGTCGGATAACTAACGTCAGCTACGTCTGTTATTTGCGCTTCATCGACTCAGCGACGTTAGGAATAAACCCATCTGGGTGGAAATACAGGAATTTGGCAGGACGAACAATAGGAGAATAAAATTTCAATATTTAGCAGGTTGAAATCCTAAAAAGGCAGCTTTAATTACAAACATTTATTTACATGAAAATTATAAATTAAATATATTGAAACACAGAATGTGTTCCCTTACACTAATTAAAACATTAGTGTAAGTAATCAATAGATATTTTGGACTGCGCGGTACGGACGCCAAGCGCTGCGAACAACAACAGGAGCTAGCAACGGTCGCCACCGCCACCGGTGCCCCCGCCGGGGAGGCCAGCGTGAGAATGTCGGTTACACGGGGCAGCGAGCACGTGCGGACAGTCGTTGGGGGAACTGCGAAGAAGACAGTTGGATTGAGGCGGCCGCCGCCGAAGGATGTGCCGACGTGCGGCCGGCGAAAGAGACGTTAGCGGAGCGGCGAAGAGTTCGGACGTGTGGCGAACATCTCGCCGATAGTGCATGGACAGAAAAGAATATGCGATATAGTTAATGAACTATTAGCAACTGGAATATAGTAAACACGTGACGAGACATTGAAAGTATCAGTGGAATAAAAGGTTTGCGTTGATAGAATAATCGATCGCGCTTGTATTAATTAGTATAGTGGAAAACTTATCGAAACTGTGTGGTGCGGAACTGAGACCAGTACGCGTGATAGGTGCGAGTTGAGTATTTGAATCCATCGACGGAAGGTGATTCGAGAGAGGTGCAGCGCCGTGGTATCAAGATCCGAGTCGGGGAGGAGTCGCAAGGTCACCAGCCCAGGACGACCGCCACGCTATCAGCCGCCGACGGCCCACCGCTGCAGCCGAGGTCGGCAACCCTGCCGATACGAGCTGTTCTACGAGCATCGAAGGTATTTAATCGGGGCCCCGAAGGTATGATAAATGCATATTACCTCTAATCTTGGTACCAAGGCAGAGTGTGTAAATGTTATCAGATCATGTAATTAACAAATTTGGTTTGCAAATAAATCTTGTTCATGATTGTATTTCCATTTCTGATTAACTTCCCCAATATTATACCAACTTATCCAGGGACCCATTCACGGAAAAGATACCCTCCTTTAGTGTTATATTGCAGTGAAATACCCGGCATCACCAGGTTTTATGTTTCAGTTGTCAGCATTCACCTCAATTCTGATTGAAAAAGGTATTTTCTATTGTACGCTCTCCTTTTGGTGTCAACTGAGTGTTGTTGGGATGTCCGTGTGGCCTTGAGCTGCTGCGACGGAGCTGAGCACCTTGCTCTACATCTGAAACGAACGCCTGCTGAAAGATGGAAGTGCGCTTATCGGCGACCGGGACGAGGGCGACCCGGGCCGGCCAAGATAGGACGACCAGGACGGCGCTGCGGCGACCTCTTCACACGCTCCTCGGCCTCTGTGTCACGGCGCGCGCGTTCCTGTGCGGCAGAGACACAAACATACTCTTACACGCAATATTCCTTCATCCCTGTGCGCCAGAGACACAAACATACTCTTACACGCAATATTCCTCCGTTCCTGTGCGGCAGACACAAACATACTCTTACACACAATATTCCTCCGTTCCTGTGCGGAAGAGAGACAAACATATTCTTACACACAATATTCCTCCGTTCCTGTGCGGAAGAGACACAAACATACTCTTACACGCAATATTCCTCCGTTCCTGTGCGGCAGAGACACGGGGATTCTCTTATTAGTCCTCCGCACCCAATCATCACCTGAAATACTTTACTACTAAATCTCTTTTTTGTTTTGTTTTGCGAATCGGCCGTCATAGGGCCACGCGATACGTGCATCCCACTGGGGCTCAGACTTGATTATCGGGGTAAGTGCACGTTACTTTCTCTATAGGGGGAAATCCATTTTCATTCCCCTTGGTTATTAGCTCTGGGGGATGGGATGAAATTATGATAACGATGAATGATTAAATAGACATACACATACTGAGGCACACACAACCATGTCTCAGGCCGCACTCGATCCCGCGGTCTTCTGGTCTGAGACCGCTACAGCACTACTGCTTCAGCGATCTCGGCTATCGGCTTAATAATAAGCTAAAGCTATATTATGACTATTTTTTTAAATTTTTTTTATACCAGCATTATAAACGACCTATTCTGTTGCAAGAAATCGTTCATAATCGGGCATTTACGGCACAAATGATTTCGTTATCACGCATTCATCCAATCGCAGTGAGATAATCGTGGGGAGGTAGAGGTAAACAGAATAGCCGGCCACTGTTCTTTAGTACAGATGTCAAAAATTCGAGACTTCCCAAGAAACTTGTTTCGCAAAATTAAGTTTGATTCTCATATAAATTTATAATACTGATATACAAAAAAGACCTTTGGATCTCGTTTGTAACGAAGCTTTATTGCATGATTACATGTTTTGGAATTGAGGAGCGTTAGAAGCGAATTTTCAAAACATGTACTCATGCAATAAATCTTAACATTATAAACTAATTGCATGAACTGCGTCGGTACTCTTTAATATTCTACTTAGATTCAAAATGGCTACTAATCGTGTGTTAAATGTGAAACTTTTGAGCAGACGGTTTAAATTAATTTGAAAAACTAATATGTCTCTTTTAGATGGAGAGAGGGAGTTTTCACTACTATGGCAACATCGATCAAATGAGACAAATAAACTTCCTCAACATATTTTGTCATAATTATTGGACTTAAATGTACCCATGAGTGTTCAATTTAATCAAAATATGTATCGTGTTTATTTTTTTAAGTATACTCAAGTCCCTATACTATGCAAACCATTTTATTCTTAAATTATTTTTCTATTTAACTCTGATATTTGTAAAATAACATTTAAAAATAATATTTAAAAAAGGTTAATCTAGATGTCTCCATTTAGAAGGTGACTATGGAAGGTGACTATAGAGGGTGACTCTACGGAGGGTGACTCTACGGAGGGTGACTCTACGGAGGGTGACTCTACGGAGGGTGACTCTACGGAGGGTGACTCTACGGAGGGTGACTCTACGGAGGGTGACTCTACGGAGGGTGACTCTACGGAGGGTGACTCTACGGAGGGTGACTCTACGGAGGGTGACTCTACGGAGGGTGACTCTACGGAGGGTGACTCTACGGAGGGTGACTCTACGGAGGGTGACTCTACGGAGGGTGACTCTACGGAGGGTGACTCTACGGAGGGTGACTCTACGGAGGGTGACTCTACGGAGGGTGACTCTACGGAGGGTGACTCTACGGAGGGTGACTCTACGGAGGGTGACTCTACGGAGGGTGACTCTACGGAGGGTGACTCTACGGAGGGTGACTCCACGGAGGGTGACTCCACGGAGGGTGACTCCACGGAGGGTGGCTCTATGAGGAAGGGGAGGAACAGAGAAGGCTCTATTTAGAGAGTAACTCTGTTGTGGCAATGAGTATGGGCAGTGAGGGTGAGCAAATGCTGTAAATGTAGTGGTACCTCTGTGGTGAGCGACTCGCCTTCCACCGGGAAAGGGTGGAACAGAGAAGTTTTTATTTAGAGAGTAACTCTGTTGTGGCAGTGAGTGTGAGCAAATGCAGTAAATGCAGTGGTACCTCCGTGGTGAGCGACTCGCCTTCCACCGGGAAAGGGTGGAACAGAGAAGTCTTTATTTAGAGAGTAACTCTGTTGTGGCAGTGAGTGTGGGTAGTGAGTGTGAGTAAATGCAGTAAATGCAGTGGTACCTCCGTGGTGAGCGCCTGGCCTTCCTCCGCAAAGGGGCTGAGCGGGGCGTCGGCCGCCCGCAGGTCGACGGCGCCTTCTTCAGGGCGAGCGGAAGCCGAGACGAGAGCGGCCGCCACCAACAACAGTAGCAATACTGCCGCGCGCATCCTGTAATATAAAGACCCGTCACTCAATCACAAGTAACCCTTGCGTGTTTATGAGATGTTTATAACGTATAGAAGAACTAAAAATTGCAATTTCGCACGCGTGAAATACCTGAAGGCGGTAGTCGAATTCGAGAAGCAGATACTCCATCTCGATACAAAGACAATGTGAATACGCTACGCTTTAGTCCCTATTCTAAACGAACAACAAATTAGATAAGGCTCTGGGTTTCTCCGTGGAAGTTAATGGATTCTGAGCAAATTTTAATTCATTCATCATCGTCAACCATCCTACGGTTTCTGCTGCATCCCGAATTTTTGCCTCCACAACATTTTATGCGAGGATCTCTCCTATTCAGGTTGTTCTCCGCTATTGCTCTTTAAATTCCCTGCATTCACGTTGGCGGTGGTTTTACTCTCTTTCTCCCTCTGGCTGGTAACGAATAGTAATTAACGAAACGAGTGTGTAAAGAAGGGAATAATTGCATGAGTGGTATGTTCAAGAAAACGAGCGACGATAGGAGCGAGTTTTCTCATACACCACGAGTGCAATTATACCCCTTTATACACATGTTACTTTCAGTATTTTTTCGTTTCCATTTAGGAATAATTCAAATTTTGATAAATTCAAGCACATCTTTACTTTTCGAGGTATAGGACGTTTGATGAGGTATTGCTTTTGAGATCTATATTAATGGGCCTTGTGTTGTTTCTTTGCAAGAAATATTTGCATATGGAACCCATTGAAAATAAAATATTGGACGAATCTGACAAAGTCATGAAACATTACTTCCCAGGAAACGTAAATGCAAGTATGAGAGAGAATACAACATGTATAAATATTGGTAAGTAAAAAACAACTAGTCACTTTTGACAGTTTTTCTATAGCCTACTTTTTAGAACGGGTAAACTCAACTTTTGCATTTTTACATTTGTAATTCTGAGACCAAATGTTTTACATGTAAAGCTATTAATTTATTCACGTTAAATATTTTTTGCTGTTCCATTAGTCAGCTAGTTTAATTAGTTAAAACTTTGCCAATTTAGGTTTACTCACTTGTTCTTTATATGTAGTTGTAGATACGTAATCTGTGATGTACATTTTTGTTCGTTTAATGGCTGACCGGAAATACGACCTTTGCTACGTATGTGTCTTAAACGATTTGACTCAATTCTGAATTTTGATTGGTAGACGTAAATCTTTAATTTCACGGTGAAATTTTTATTGCACGCATTCTATTAACATAAAGGTAATCAACAATTCTGCGTAAAATTACTGAGTAAAACGAAAATATTTATTTATGAATTTTTATTTTACAAGTGGGAAAGATTGCGACCCTTGACCAACACGCCGAGTGCCGCTAATCCTTGCAGGAAAATAAAATCGCTTCTACGAGTGTAGCACGCTATATTTTAGACGACCATACTGGATTTCATTTATTTTAATTCAAGTATACAAATCACTTAAGAGTATTTACAGTAGCTGATGACGTTTGACGAAAGTATTTTGTTTTCTTCATTGCATTCTCAGATTTACCAGAACACTTGAGAATCGTGTCACTTTACGAGCTAGTGCTAAAAATTAAACGTTTAGCACGTTCTGCCTGCCCTAAAATAGCCATTTTGAGTAGTGAGTGTCTAAAAAATATTTTTCGGTATCATTTTCTCTCCCATTGTACTGCATTGCCTATACACGTTAACTGTTTGCCTTCAATGTGGTGGAAAATAGTGTCTGTCTTGGTAGTTTTTCTCTTATTTCTATATAATGCTGCGTAAAATCTATTTCGAAATGTGAACGGAAATACGAATTGAAATATTAAAATACCCTGAGACCGAACAAGTATATTTTTTTTTCGAAAACTGTCCATTCATCAGTACGTCCCTCCCACCGTCCCTTCATTCCTCCGTCCATTCATCTATCTGTCTGTCTGTCTGCCCGTCCGCCTTTGAATAACCGTAGTGCTTTAACTATTTGTGGGATTTCTTTTATTAATTAATATTAATATTTATATTTAATTAATATTACTCGTTCTATCTAGCACGACTCGTAACTCTGCGATTTTGAAAATAATTCTATAATGAAGCCCGTGGAACATTTTTAAAATTTTCTCAAAAGGTCAAAGAGAAGTCGAAGTTTAATAAACAATGTTTAGCAATTTTTGAAAAAATCGAAAGTTAGGTAAAATACCTCCAAACTCAAAATATTATTTCCAAACTCGCGGGACCGTGAAACTCTTTGTATCCATCGGGAAATATCAAATTTGGAGAAACCCAGCTGAACGTTTTAGGCTCAAGCATCGACAGGGAGACTGGCTGACAGACCGACGAATTGACAGACAGATCCGTCAGTTGATTTTTTGGTATCAAGAACCCGAAAAACATTCTGACTACATAACGTGTTAGAGGAAGTAATAACTACTGAACCATGCACTCATTATTCGAACAATGGTGTTTGGGAGATGCCTTACCTGGAAGTAATCGTTGGTGACTAACTGGGCGAGAATTTGTAGAGACGCCTTGTGCCTCAGCCCTGAAGTTCGTCTTGGGCGCAAGCTGCGGTCTGCTGCTGGAGTCCGCGTTCAGCCTTTTATACCGCGTTCGGCGCGTACCCTTCACACCGAGTTGCGCGCATGGATTCCCCCCCGGGGAACCCCCGGCTGTTGAGGTTCAGAATCTGGAAGCCGCCTTTGCCAGCGAGCTTCTACTCCTATGACCTCGCAATATCTTGGTGCGTTTACCTCCGTGGAACCTTTCCTTAAACCTGATTTCATTCACGTTTTCCTCCTATCCTTGTTTGTATCTACTGTAATTCGACAGTCACATGTAGCTAACATCTAGTATTGTCTTGTCTACAACTCGTCTTGTCTTAATTGAAAACAACAATTTGCTTTATATTCATGTATTGATATATTGATTAAACAAAATAATATAAATAAAATAATACAATTAAATTATGCATATAAATTTATTTGAATTAATAAATTTATATGCATAATTTCATTGTATTATTTTATTTATATTATTTTGTTTATTATTTATTTATGTTATTTTATTTATATTATTTATATTATTTGAATTAATAAATTTATATGCATAATTTCATTGTATTATTTTATTTATATTATTTTGTTTAATCAATATATCAATACATGAATATAAAGCAAATTGTTTTTTTGGGAGTCATGTTTATGAAATTGCTCTGTTAGCTGTGCACACTTTCAAAGCTATTATTGGGCGCAAGCTGCGGTATGCTGCTGGAGTCCGCGTTAATCCTTTTATACCGCGTTGGGCGCGTACCCTTCACACCGAGTTGCGCATTATCTGAGAATAAACTTAATTATATTAACATTACTTGTAGTCAATATGTGGTGTCATACTGGGTGCGTTCGTTCTTGCTTGCCGTATCTTGAATTTTGTCGAACAAAATCAACTCGTTTGTACCTTCCAAATGTGTTGGAAAATACGTGATGTATGTATACATCCACATTTTATCCATCATTTGCTTTGAAAAGTGGTTGATTCACTATTCAGTTTTCTTGGAAGGATAGTAAGCGATTATGCAAAGCAAATTGATATTATGCTCTAAGCATTGTATATTTGAATGAAACAATGAAATGCTAGCTCACATTTTTCAGAGTCACAGCGTTTACAGATCTTCTTCTAAGAGAACTAGTGGTGCTAAACAGCACATACTTTGTGAGAGCGTAGGCTTCCGCGGCCGGAGTCAGTATTTACTAGGCTGTCCGGGTGACGCCGCGTCCATGGCGAAGGTGCCGACGTTTCGGTCGCCATTCTGCGACCTTCCTCAGGGCGTAATGCTGCATTACGCCCTGAGGAAGGTCGCAGAATGGCGACCGAAACGTCGGCACCTTCGCCATGGACGCGGCGTCACCCGGACAGCCTAGTAAATAGCACATACTTTCTTGAATGTATTTTCACGCAAAATTACGCGAAGAGCACTCAATTTTTTGAAAAAAAAATGTGTATTATCTCATTCTAAAATCTTTGTTTAAGGAACAAATTTCATTAAGATTCTCTATCTTTAATATTAAAGTTTTAGGAAGCCTTAAAAAATTTGAATTTTTCGCAATTTTCGAGAAATCAAGGCTTTCAACGAACCTTCTCCATCCTCTTAATCTTGACATTATCCAATGACAAAATTTAAATAAAATCTATAGAACAATTTTTTTGAAAATGTCCCAGAGGCTTCCTGTAAAGTACTCTCCTAAATTCAAAAGGCGGTTTCAAATTCAAGATGCTGCGACGTCAACCAAATCGATTAGAGAATATAAATTTGGGAGAAAATTGTCTGCATGATATAGCCGCTATCGTTGTTTCTTGACGGACGAACGGACGGACATTTTGCCGTCATTCGATTTTTCTGTATTACACGCGAAACATGAATTTTGGCTACATTACGTGTTAGAGGACTTTTTCTAAATTTAGCAGATGGATTTATTCGCTTTTTCGTTACCAGGACCCTGTAATTAGAGTTTTTTGTCGCAAATGCGCCTTTTTGCGCGCAGAAATGCACACCTTTCTCTCTACTCCGTAGCGAGAAAGTAAAAATGTACATTGTTTTTCATAATGTAGATGCAAAAGCTAACGATCTATATGCATGTACGATAATATAAAATAACTAGGAGTCCGTTTGCTTGCACTATCGAAAGTAAAGCAATTCGAATATCGTTTTCTAGTTCGTATTTTATAATTTGCTGAGCATTTACGTTGAGAACACTCAGTCCTCCTCCACTTCCAACGTTTCAGCCATCTCCGCCAGCAGCAGATCGTGGAACAGGATAAACGGGTTTGATACGTCTTAATGAAACATCGGCTTGAAGCGCGCCGACTACAATGCTGCCCCACATTTCCCTTTCACGCGGCTCGAGGCGTCGGGGCCGCCACCGCTCGCGCACGCGGGCTGCGCGCTGATCGCTCTTTCCCGGAGCTGCGCGCGCAGCGACAGACGACAGCGGCCCGGACTTTGCAGGTCGTTTATTTAAGACATTGGTACCCAATTTAAGCCAACCCATCAATTTAACCCATTAAATGGGTGACAAACTACGCCCTGAAATAATTATAGACGTTGTCATTGCTAACAATAGGAATCTACTATCACTAATCACTAATCCTATTGTTAGCAATGACAACGTCTATAATTATTTCATGAAAAATGCCAACGATAACACACCACAACACCTATAAACTTCACCCTTCTTTAACACCTTTATTAATCGTCTCGTGTAGGATCTCTCCGTTATTTTTCTTTGTGTTAATTTGTGTACCATTATATATTTTCCTAATAACTTCAATAATGTGTTGGGGAATTCTTCTCCTGATCATTATATTCATAAGCTTGTTCCTTATCGTTTAAGAGAACGATGCAGGTCTCATGGTCGTTAAAAATTCTGATTTTTCGAAAATTGAACGAAATCAAAATGTTTTCGTCGTCTTCCTGCAACTACAATTATGAATATAAAATTTATTTTCTTAATTAAATGTGTTTATTAAAATCTGATCTTTAAATAAGGTCATGTTCAATGCTTCAATAGCATGAGTGCAAAAGTTTGTGCTAAACATTGGCATTTTTTAAACCATATTTTTAAAACCGCGTATTTTTTTATTAAATTGGGACCTTAGACGTAAACGAAACTTAACTTGTCTCATGTTTCATGAAATTTGTAATTTTTTAAAAATTTAATAGGTTTGAATTTCCTACAACTACAATTGTAAATATACTCGTTTTTCGTAACGAAATGTGTTAATCAAAAACAGATCCTCTAATAAACTCATGTTGAATGTTTTGAAAATTGATTATTTTGTGTAATTTACAGACAAACATAGTCGCCCTCTTCGAATTTACTGTGCTTCGAGAACGTAATTCCAGGCAGTAGATGCTTCGTAAATTAGAATTTGCATATTATTTCAAATTTCGTTGTTCATTTCTTACATTCAAGGTTTTATTATACGTTCACAAATTAATTTTTTGTAAATTATTTAAAACATTTTTTTCAAAATTGCCGTATTTAATTGATTTAAATGTAACAACGAATAGATGATTTCACTTTACATAATAAGATGTGGGCATGAAGAGTAATGCGTGTAAAAACGGAGTAGTTTCGATGAATATAACAGTATTTCATTTATTATGTTTTCTATCCATTTTCATTTTTTTGCCAGCGGTATCAACAATGATAATTTGCAAAATGAGTATCCCATACGAATTAGCGGCCATTGTTGCTTATTGACGCACTGATAGCAGAAGGCGATAATGACGCCCGCCGTTCGTTTCTGTTAACATAAATTAATAATTCTATTTATGGCTATAATACGCATCGTTCGTACATTTAGTATGTAAAACGTTAAAACACCCAATTCAATGGAAGAAAGCTGTTTTCGTTTAAATGTTCGAATTAACACACATACGCATGTTTTTTCACTATTTATTAAAGCATTTTTCAAATGGTTATTGAAGTGTAAGACATAAATTGTAATTTATTCTAATATGTAATTGTATTAGCAATATCGTGAGAAAGTAGGATCTGTTTTAGCACTACTAATTTGATATTATCTTGCGATAAATATGACGACACAAGACACAATTTTTGAATGGATGTAAATTAGATTTATTTTTACAATAATTTTGGTACAGATGTATTGAACGTAGAATGCCAACAAAATCTCTTCATTAATGCCTCGAACATCCCTTTTCGTTCGGCAATCACCTGCTTCCTCCAAAATATCATCTAGCCCGAAAATATTTTAGCAGAAAAAGCATTCAACTGTTTTATCACAAAGCATCCAGTACTAGCAACCCTTCCAACAGAAAATCGAGAGTAATGACAATTCTTAACTCATGAAAGTAATAAAAGTTTGGTTTAAATAAGCGATAAACTAGAAATAACAAAAAACATTGTATGTAACTCGTCCTCTATTAGTCTTTAAGCATTCATTTAGAGGACTCTTGACATAAATATTATAGAACGACAAACGCAAGGAACCCCGTATTGAAACCAAAATCTCATTTTTCACCAAAGGTGGAAAAGTAGCGTTTTGAAACTAGGCCCCTTAATTGTTTTTATATTTTTAATGAACTGTATTCATAAAAAAATCTTCTAATATGATCATGATTCAGTTTTTCCAAAACATGAATATTTTTTGAGGGTCTGTATGATGTGCTAGAAATAAAACAGGAGTTTATAAAAGTATTCGTTCTTTTACGATTTCATTTTAACTTTTTCAAAAGCTAACGTACAAAGTTGGAACAGTTTTTGAAAGATAATTGGCAGCAAAAATAAAACGTTTTAGCGGGTTCTCTTCTTTACTGCTTTCCATAGCTCTGCTTGAGGACGCTCATTTGAAGATACTATTTGTGGTTTTGTTTGGTTGTAAGTCTTCATTTCATAGAAAGTTAAAAAATTAAGATTAAACTTAAAATTATTTTTCGCCATGCTTCCTAGATATTCTATGTACTCTAAACAAAAGATATAGTATTCCATAAAGAACGCCTTGTTAGAACTTTCAAAAAACCACAACAATGCAATCTCAAAATCAGTTCCATTTATGGCAATACACCACTAGACGACTTCAATGACATCATACTTTAGACCTTGCATATCGACTTTAAATTGCTCATTTCAAAAAAATGTGTGCTCTATGCATTTATTATTGTAAATATTTATTATTAACTACTATTAATGTAGTAATGTTAGTGGAGTACGGTCAATGGACTTGACTAGTCTCAATTTCTAATATGCACCAATTGATGCAATTGCGCCAAATGTTTGTTCGCCAACAAATTGCAAAATAAAAATTAATTGAAAAAATATAATAAGAATGGCGTTATTAGCAGAATTGATAAGAAAATACATTGTTACCAGCGTCCTTTGCCGCATGCGGGCATTGTTGCCAATGCCCATGTGTTTATTGAATTGTGTTGATATTGGCAGATATTGCGGAATAATAAAGTTACGTAACCGTTACTACCCTTAGAAAGAATGTGCTGTTTTAGCACCACTCGTTTCTTTCTCGCTACTGCTTACGCTGTAAGAGAAAATAATAGAATGCTGCGCAAAGTACGGCGAATTTTCGGCAGAAAAACTCTTATTAGAGGCACCTGGTCACGAATAAGTTGATAAATGCAGAAAAAATCCTCTAACAAGTGTTGTAGCCAGAATCCATGTTTTGTGGGCCCTTGGTACCGAAAAATCTAATGACGGCAAAACGTCTGTCTGTCTGTCCGACCGTCTTTCCTAAATGAAATTACTTGTAAAATAATATCAAATGTACATTTTTAATAATATGTAATTATAATATAAATATATAATATTTAATAATAATATACGCTACATTTGTTCGAAAATTTGAGTCCTTCTCGCGTAATTTTGAAATTACGGGCGGGAAAGTACGTTTATAGATTTTTTTCTTTGTTGCACCATTCCTAACAGGTTCTGCTACGATCTTTAATTGTGTTAGTGGCGAGAGATTGTGACTACGCAATCTCTGGCTCTCAATGCAATACCTCACAGAAGGAACCAGTTCCTGTCATAAAACTGTCTTTTAAAAAACATTTAAATCGTGATACGCTGGCACCCAGCGCTTCAAGTTTCTTGCATTTGTGATTAAGTTTCCAAGGCTGCTGAGCGTAACACTGACCTTGCCCATTCTTATGTATTTCGTATGACTCAACGTAAGGAGGAGCATCAACTGTGCCTGTGACCTTTCACGTTCTCATAAGACATAAGATAACGTGCTAGCGGAATTTTGTTGTAGAAGTTTATTAGTTGATTTTCTTGGGGTGAAAATGTCTGTGACAAAGCAACGTGTTTTGTCATATAAGACAAGACGAGTTGTAGAATTATGGTAGAGATGTTAGTTACATGTAATTACAGTAGATACAAACAAGGATATGAGGAAAACGTGAATGAAATCAGGTTTGAGGAAAAGTTCCACGGAGGCAAACGCGCCAAGATATTGCGAGAAATTACAAGATATTGCTCGCTGGCAAAGGCGGCTTCCAGATTCTGAACCTCAACAGCCGGGGGTTCCCCGGGGGGGAATCCCTGCGCCCAACGCGGGTGAAGGGTACGCGCCCAACGCGGTATAAAAGGCTGAACGCGGACTCCAGCAGCAGATCGCAGCTGGCTCCTAAGACGAACTTCAGGGCTGAGGCAGAAGGCGTCTCTACAAATCCTCGCCCAGTTAGTCACCAACGATTACTTCCAGGTAAGGCATCTTCCAAACACTCAGTTCATGACATGCTGTTCAGCCCATCGCATTTAGATCATATTTTTTTGTTCTTACAATATTATTGAACATGTAAGGGGGTAATATTTTAAATCCATTATAGCAGTTTCTCACTCATCCGACGACCATAGGGTACGAGATATACTCGTTTAAAAGTGCAAGTAAACTTTTAGAATTCAAATCTTTTAGAATCCAGAAAAGTATCCGATTTTGTTCTCTCCCATTTTTCCATAATATACTCTAATGTACAATTTTTACCTTCTCGCCTTCCTTCGGATGAAAAGAAAATATTGTAATCGTGTGTCGGAAATCGGTGATTTTTCGTCAGAAAAACTTATTGTTAGCCTCTGGTTACAAAAAAGTGATAAAAATCTTATTTCTATCCCTATCTCTATTCAGTAACTGCGAGTGTGCGTGTGTGCATCTGTGTGTAAGTGGGATCCGTCACTTACGGTTAGTCCACTTCCGGAGCACCAATCCAGACATATGAGGTATCATTCGACGTATCTCGGTCTCCTGGAGGGGAATTGATAATTTGTTTTCGAATTCGGACAAAACATTCTAAGAAATTTTCAAAAACATGTTTTTGCGTATTTTAACGTGTTTTAGTGCTACGATCTCAGTGGAAAGACGAAGAATTAATCCAATGCCGCCTAAATAGATTTATATAAATATCGTTGATTAAATCCCAGTAATATTTGATCCATGACACCATAATTCTCTTCTACGAGAATGGCAACACTGTTCTGGAACATGTGAAACACGCGGCAGAACTGTCAATAGCGATGCTTCTTTGAACATAAGAGGTAAAGTGATTCGTAAAACTGTTTAACGATCGTAAATCGTGTTTAATAATAAATTTGTAAACACGTACATATTACCTTGTAACTTAGTCAATTTAAAGAACGCCAAGTGAATATGCAAAAAAAAAAAAAAAGAACTGAAGAGAAGAGAGAGTATTTTAGAGAACGGAAGCACATGCGTATTTGACTTTGCACATTTGCTCTTAAGCGTGCAAATACGGAAGAAATACGGGAGATTCAAATGTAATTTTAGAAGGTGTAATGGGTGTAGAGACTTTTCTAACGGGAGTATAATATTATCAGCTTCTACGATTAATTGATATGTCCAATACCACAGTCTGTAAGAACATATTTGTGAGTACACATTCGGAATTTGAAGATCTTTTCACAGAAAAGTTGAGTTTTCGAAAAATTTAATTTGAAGTCGTTTTAAGTAAGGTAGGCGCTAGTGGTGTTCACAGACACCAGATGGACGGTCGGACAGATGCTTTGAAAAAAAAACTTTTTGGGTGTCAGGGGATCCCAAAACGTGTATTTTTGTCCAAATCTTGAAATCGATTTTCCGTAGCTTTACATGACTTTCCGTATACTACGTATATTACTCCGTATGTACGTACATATACGGGAAAGTAAAAAGTATAAGAAAACCCTTTAATATTTATTTAAATATGTGAAATAAAGTCTGCTTCAAATTGATGGCTTTCCGTGAAAAATGAGCGGATATGTGATTTATTGTTTGTGCAGAACAGTAGTTAAGCATTGCTCATGGATATGAGTCATGTTGAAGCACTGCACGCTCGTTGTCCGATGCCACAATACTATTCGTATTATCTTTGTATCGAGACGGACAATCTGTTTCCCGAATTTTGACTATCGCCTTGAGAATTTTATATGCGAAAAATTTCAATTTCAAGTTCTCCTATATTTTAACAGTTCTTGGTGGTTAATTACAACACAGATATTAATTTTAAAGTAATCGCTTAATATCTTCATTTGAAATTACTCAGTTGAAAAATACATACAGTTCTGATTTATAGATACATAGTCTAATGTCTTTATATCACAGAGAGTTAATGTTCACGTTATAATATTTTAACACAGCTCACTCCTTTTGAATTGAATTTGCCTGATTTTACGTGGCGAGACTCGGGCCATCAGGCCCGTTATTCCGTCTGACCACGCAAATTTCGCTACGCTCTTTTTTTCCAATTAGCGTAGAAAGGAGGTATTCCTTGGACGACGAACAAGCGATTTGAATTTAGCTCAGAGGCGTCATTTAGGCTTGAGGATCTTTTAAATGCAAGTAAATCGACTGACATGGGACAGCCGGCTTTATTTCTCCTCCGAAGGAATTTTTCGCCCACGGCTTCGATCGGGTTTGAAGCCGCGACCTTAGGTACAACAGTCCGGTACGCTAACCGTTACACCATCGCCGCCGCAAACATCGCCTTCTGCACTGCTTCATTGCCTTCTGCACTGACCCCTGTACTGCTGCTGACCGCGATGTACAAATTTCCCAGCTCAGTCTCGGACTGGATTGCCGGTCTCGCATTCCTCCATTTTCCTTTCCATAAATTTGCCCCATTCTTCCCCGCGACCCGCCAAAGCCGCAGCACCTGGCGTTGGGAGGCACTTCGTCCCTCGAGCTGACGCAACGGACTCCCGACAGACTAAGCTGAAGAGGTGTTGCGTTCCAGGATGCGCACGGCGGTGTTGCTGCTGCTGCTTCTTGCGGCCGCTCTCGTCTCGGCCTCCGCTCGCCCTGAAGAAGGCTCAGTCGTCCTCCAGGCGGCCGACGCCCCGCTCAGCCCCCTCTCGGAGGAAGGCCAGGCGCTCACTACGGAGGTACCACTGCATTTACTGCATTTGCTCACACTCACTACTCACACACTGACTGCCACAGCAGAGTTACTCTCTAAATAGAGACACCTCTGTTCCACCCTTTCCCGGTGGATGGCCAGGCGCTCACCACGGAGGTACCACTGCATTTGCTCACACTCACTGCTCACACACTCACTGCCACAGCAGAGTTACTCTCTAAATAGAGACCTCTCTGTTCCACCCTTTCCCGGTGGATGGCCAGGTGCTCACCACGGAGGTACCACTGCATTTACTGCATTTGCTCACACTCACTGCCCACTTTCTAACTGCTACATCAAGGTTTCCGTCTCTGTGCATAACCTTTTTCTTCATATTTTCTAGTCTTCAATGTAATTATTCACTGATTATTGACTCCATCACAAATCATACCAAAAATTATTTAAGCATACGAAATCCCTTACGTTCAGCTAGTTTTAAAGCTAGCTAATTTCTCTCCTTCAAATATTGCATTTTAAAATTCTGTGTTAATACCTGTTAAAAAATTGCGCACGCAAAAATAAACAACGTTAAAATACATCTCCCAAAAATGAAACAAATTCAAATGTAATCCTCTCCCAAGATGAACATTATTTATTTTGTGATCTGAGAAGAGTAAGAAAAGTAAATAGAAATAGAATTTAAAAATCAAATGTTTCGTATATATTTGAAGAAAAGTTTTAAATTTAAACCCAAGATATACACGTTTTTCATTACATTGTACCCTCATTAACACTTTTAAGTCAAATAATTATAAAAAATATGTAAGAACGTTTAATTTACACCAGATTCCATCCTCCTTTGTTCGCTATGAAGACAATAGGGAAATCTCTCTCATTCCTTCCAAAACAACATTTTCTACAATGTCGCCTTAAACATCTAAAATATTATTTTCTACATTCAAATATAGAACACTGTGATAGCAATTTTGTTTAACCAAGTACATACACTAAAACGTACGTTTACGTAGCCACTTTGAATCAAAATAGAGCATTAAATAGTATCAAAGTAGAATATAAACTATTATACAGCGCGCCAGAAAAGTCTCTCCGCAGAGGGTTTGGTACTTGCAAAAAAAATTGTGTTGGTAGCGGCGTGTAGCAAACGAAAACGTAAATACCGCACTAACCACAATCATAACAGATGCTGGAAATGCTGTCCCCTTCACTTTTTCCCCAGCGATTTCTTTGCTACCAACATTATAGCCATTTTTAATTGGAGATCCTGCCTCGGCACAACGCGAAGAGATTTTTCTGGCGCACTGGAGTTATAAATTTGCTCTTCGTTGTAAAGTATTTTAGGTGATGATTGGGTGCGGAGCACTAATAAGATGATCCCCGTGTCTCTGCCTCACAGGAACGGAGGAATATTGCGTGTAAGAGTATGTTTGTGTCTCTGCCGCACAGGAACGGAGGAATATTGCGTGTAAGAGTATGTTTGTGTCTCTGCCGCACAGGGATGAAGGAATATTGTGTGTGAGAGTATGTTTGTGACTCTGCCGCACAGGGACGGAGGAATATTGCGTGTAAGAGTATGTTTGTGTCTCTGCCGCACAGGGATGAAGGAATATTGTGTGTAAGAGTATGTTTGTGTCTCTGCCGCACAGGAACGGAGGAATATTGCGTGTAAGAGTATGTTTGTGTCTCTGCCGCACAGGAACGGAGGAATATTGTGTGTAAGAGTATGTTTGTGTCTCTGCCGCACAGGGATGAAGGAATATTGTGTGTGAGAGTATGTTTGTGACTCTGCCGCACAGGGACGGAGGAATATTGCGTGTAAGAGTATGTTTGTGTCTCTGCCGCACAGGAACGGAGGAATATTGCGTGTAAGAGTATGTTTGTGTCTCTGCCGCACAGGAACGGAGGAATATTGCGTGTAAGAGTATGTTTGTGACTCTGCCGCACAGGAACGGAGGAATATTGCGTGTAAGAGTATGTTTGTGTCTCTGCCGCACAGGAACGGAGGAATATTGCGTGTAAGAGTATGTTTGTGTCTCTGCCGCACAGGGATGAAGGAATATTGTGTGTGAGAGTATGTTTGTGACTCTGCCGCACAGGAACGGAGGAATATTGCGTGTAAGAGTATGTTTGTGTCTCTGCCGCACAGGGATGAAGGAATATTGTGTGTAAGAGTATGTTTGTGACTCTGCCGCACAGGAACGGAGGAATATTGCGTGTAAGAGTATGTTTGTGTCTCTGCCGCACAGGAACGGAGGAATATTGTGTGTAAGAGTATGTTTGTGTCTCTGCCGCACAGGGATGAAGGAATATTGTGTGTGAGAGTATGTTTGTGACTCTGCCGCACAGGGACGGAGGAATATTGCGTGTAAGAGTATGTTTGTGTCTCTGCCGCACAGGAACGGAGGAATATTGCGTGTAAGAGTATGTTTGTGTCTCTGCCGCACAGGAACGGAGGAATATTGCGTGTAAGAGTATGTTTGTGACTCTGCCGCACAGGAACGGAGGAATATTGCGTGTAAGAGTATGTTTGTGTCTCTGCCGCACAGGAACGGAGGAATATTGCGTGTAAGAGTATGTTTGTGTCTCTGCCGCACAGGAACGGAGGAATATTGCGTGTAAGAGTATGTTTGTGTCTCTGCCGCACAGGAACGGAGGAATATTGCGTGTAAGAGTATGTTTGTGTCTCTGCCGCACAGGGATGAAGGAATATTGTGTGTAAGAGTATGTTTGTGTCTCTGCCGCACAGGAACGGAGGAATATTGCGTGTAAGAGTATGTTTGTGTCTCTGCCGCACAGGAACGGAGGAATATTGCGTGTAAGAGTATGTTTGTGTCTCTGCCGCACAGGGATGAAGGAATATTGTGTGTGAGAGTATGTTTGTGACTCTGCCGCACAGGAACGGAGGAATATTGCGTGTAAGAGTATGTTTGTGTCTCTGCCGCACAGGGATGAAGGAATATTGTGTGTGAGAGTATGTTTGTGACTCTGCCGCACAGGAACGGAGGAATATTGCGTGTAAGAGTATGTTTGTGTCTCTGCCGCACAGGGATGAAGGAATATTGTGTGTAAGAGTATGTTTGTGTCTCTGCCGCACAGGAACGGAGGAATATTGCGTGTAAGAGTATGTTTGTGTCTCTGCCGCACAGGAACGGAGGAATATTGTGTGTAAGAGTATGTTTGTGTCTCTGCCGCACAGGGATGAAGGAATATTGTGTGTGAGAGTATGTTTGTGACTCTGCCGCACAGGGACGGAGGAATATTGCGTGTAAGAGTATGTTTGTGTCTCTGCCGCACAGGAACGGAGGAATATTGCGTGTAAGAGTATGTTTGTGTCTCTGCCGCACAGGAACGGAGGAATATTGCGTGTAAGAGTATGTTTGTGACTCTGCCGCACAGGAACGGAGGAATATTGCGTGTAAGAGTATGTTTGTGTCTCTGCCGCACAGGAACGGAGGAATATTGCGTGTAAGAGTATGTTTGTGTCTCTGCCGCACAGGAACGGAGGAATATTGCGTGTAAGAGTATGTTTGTGACTCTGCCGCACAGGAACGGAGGAATATTGCGTGTAAGAGTATGTTTGTGTCTCTGCCGCACAGGAACGGAGGAATATTGCGTGTAAGAGTATGTTTGTGTCTCTGCCGCACAGGGATGAAGGAATATTGTGTGTGAGAGTATGTTTGTGACTCTGCCGCACAGGGACGGAGGAATATTGCGTGTAAGAGTATGTTTGTGTCTCTGCCGCACAGGGATGAAGGAATATTGTGTGTAAGAGTATGTTTGTGTCTCTGCCGCACAGGAACGGAGGAATATTGCGTGTAAGAGTATGTTTGTGTCTCTGCCGCACAGGAACGGAGGAATATTGCGTGTAAGAGTATGTTTGTGTCTCTGCCGCACAGGGATGAAGGAATATTGTGTGTGAGAGTATGTTTGTGACTCTGCCGCACAGGGACGGAGGAATATTGCGTGTAAGAGTATGTTTGTGTCTCTGCCGCACAGGGATGAAGGAATATTGTGTGTAAGAGTATGTTTGTGTCTCTGCCGCACAGGAACGGAGGAATATTGCGTGTAAGAGTATGTTTGTGTCTCTGCCGCACAGGAACGGAGGAATATTGCGTGTAAGAGTATGTTTGTGACTCTGCCGCACAGGAACGGAGGAATATTGCGTGTAAGAGTATGTTTGTGTCTCTGCCGCACAGGAACGGAGGAATATTGCGTGTAAGAGTATGTTTGTATCTCTGCCGCACAGGGATGAAGGAATATTGTGTGTGAGAGTATGTTTGTGACTCTGCCGCACAGGGACGGAGGAATATTGCGTGTAAGAGTATGTTTGTGTCTCTGCCGCACAGGGATGAAGGAATATTGTGTGTAAGAGTATGTTTGTGTCTCTGCCGCACAGGAACGGAGGAATATTGCGTGTAAGAGTATGTTTGTGTCTCTGCCGCACAGGAACGGAGGAATATTGTGTGTAAGAGTATGTTTGTGTCTCTGCCCCACAGGAACGGAGGAATATTGCGTGTAAGAGTATGTTTGTGTCTCTGCCGCACAGGGATGAAGGAATATTGTGTGTAAGAGTATGTTTGTGTCTCTGCCGCACAGGAACGGAGGAATATTGCGTGTAAGAGTATGTTTGTGTCTCTGCCGCACAGGAACGGAGGAGTATTGCATGTAAGAGTATGTTTGTGTCTCTGCCGCACAGGGATGAAGGAATATTGTGTGTGAGAGTATGTTTGTGACTGCCGCACAGGAACGGAGGAATATTGCGTGTAAGAGTATGTTTGTGTCTCTGCCGCACAGGGATGAAGGAATATTGTGTGTGAGAGTATGTTTGTGTCTCTGCCGCACAGGGATGAAGGAATATTGTGTGTGAGAGTATGTTTGTGACTCTGCCGCACAGGGACGGAGGAATATTGCGTGTAAGAGTATGTTTGTGTCTCTGCCGCACAGGGATGAAGGAATATTGTGTGTGAAAGTATGTTTGTGTCTCTGCCGCACAGGGATGAAGGAATATTGTGTGTGAGAGTATGTTTGTGTCTCTGCCGCACAGGGATGAAGGAATATTGTGAGTAAGAGTATGTTTGTGTCTCTGCCTCACAGGAACGGAGGAATATTGTGTGTAAGAGTATGTTTGTGTCTCTGCCGCACAGGAACGGAGGAATATTGTGTGTAAGAGTATGTTTGTGTCTCTGCCGCACAGGAACGCGCGCGCCGAGACGCGGAGGCCGAGGAGCGAGTGAAGAGGACCCCGCAGCGCCGTCCTATCCTTCCGCTGCTGTTGCCCGGCCGGCCGAGACCCGGGCGGCCGGGGCGCCCCGGGCGTTAGTGGCTTATCCTCGCCGCAGCAGCTCATTGCCTCATGAACACCACAAGAAGGCATTCAGTTGACACTAAAAAGAGATAAAGTGATGCGTACGATAACAATTCCCTTGATCTTTAAGAATGAAGTTTTAGCCTCACAAATAAAGAAATTTGCTCTTTTCATATCAAGACTCCAAAATTAAATTGTTTTAAGTTGTTTTGCTGATACTTTTACTATATATCTTTAATTTATACTTTTCGTGCAAATAAATGTGATCCATCATACATGCGTTTGTTATTCCAACTAAAAGTTTGAGTTTTCAATCTGCTAAATTATGAGAGCAAAATCTCCTACTGGAGCTCTATCAAATTCCTGTATCTCCTCCCAAGCGTATTAGCTCTTAACGCCATTGGGTTGATAAAGTGCAAATTACAGACGTTGAAGTTCGCGAAAGCTCGCTCCGGGTGCTAACATAGATTTGAAACCGACTCAGTAATATGTATAATCGACCCTGTGTATTTCATTTCTTCTACCATGAAATACCATCTTCTGACATAAAACTAGAGGCGCTACCACAGCATATACTTTCTCGATTTATTAGAAAAAGTTACTACGTAAAATTGAAATATCTCAATTTCTGCTCTACCAACACCTCAGCTATAACTTGAAAAAATCAAATTCAAACCAAGCGCCACTGGTGCATTTCTGCATTTATTTAGGTAGTCAGGAATGGCAGTCATTTTGTACTCTTAAGAATGAAACAAGGTGAATATGCATAGCAGTTACAGTGTACGCAGAACACTGAACAAAAAAAAAACAAAAAAATTCACATAAGCTTGCTTTGTTTACATTAAAGTGACCTTCAAATGTTTGAATATCAGAATCAGTTATCAAAATGTAAAAAAATGTATTTGATAGTTCAAAGTTAAATATATTTCTTTACTTAAATCTATTCTCTTTCTTAAGAACATTATCTACATCATACTATTAACACGATTGCCAACAATGACAAAGAAAGAATTTCTAACCTCTACGTTGCCATTTTGAGAATTGTCAGCAAGTCAAACCAAGCATGGGAAATTTCTATTTACAATTTCGAATTATTTTTTTCCAATTTTCGAAAGTACAGCGAGTGGGTTTCGAAAGTACCGAAAATGGGACCAACACCATTTTCTTTGCCACTCATTGCTACATACGTGGAAAAAATTAAAAGAAAAAATTTGGAGATGTTTTTGAGAAAAAAATTAAATGTCACCGGGGCTTTATGTAAGTGCGGTGCTTATGTAAACTAAAAAATCGGTTTCAAATTCAGGGAACCAAAACACCAGCGAGGTCGGTTGGGGAATATCAATTTTGATGAAATTCCTCCGTACGTTTTAGCCGCTACTTTTTTCACAGGCAGACAGATAGACATTTTGAAGGTATCAAGGATTGGATTGGATTCTGACTACACAACGTTTAGAGAAAATAATTTACTATATGTAGGGAAAAGATTTACCAACTTTTTCGTTACAACTGTCGCGCAATTAGCCGTTTGTGTAGCAAATTCGCCGTTTTTCCCTCAGCATTACAGTAGTTTTCTACAGTCTGTAAGCAGTAGCACGAAAATAAATATCATCGTATGGCGTTCAATATTGTTAGAAATACCATATTTTATGAAAAAATCATATAAAGAAGAAATACCATTTCTTGAAATAAGCGTACTCATTCGCCATTTTTAGTTACAATCCATTTATTTTAATTGTTTTGAACTTTAAAAATTAAATTATTAACAGACGCTTCGTTGATGGTGAAGTAAAATTACAATATACAATATGAATATTTCTAACGATTTGTAAAGACTATTGTATCACAAAATGTGGGCACCGGGGCAGTGCGGAGGCGAGCTATGCTCATGGAACGGCCCATGTGTTGGGAAGCCGTTTTGGAACAGTTTTTCCAGATGTGACTGCAGTGACAGAGTGTCAACGCTGAGTGCGTGCTCTCGTTGAGGAGTCACGAGGACCACGACTCAGGCCGATCTTCAGTCCGATAAGGATTGCACCTGCAGTCAGGAGACGGGTCTATCAGAGCTGTAAATAACTTTTTCAACTATTTATTTGTAATACTAATTTATTAATAATAGCTGAGCTCGTGTCTATGTTTGCTGTTGTGTTTCCACGACGATACAATAGAAATTAATTGTATGCTAAGACAAAAGGAAATGACCAATTTTTATGCCTTTGTTTTTGCAATTTTCGTCGATTTCGACCAATAAGTCATTTTGTATCTTTTTATATAATTTTTAATTCATTTTTTGCCGATTTCGTCAATTTTAATATTTTAATGGTACTTGCTTTAAACAATATTTACGAGATGCAACAAATGTGAACCATAGAATTTCTGAATAGTCTATTCGATTTCTTCGCTCATATATTGTAATGTCAGCCGGTGTTAGTCGGCCAGTCTAAAGTACCTGTGACGTCTATCCGCGCCATTGTTAATTCGACCTATTTCGCGATAAATAAAAGCAGAGATTTTCTTGTAAAGTACACTCCAAACCAAAAGTTTTCAAGCTAAGAACACGTTAACCAAAGGAAGAAACTCCGATTATATCAGTAACATATTCAACACCTTGAATTGTTCACCTGAAGTGGTTTTGATCAATTTTTTACGTCATTTTTCTTTATTTCTTCATTTTAAAACCTTTTTAAGACTATTTTATTATCATTTTTGGCAATGTTTTAGGTCATAAAAATCCACCCCCTACTTATTAAAATTATTACATTAACACCTTGCTTTAACTCGAAAATTATATAGGAAATGCCACTTTAACTTTTGCGAATAATTATCCTTAGTATTATTCTCGTTCAAATCCTTGTTCCACTCCTGGAGTCCTTTTGAGTGAGAAGCAAACTTCATAAAATCTAAAAATGTTTATAATCAAATAAAATATTTTTAATTCATTTGTTTATTCAGTTTCTGTGTGAAGTGGTTCTTGGTTTAGTAGTAGTACATTAAGCATGGTTTTGAAACTTGATATCACGTATTTGTATGTTTTAACATCGAAAGTGAAAATAATGAACCATGTACGTTTGTGAAACCGATATCCACAGTTATCGCGTTTTTTAATATCTTGTAATTGCCTGAAATATAATGTAAAGTATTCAGATTTATTTTTACTTTACATTTGTTAGAAAGTGAGTGGGGGTTGGGGGAGGAAAGAGGATAAGTCAAAAGATAAAGACAAGAAGAAGCAGAATGTGGAGGTAATGTAGGCGGAGACCGACAAGAGAAATGATGAGGAGAAAAGTGAGAAGAAGAGAAAATAAGACGATAAGAAATGACGGAGAAGAGAAAAGATAGTGACGAAGACGAAAGGATAAAAGGAGGAAGAGAAAGAAGAAAATTAAATAGAATAGTGTTTCAAAGAAGAAGAGAAGAAATAATACTTTTTCTTTCCCCAAAACTGCGTTCTGTATTTACGTACATTGTGTACCCTACACATTCATATTTCTCACTTACGAACCACCAGTTTAGCGGGGCCACGAGAGCAAGCCACGCTAACTAACACTGAGTGATTTCACACATATCACATCGCGGTATGGAAGAGAGTTCCAAACAGTTTAACGTTCATATTTACGTAAAAAAGAGTGAACTATCTCAGGGATGCGCGAATTCCAAGGAAAGCAAGCCCATCAGCGGGTTCGAGGCGGACTTCCCGCCGTGAATACGCAGATCGGCGAGCTGTGGGGGGGGGGCGTATTTGAGGTTGAACGCAGCCCGGAGCAGCAGCTCGACGAGTCTCTACCGAGGAGAGAGCAACATTCGGAGGAGATTCTGGCGATGAGCAGCGCTTCCGCGAAAAGTCACGACCAGATTATTCAAGGTATGCGCTCTTCGGATGCTCCAATGCTAGAACTCATTTAGGAAAGCAAATAAGATTTCAATAAAATTATCACGTTTCATATTTTAAGTAATAAACGTTCGTTTATATTTTTTCATTCAACAGCCTTCAGAAAGACACTAAAGAGAATTGAAATATTTTTTAATCCATTTCCATTGTATGTATTCTCATTTAGTTCTTACTTTAAGCCAAATAAAAAGTTCGAACTTTAAAAGGTTCCCTATAACTTAGTAGTGCTTATAATACTTCCGTATGCATTAATTAACGAAATGAAGTCGGCGTAAAGTTCAGTTGTTAAGTTCTAGTTGAACCCTTCCGATTACATTGCACAAGAGGAATGACTGTAGGAAAATAGCAACAGAAAGTATAACGTATTCGGAAAATCAAAAATCTAAAAAATATTGATTTATGTCGATAATTACTTATTTTTCTATGCTAATTAAATGAAGACTGTTCAAAAATTCTCGGACAATAAAATCACTATTCACTGAGAATATATTTAAACATATTTCTGAAAGAGTTAGTTAAATATTTTCTATTTACGAAGATCTGTACCTGTAGTATGTGGTAACGGACTACAGCAGAAAATCGTAAACTAATTTGATTTCGGTTAAAAACAAAATTTTCGTTCATCTCAGTCGTTACTAGACAAAACTCTCACGTCCATGCTCAAACTGATGATATAATAAAACATTTCCGATTATGGTTGTTTCGTACGTTTGGTATTGTCTCCCTCATCACACTCATCGGGTCAAAGTTCATTCTTCTACCTCTTGGAGGAAAATGTCTGCGTACACTCGTACTAATAACCTCGTACTGGATTAAATAGTTGTACTATTGTATGATGACGAATATTAGAGTGAGCTATATTCTTCACAGAAATCATATTCATTAATTTTCTGGAACTAGACTATTTTGTTCAACATGGATGATAGATGCACTTCGATGTTATGATAGAATAGGAAATGAAAAACTTTGAAGAGCGGGGACTTGTGCATTTCCTTAATGCAAACCTCATACATTACTTTCACATTACACTCATTAGTTATTTAGACCATTAATTATTTAAACAATGTCTTATTATTTCTAACTGAATATGTTGATGGAAATTTTAAAACATCCTAAAAATAACGCAAGTAATATTTTAATTAAATATTTTTAAAAATGCTAATAAATAAATAACGAACTTTCTATGTATATATGTATTAATCTATATATCACAATATATTTTTGTTACCCTAAACCTTCGAGATGGATTTTGAGTTTGTATTTTTTTGAGTGTTAATACAAATATTTATTTTATATATGCAATTTATACATCAAAATAATATTAACTTCTTCAAAACCTCCTTTCACTTTTCTAAGAAGATATTTCTCTTCTAGAGGTCACTTCTCGTGTAGTAACATTGTAGTCAGTAGTTTCACTGGAGCGGTTCTTCTTCTTTAATGTTAAAGTAAGCACCTATAAACAGCGCGGGCTGCTCTGCCACAGATCATTGTTTTGCAGAATGCGCGAGGCGGTGATGCTACTGGTGTTGGTGGCGGCCGCTCTCGTCTCGGCTTCCGCGCGCCCTGAAGAAGGCGCCGTCGACCTGCGGGCGGCCGACGCCCCGCTCAGCCCCTTTGCGGAGGAAGGCCAGGCGCTCACCACGGAGGTACCACTGCATTTACTGCATTTGCTCACACTCACTACCCACACTCACTGCCACAACAGAGTTACTCTCTAAATAAAGACTTCTCTGTTCCACCCTTTCCCGGTGGAAGGCCAGTCGCTCACGGAGGTACCACTGCATTTACTCACACTGACTGCCCACACACTCACTGCAAGAACAGTTACTCTCTAAATGGGGCCCTCTCTTTCCTTCCCTTCGCGGTGGAAGGCCATCCGTTTTTAAGATATATCAAGGTTGTCTGCCAGCACGCCTCGCATTCTCCTGACATGACACAAAAGTTTTCTTTCATAATACATTTAAATGATATTTTTAAAGGAGAAAACCCGTTTCGGTTAAATTCAATTTAGACTTGCGGATTTGTCAAAAGAAAATACGTCAAAACAGTGAGAATACAAATTGTAGAGTAAAAGTCTAATTAATATTGGGATTTTTAGTAGCAAATTATAATTAAAATTAAATTATTTTTCATATCCTTTTGATCCATTCCTGGTCTCCGAGGACCTTTTTCGTATCCCGTAGTTGGTGGGACACTTGTATGTATTTAAATAATTTCAGACAAAATTTGTGCGGAAAGTACTAGTTTTTTTCAAAGACATGTACATGACCTTTTTAAATAGCTACTTTTTAAAAACAGATTTTGTTTAACACAAACATATGACTTCCATTTTGCACTTTTTTACGTTTTTGCCATTTTCGAAAATTTGGAGAGTTCAACGAAAATGATACTTGCGCCATTATTTTAAACATCCCTTCTTTTATCCGTGGAAAAAAGTTTAAAGAAAACAATTGAAATAATTTCTGAGAAAATATTTTTTTTAGAAATTGTGTAAAATTCATGCGCAAATTACGCAAATCTACTTTTTTTTCAAGAAATTCTATGTCTTTATGACGAGCTAATTTTTTTACAACAGACATTGAGGAAATTTTTTTGTCTTCAATTTTAAACTTTTAAATTGTTAACTTTTTGCCATTTTCGAAAAAAGACAAGATAGCCGAAATTGGGACTATAACATGAGGAATAAATTTTAAGAAAAAATGTGATTCGTTTTTAAAAAAATAAATTGTTAATTTTATTGCCTCAATTTCCCTTAAAATTACACTACTACTCATATTTTCGAAAAATTGAAAACAAACTTATTTCAAGGTCTGTGTTTAAGAAACAGATTTTATTAAAGAAAAAACCTCTATTTTCAATATTATGGTCACAGAAAGACGCAAATTGATTTTTTTTATAAAAAATAGGGATTTCAAATAAAATCAAACCTGCACCATTCTCTTAAGCTCTATTACGCTATTCGACAACAAAGTTTAATCAAAAACTTCGGTGACATCTTTTTGAAAATTTTTAAAATATGTGAGAGGCTTCAAGTAAATTACCTTCCCCCCCATACACACACACAATTAAAATATTGGTTTCAAATTCCAAGGAAATACCCCGAGATGCCCAGATCTATTGGAGAATATCAATTTTGGAGAAAAATGGATAATCGATTTAGGCGCTAGCGTTGATCAAAAATGGACAGGCAGACAGATAATTTTATCGTCAATTGACTTTTCGGAATCAAGGACTCACAATACATAGATTCTGATTTCACGAAGTTTTAGAGAAAGCTGTGATAAGATTTATCCACATTTTCGCTATCGGAGTCGGCCAATAAGAGCTTTTCTGACGAAAAATTTCCGCTTCTTCCCGCAGCATTGCAATACTTTCTCTATGCTACGTTAGATGTAGCGAGAAAGTTAAAAATTAATATTCGTAACAACACCCTTTTTTTAAATTTTTGGACAGCCACTATCACAAGCGTCTCTTTCATGGCATTCATAGCAGATAAATCTGAGAATGCATCAAAGAAAAAAAACTACTTTCTTCTGACCGCATCATCTGCTACTGACCATAATGTACCATTAAGAGATTTATATACTTGAATTAGATTACAATGAATCTCATGCACTCGTGCAACCTTTTCTACTATCGGCTTTGTGCAACCTACTCGCAAAATAAAATGTCACTTTTATCACTCGCATCATAAATAACTATTATAAGATATTTACGTATATCATTTTTGTCTTATTCTTTACGCGAACGTTCCAGGGCAATTTTACTTCTGCTCTCTTATGGCCAGGTGATCAACTGCGTTCACCTTCAGGCGCTCGCGCGATTTAGTGTCACATGCGCGATCGCGGGGCCGTATTTTTGCCGCCGGCGAACATTCTTTCCTTTTCTCAACATTACAGCTTCTCTCGATCGACAGTGGTGGGGAATTTATTAAATGACATCAAATGGGCAATGTAGAAAATTAAAAAAGTTATTGAAACATTTTAAATACTGTGCAGAAAATACAATTCTGAAGGAGATAATCTGCAAAGTCCGTCTTCTGATTTGGCTTCACAAAACACTGATGACAAATACATCCAAAATGATAATGACGTAATAAAAATCTATATAAAAATCTATTGATGTAAAACGTAAAAATCTAATAAGAAAGGTGAAAATGGTGAAGGGAGGGAGAGAATGTGTAGGTAGCTAAATATGTTTTAATAACGCGACAATAGAAAGTATTTGGAATCTAGATTACTGAAATCCATTGGAATCAACTACAAATTACATGTAATTAATAACCAATTTATTTAATTAACAATATAATTAGCAAAATAGTATTATTATGACATTTTTATTACAAAAATATATGACAAATATATTCACATGTTCATCACACTTGTGAAAAAAACTGGAGCAGGCGCGATAGCGTGGCGGTGTTTATGCCGCGTAGAGCGAAGACTGATGACGTTGGTCACCATAGCGCAAATTTGGCGCAAATGTGAGTGGGTGTTGGTGAATACGTTACTGTTATCTTGTGTATCAATAGATAACTAGATAATTCCTTGTTCCCTTGTCAATACTGATACGATACTTTTATGTTCAGTACCAATCTCAATCTTCGTAATCAATAGTATCCCGATTAGGTCCAGCCCATATATTCGGCTATCGACCCCTAAATCCTCATTCAACCGCTACAAAATTCCATCGACTCCCAGGGAGTCGATAGCGTCCCGGTTGGGAACCCCTGGCTTATCTCATCATTTGAATACCTATTAGGTACTTGTTCGTCCTTATTACTTGACACTTCCCTTGGGCATCGTTGTTTGTCCCAACGATGAATGTGTGTCTCTCATGAATGTGTTCTCACGGAGGGCCTCGCGTTCTGCTGACCCCGTATCTGAGGAACCCGCTGGCATAATACACAATTTGCCTCTTTGGTTGACGCGACCTCGCGAGTGCAGGTGCGCCCGTTTCTGCCGCCAGGGTCACCAGGGCCACGAGGAGGGCGAGGGCGAGGGCGAGGGCGAGGGCGAGGGCGAGGGCGAGGGCGAGGCGTGTGGGGGGCGAGTGAAGAGGTCGCCCCACCGCAGGCGGAGGCCGCACCCGAGACGCCACCCGCCGCCGGGCCGCCACCACCGGCCCCCACCACCCCCGCCGCCCCCGCCGCCCCCGCACCGCTACCTCCCCCCGTTCCCCTTCCCCCACCGCGGATGAATGCTGCGCTGCTGCGAATTCACTTCTGCAAGAAAATGAAGAATCGGTTCAGCATAAAGCTAGAAAAGTTTTCGTATTGGTAGTTCTTATCGCCAAGCTTTGCTGAATCAAAAGTTTTGTTTTTTTGAAGAAAAACTGTTCAATCAATTTTTCGTCGGTGATGAAACACAAACTCCTGTCTGAAGAAAAAAATGTTACAGGATAAAGGAAAACTTCTTTTAGATATTAATAATGTACACTTAGTTAAGTTTTGGCATTCTACACCTTCAATATAATAGTATTAAATAATTATTTATTGTAATATTTTTCTGAAAGTACCAAGCGAAAACCTCCCATGTGTCTCTTAGCACATACGAAATATTCTATCGTCTATAAATTAGGGTCACATAGGGTTTTTTATTTCTATTTTAAGACGACAATTTATAGTTTTCTTTGGAAATTTGCCTATCAAAATAAAGAACAAGCAAGTACTGAGTCATTGATACCAAAATGAAAAAATTGCCAATTCCGTCACAGGAGATTGTCCATCATCAACGATGTTATGTACTATTCATGCACTATAACCCCTGTGCAAAGTGACTTCTGTGTACAAGTGTACCGATGTTCCATGTACAAGAATAAGGAATCTACTACAATCTTACATAAATGTGTAAATCTGCATCATTTATTAGTAGAGAACATTTTAAAATCGTTTAAATCGCGTCCTTAATCTTTTAATAACATGTATTATAAGTATTTCCCGCTTTATGATTGACCATTCGTCTCAGTCACCCGAAAACTGTGACCTAATCGGCAACGTGACAGAACATGGATTGTGGTTCGTCGCTCGATGTTAAAAAGAGCTATATTTAAATCGCAAAATGTGTTAACTTGGGAGAAGAAATAATGTGATGTATGCGGATGTTTAATTGTTTTTTAATAGATTTAATAAAAGTTTATTAAACTAATATATTTATTAAATATAACATTTTTCCTCCACACACCTTAGAACAGCACTGTCCAACATACGGTTCGGGACTCGCATACAGCCTTCAATTGGCAATTTAGTCTGGCCTACAAAACAAATAAAAAATTCAATGTATTCCACATAAATAAATGAAGATCAAATAAATAAAAAAGTGTACTTGTTTGTAGAGAATAACATGAAATGTATAACGTATAAATGAAGTATACCCTCTGAAGAGCCGTCCGGATTGTCAACATCCTGATTTCACTGAGAAGCAAACGAAAATGATGCAATTGGGAGAGAAGTTTCAGTTACTCATGAATTAGCAAACAATAGACATAACAAATCTTATTAAAACGTGCGTTTGCAAGCTCTTGAAAACATTTTCCTAAAAAAGTTTCAGGTTATCATAGTGATTCAAGTTCTAATTATTAAAAAAAATCAATTGTGATGTTGACGTAACAGCCCTAAATTCATTTTTTTAATTTGAAATTTTCTCCATTTTTTTGGATTCCTAATGGTATATTCGAACTATTACTTTTAAAATATAAAAGAAGAGTAAAACATCGTTCTGTATGGATATTTTCGTTGAAACATTTAGAGCCATTTTGTAAAAAAATATTTTAAGCTCTAGTGCAAATGCGAAACTTGAAGCTCTTTTTTACAGGAATATTTTGTCTTTTCGTAAAACTTCATTTAAATATCTTTCACTCATAAATGCAATAATATAACTATGTGTCCAAATGTCCATATTAATGGGGTGAGAGATATTTTCGATTTTTTTCTCTAAATTTAGCAACTGGATTTATTCACTTTCTCGTTATCAGGCCCAGCAATGAGAGTTTTTCTTCCGAAAATTTGCCGTTGGTTCGCACAGCGTTACAGAACTTTCTCTATACTGCATATATTACTCCGTATATGCGTGCGTATACGGGAAAGTAAAACTGATGAGACTCATGCACTCGAATTTCATTATATCACGTGATAGGGACTTTCGAAATGCATCGATTTTTTCGCGCAGTTTAATGTAGATTATGAAATTTTGTACATTGAAAACTATTATTTGTTGCAATAATAATTTTCATGAAGGATAAAGAATGTTAATGTGAAATACGGGTTCTTTTTTCTTACAATAGAGTGTGGATGACCTTTATGAGACAAAGACAAATATCGCAATCATGCGCATCTCATCACGTACTTCTGTCAAAGAATTCCGTATATATTTCACAACGAATTTAATTGCTCGTATTACCCTGAGATATTCCACATTAACCTGAAGCCTGGAAATAACTTCTTAACTCGGAGACTCCGGAAGAGGTGACTACCATAACTTCAACTCAAAATTTATTCCATTTCAATTCTTTGATTCAAAATTTATCCAAGACAAGGCAGTAAGTACTAAACAAACGTATCCGACTGTAATGAAAGATGCATACTCTTCAACTTTACTGAACAGCCTCACTACTTGACAAAGACTCACCAAATGTTTCAGATACTGATATCAGAAAATTTTGAAATAAAGTTTCTGAAACATGGAAATCAAAGAAATTCATTTAAGAGCATTGTATGAGAGACTGAGATCCAATTAATGGAAAACACAATTTGAAGTTGTGGGCAAAATGCTGCTCACATTAATAGAACTTTGTGTAAATCAAACATTTTATTAAATAATTACTGTAGTAGGAAGTATAATGGTGTTAAGAATGAAAGGCGTTAGGTCACAAAACTGAGTTCAAAGTAGGAAGACATTAAAGTCGATTTAAAGCGGTTAAAAACAATGTTTATGTATTTCCAATGTGATTTATATATTTTGAATGATCTCATTAAGTCTTATAAAACCTGCAAGAGTACTTCCTGGATGAAATATTGCTTATCATTCTTCCTTTTATTATTTTTGAGCAACTTGAATTTTATTAACTTATCTATGAATAAAATTTTACTGGCACAATAACATTAAGTATACTAAATTATATACTAAAAATACTAAATACAGCCATCAGAGAAGTATCTGATAAATGCACAATAGACATGATAAATTAAAGTAGACAATTTGAACGAGGCAAGGAAATATATAAATAGAATTGTTATCACAAAAGTGCTTAATCCCTTAATCTCAACCCAGGACAATTGGACAGGGGTTTATTCAATTCAGAAAAACTTCTACGCATGGTTTAGGCGCTAGTGTTGTTCACATACACCAGACAGACTGACGGACAGACAGACAAACAGACGGACAGACGGACGGATGGAGGGACGGACGGACGTTTGAAAAATACACTTTATTGGTATCAGGGGGCCCCAAAACGTGTATTTCCGTTAAAATCTCGAAATCGATTTTCCTCAGGATTACATAACTTTCCCTATAATACGTATATTACTCTGTATATACGTATGTATACGGGAAAGTAAAAATGTTCTTATAAAACTGGCTTTAAATTATAAATGAAATAAAGTTGTAAATTTAAATTTCGCAATAACGAAAGACGATTCAGAAATAAAACTAAAGAATCGAATTAAGCGTTGCCCCATAAAAACTCACGATAGGGCGAGATTTCATCTTAATAGCAATCTCACGACCACTGAGAACGAGCGGTAAGGTAGGTCTTCCTCTTTGAAACAAATAAAAATCAATAATGATCGCCAGCAATGAATGTACACGTTCCTGTCAATGTTTTCCAATAAAAGTAGTTGGATACTAGTTGGTCCATGACGTCGTACGGTGAATCCCAGTTAGGCACGCTGTACATAAAATTGTTCTCTGCATCAGCTCATTCTGTATTGAAAAGATACCTTGCACAACAATTCATATCGCATTCTAGAAGCGCGACGCTCCTATACTGCACTTCATAGCCGTTAACAAGACTTCACCATAGTTAGGTATTAGATTAATATCTCAAGTACCAAATAAATGTTCATGCCTCTATCTTGTTAAGGTGCAACTCAGTTCTAGTTCTTTAATAATTTGAGTTGTTTATATTTACTCACAAACGGGTCTTAAAATGAAGCTTTATTCTGGAAGGAGAAAGGTTGTATTTTGAGTGTGACAACGCCAGTGATCGTGTAGTAAAGCAAATATGTGTTATAGCATTGCATAAAGTTCCGAAACGTTAGTAAACTAGGATTTTAATTTAGTGCTCAAACATATGAACTGTTTTCATAATTAATATTGTGTTCGTAAATTCAAGAATTAACACGCCTTACATTTTCCTAACTTGTGTGATTGTCAATATGAGTTTTAATTATTGTTGATAGACTACAAAATTTCCAGTGTAGGCTTCTGGTCATGCGCAGAACTAGGGATTTTAATTAAGTTACCATCATCCATGAACTATTCCCAACCAGGCGATGTTTTGTAGAGTAGACGGCCCAATGAGAAGGAATTTAATGATGAATGATCACTCTAAGAAGGGACCAGTTTGATAGGTCGAGAAGCAAGTGAACTTCATGCAGGGCGATTACATTGCAAGAGATAGTGATGAAGTCATTTACCAATGAGATAACTGTAAACAAACGCCCTGACAAAACGAGTGCATGCACGTAACTTGCAGTTATATTGCCAGATATGGCCAAGCAGAAGATATCAAAGCGTTCCCTTCTTATAGTAAATCTCTACTGCAGTAGGCGCTGCCTACGCCTTTTGTTCTGCGCGCGGGGCCAGAGCTCACCGACCCGTCCCTCTCTGGAGATCTGGAGAATTAAGTGTTCAAGTATATCTTGCTGGAAAGTTTTAATGTATGCATTAATTTAATGTTTGTACTATTAAACCACATTAGACACCTCATAAATAATATCTACATTGTGAAATGATGAAATCGAAGAATTTAATTGAAAAAATAAATGGACAATAAACATTGTAGAGAGCATTCTTTAGATTCATACAGATGTGTGCTGTAAATTATTTTCTACGTCTCACTCATCCATTCTTCGAATCGTTTCATCCTGAAATTTTGAATTTCCTCTTGGAAAAAAAATTCCAATTCACATCCTGCTTCCCAGTGCATTTTACCGGTCAATGGGAAATTCAATATCGCACTTTAAAATTCCTCTTCCTAACACTCATCAAGAAGTAACTTGTCAAGAAGAATACATATGCCGATGACTATTAGATTGACAAATTGAATGAGTGGAAACCAAAACGGTATAAGTAATGTCTGAAAAAAACGTGTTTATATTAGACTATATTTCAGTGCCAATTTAATTTCGTGGTTTTAATGAACAAATGTAATGATGTGGTTTTAATGAGGACACAAAGCGCCACGACTTTACAGAGACATTAAATTAAATAAACGGTTTTCTCAGAATTTATGAAATGTCAATTATACCGTTCCAGTTTTCACCCATTCAATTGTTTTTACAATAAATATTATGTAATACCAAAATACTGAAGCTTACTAGTACGAGTCCACCTATTCCCATTTCCATAATACCACATACGGTCATCACATATTGATAGCAAAGAAGTGTTTGTTGATTTCTCAATACCACATGTCCTGTTGCTTTGTGATTGCGGATTCCTTTCTGGTATTTTCCATCCGTATTCAAATATTATCGTGGCATTTTTATTTTGTTTACCGCCCGTTTATGCAATCACAGGTTGTGGCCTGTTATTTCCGTTTTAAAAAGGATAGGTTTCTGATTGCGCCGTTCTCTCTAATCAGCGGAAGCAAAGTGAACCTGAATAAAACCGTTACATCAAATTCAAATAACATTAAAAAATAAAAATACCATAACCGAAAATGACCATTTTTACCAAAAATGATTAATATTACTGACAATTGATCATTTTCAGTATGACTGATGATACATGTTAATAGATTTCATTGCTTTATTACAGGAAATAAGAATTAATGCAGCTAAATTTTGGGCAATAACTGTCAATTACGTCTCCAAAAGGCATCGGAACACATATACGCCACTCCGGAGTAATTTGTACAACTCTTTATTTTTAATTGTGGTAGTTGCTCTGGACACACTGCCGCAAACTCTACTAAACTACTAGGAAGCGAATTTTAATGAATAATCTTTTTTCACTTTAGAACAATGCCATTTAGTATATAAATTCAATTTATCTTATGACAAAATAAATTACTCATTTTTATGTCTTTTTGTTGCAGTCGATTTCGACTAGTCTTTTTTTTCCTTCTCCCATCAATTTTAATGAATTTTTTGTTGGTTTCATCGATTTTAATATCATTTTAATGGTACGTGCTTCAAATAATATTTACGAGATGCACCAAGTGTTCTCCACAGAATTCCTTAGTAGACAATTCTATTTCTTCGCTCCGAAATTGTAATGTCAGCGTTTGTGAGTACTACGTAATGTAAGGATCCGTGACGCCTGTGTGGCCATTGTCAGTTCGGCCAATTTTGGGATAACTAAAGACATATTTCGTGGTAAAGAACAGTTCAAACCAAACGTTTTCTAGCATAGTGAACTTAAACGAATACAAGATCTCGGTTACATCAGTAATGTATCCAGCTTCAATTGTTCATCTGAATTGATTTTGACCACATTTTTTCGTCGTTTTTCTCTGCTTTTAGGGCATTTAAAAAATATTTTAAGAACATTTTATTGATCATTTTTGGCAATATTTTAGTTCATGAAAATCCACTCCTACTAATTACCATACCCGCGACCAATCGTATGTAATATGATCTTCAAATTATATTTTTCCCATCACAACTTCAATACTTTCTGAAAAAATTAAAACCACTAAGTAAAGAACAGGAAAACGGTTTTATTAGGATATAAATCCGATGAAAAGGAGGTACTATGATTGCTCGGTTGTCTCCACGATGGCTAACTACACTTCGTGACGATGAAACATAAATGTCAATCAACACAGCGTTCGGTTTTAACAAAACAATGGGGCGAAAGTAGTGTTTCTACGGCAAGTTCAGTAAGTTTAATTTTAAAGCAACACCACCATGTGCGTAATATTCATTTGAGTCTAACTAGTGAACTAAAAAGCAGGATCGACAACAGAGCATTAAAAAATATGATCTCGAGAAAATACCATGATCAAAATTTTGGTAGATTTCACTCACTTAACACGAATTTGAGTTCTTACCAGAGGGTAAAATGATTACCTGAGGGGATTATCAGAGGATTTTCTATTGGGTAAGATAATCTAGCTAATTGTCCCAACAATCAAGTACAAAAATTAAGAATTGCATATATCTTGTAAATTTGAGAAAAACCATCAACTCCCTGAAAGCTAATTTCTCGTAATATGACGTAAATTAATTTCTGTGTTGTAATTTAAGTGCTGTACCGTACAGAAAATATCTCTTGGAAAAGTACTGAAAACAATTGTTACGGGCCTCTCATTCGTGATACGCAACCTGAGTTGGTGTTGCTCAGTAGTTAGAACATGGTCAGTAATGATATCAAAATGAGGAAATCTTATCGGAGGAAGTGATTTAGAAAGAAAATCGCAAATGAAATTTCCAGGAAGCTGAACCGCAAGCGGGGCAGGGAAGGAGTCCCCTGGGTGAATCCCTACGATTCACGCGTTGCGGAAGGAGCGTATTTAAGATCGTTCGCGGCGACGACAGCAGCAGTCCGCGCCTTCTCCACGCGAGAAACTATCCAGGTGAGTGACTATCGAAAGCTTTGAACGGAGAATTAGGCACAATTAAATTACATTTAAGAAATATTTTTACCGTTGTATTAAAGGGATCACCTCATTATTTGTTTAATTACACACATTTTTTAAAAGTTACATCATATTTTCAGTAAGCATTCTTGTCTCACATTTGCCGTTGTCTGCTAATATACATACAGTCAGATACTTTTTATTGGGCAAAACTTAATATGAATAGTTTTTATTCCCGGAAATATTTTGTGGAAAACTGAAGAAAATTCAAGCATGATGGCAGAATTTCACAGTTTAATAATAATGATTACGCGTTTATTAGCAGTGTAGTCCAAAGAGACTGACAGACGCCCGGGAACCCTAAAAACGCACTTATGCATCATCAACTTCAAAAAATCGCAGTTTTAAATCGAATTCTAAACCAAAAAGTTATTTTAATTTCCTTGTTAAGAAGTAATGAAGAGCTCGAAATTTCTAAAAAAAATCCATTAAGTAATATTTATTTATTAAAGTCTCGCTTTTCAATATAAAACCTCTGTACTATGTGTAATGTTCAAAACGTTATTATAAAGAATTAACTAATTCGGTCCGAGTGTACGTGCAAAATACTGTGACCTTGAGACATTAATTCATGATCCTTTCCCGTGGCAGAGTTTCAGATAGCATAACTCTGTCAGTCTTCGCGTAATGGCATAACCCCTCCGGATGACAGAATAGAGCAAACTTTGCTAGCTCATCAGAGGAAATAGTGGCTCTAGTAGAGGAAATAGTGGCTCACTATAGTGGCTAGTAGTTCTTTGGGAACGGGAGAGTTGGAGTGTTCACATGGAAAATTTTACCAAACGAGTTCAATTCATCCTCTTGAATGTTACACTACTGACGGTGCCCGACAGTATGAAGGGATCTCAAAAGCAAAAAAAAAAAAAATATTAAAAACTAGCATTAAAGAAAAAATGGCTTTCTTCTCATTTCTCTCTAAATAAGTATCTTATATTTTGAACGTCAGATGGAATGAACATAACTATCGGTACGAAATGTGGTCTCGCTAAGAACGTAAAGCAAACAGGTAAAATACGACAATATTTACAACCCTTTTGTGTAATTTTCTATCAGATGTAAAGGTTTGCAAAATATTACGATGTACCAATAATTATTACTCCGTTGCTATGATCGTTTACTGGCTTTACAGGCGAGTAAAGACGAGTACTGAATGAATTGGACAGAGAGTTGTTTGGGAGCTAGAGGGTGAAGGGGTCGTGGTTGCAGGATGAGGCTGTCGCTGCTGTTGCTGCCGCTGCTGCTGGCGGCCGCCTTGCTCGTGTCCTTGCCTGGCGCTGCAGGTGATGCCTTGCAGGAGGGCGAAGACGCCCCGCTCAGCCCCTTCGCCGGCGAGCAGGCGCTGGTAAGCTCGGCTCGGCGCAGTCACTTCTGCTGTAAAGGAGTTACTCTAAGAAGGAACCTCTTTGATAGGTCAGGGAAGAAATTAATATAATGCGAGGCGAGGACATTGCAAGAGATATAAAGTAAACCATTTACAAATGAGCTATCGGAAAATGATCGTCCTGACAAAAAGAGTGTATGGACATAACCTGCAGTTGTTTTGCTAGCAGTGCCCAAAACGTAGTTGTCAAATGGGTTCCTTCAAATAGTAATCTCTCTATAGCTGGGGAGGGCTATAAATTGGAGGGCTTGTATAAAATAAAATAAGAGTGGGGTATTAATAAAAGCATGATAAAAATTATAATAGCAGTTTCGAGGCTTTTTTTAGCACAGAACATAGACCTCTTCCAAACTATTGTTTCGTGTTTTCAGTTATACAGTAACAACCGATAAAGAAATCAACGAACCTCAAGTACATGCCAAGAATACTATAAGATCAGTCTATTCACTCGATGATATATGAAACATATTGCACATTCTATGACAGAAAGAATATGTTGTAGTCAGTCAATTTAGGTGAATTTTGAATACTTGCCGCAATTGAATTTCAGATAATGGATGTATGTAGCCTCAAATGATGCGCACACATGATCCTATATTTGATCAAGTAATGTTGAGATATTTAAGCAAATCAGAAAATAACAACTAATTTAAGTACTGAAATAAAGAATTGCTCATTTTCAATTAATTTTATATTAACTGTCTGTAGCACATATCCTTTAATAATGTATTTTCTTCAACTTTCGTACTCATAATATACTTTTCTCCGTGAAAGGGCTCTTCCTTCCCTCCATATTTTTCGCAAATAAATACACGTGCATAGTTTTCTGTTGTTTTTTATCAGGAGCAAGTTTTTGAAAAAAAATGTCTTTGAGGAAATTGGGTTTAAATGTCACTTCTAGACATAAAATTCGAAATGCTTGCGGCGCCACCGTAACAAATGCTGAACCCTTCTGAAAGGCATTTGGAAATTAACGAATCTTCTGGAATGCCCGAATAATATTTTTTTTTAATATCTTCAGCGTGATTCAGTATATTGGTGCTTTAGATTACCGCATACACACACACACACACACACACACACACACTACAGACAGTTCTTAATGTAATGACATATTAAAAGGGTGTTTGTTACTGAAATATTTGTAATATTTAGAGGTTTTAATGAAAACTGGACCCGTGCTAATTTATTTTATTACCGCAAAAAAATTGAAGAATTGATTTGAAATCATTTTTGAGAAAATTCGCAAGGTCTCGTGTCATGGCCGATTATGGGGTAATATCTATTTTGGAACCAATTCTCTGTACGCCTTTGACACAAGTGTAGTTTACAGACGGATAGCCTTCCTTCCCTATTTTTCGCAAATAAGTACACTCTGGTGAGCACGTTTTCTGTTGTTTTTTGAGCAGGAGGAGCGCAAGCTTCGTAGCGCAGAAGACGACTTGGCGGAGCGAGTGAAGAGGTCACCGCAGCGCTTTCGCCCACCCTCCCCGGACCGCCCACGCCCGCCCCCACCGCCTCGCCCCCGCCCGCGCCCCAACCCGCGCCCACCCCCACCCGCGCCCCCAAATTCCCCCACCGGAAGGCGTGGCTGAGCAGCACCCGAGCATTAAACAGAACTTCTTGCAACGTGATTGAAATCGGAAAGCATACATTGCATTAAAATCCTTTGACATAATGTGAATTAAGAAATAAATTTATTGTTCTGGTTTGACTAGTTCTTAATTCACAATAATGGAATACCATAAGATATCTGCTACCACCACTGAGTTTATTTTTTGAAATGTTGGAAAAATTACTCTTCGACTCTGGAGGATTTTTTAATGAACTTTTATCATTGATGATAGTACTATTGTACCATTTATATGTGAAACGATTTGAATGAATAATAAAGGAAATAAAGACTTACCGTCATTAAGTTTGCGTTTTATCCTTTCTGCTTTTCATGCTACCAAATTGTTCCAGCCCATTGTTGGTACCTCGTCACATATTTTTCTTTATTGTTTACTTTTCAAAGATCAACAAGTTGGTGACTCCTCTTTCTCGAGCAACTTCTCTCAGCACATTCAATTTCTACAATAATGTTATTCCCAATTTGACTTATCTGCTAATATCCTCTGCATTGTCTACTTCAGAAAGGTAGGAAATCCATTCGAGCAGAGGAATGGGAGAAGGGTTTTGCAACAAATTGTAAGAGGTCCTAAAATGTCCCATTATAATCCTGTTAAAACTAGGTTACAACACGCAATGAATGAAAAATGAAATAATTCTAATTGTGATCTAACACAAAACGTAATGTAAAGAAACTTTATAATTATTTTTTAAATATGTAGTGAAAATTACTATACTAAAATACAAAATTAACTAAAAATGAAGTTTAGAAATGGTCTAAGTAGTGTTACGTATAAACTGTTTAACCCAAAGTAATGTTAAAACTATTACTATCAGAATCAGTTCATTAGATGTAAAAATAGGTGAGATAACCTAGAGAAATAATTATATGCGTCGTCATTGCCAACAATATTATTTATTAAAAAAGCAGCTTTCGATGGCTTAGCCATCATCATCAGTTTTCTGCTGTATGGAAGCCACAAAAACGACTACCTATATAATTATTTCATTAGAAATGCCAACGATAACTCACCACAACACCTACATTCTAGAGATAACCTAGCCTTAAATCAGGAGACCTTTGCTCAGAAGCATCTATTACTATTATTATTATTATTATTATTATTATTATTATTATTATTTGATTCCTGATAGGTTTAATTTTTCATTCCATACAAGTTAGTGACTCCGCTTTCATGGACAACTGCTTGAAGCATTTCTTCTTGAAGCATTAGTAACATTATTTTTACTCCTATGTTACTAATTTGGCACATATATTATATCCTCTGCACAATCTAATTTAGAAATCTCAGATACACCTGTAAACATATGGATGTTAGAAGCCATCGAGGTCTGTAACTGCACCTGGAGTAAAGTGTCTGCTCGAGGGAGTACTTATACTTACCGAATAGCAAATAATATGATATCGCAAAGGAATATAATAAAATACAAATAATGTTTACCAGTACACCAACGATCGTTATAACTTGAAAGTTGTTTACTTTCGATGTAATAAAATCATTTTTTTCGTAGAATCAATTATTTTCATGAATAATTTGCCATTTTTATTGGACTTCATTTCCAATTTTACCGTTTTTCATCAATAAGTATAATATACCACAGAGAAAGTCATGTTATGGATGAACATTCTCTGTACAATCTAAGGATGTGGGTATTATAAATATTGAATAGCTAGTTATTTATTAACAAATTAGGTGTTCGATGTAGTAAACAACGAAGAGAATATGCCGGAAAAGGTAATAGGGAGCTAAAAAATCATGGCAAACATGAGGAAAAAATGAATTTGAAATAAACACAACTAGTTTAATTCCATTTAGCCAAATTGTCACCATTTAGTCAAAGAAAGTTCTTATGCTACAAATCAATGGTTTATAGCGGAAGCTAGGATTAACAAGAAAGTTGAAGACTTTATTAGTTTCATGTTGGTTTTATTTTCTATAGGATTGATTAATTTATTGGGAAAGGAATGTAATTTCAAAATATAATACTAGGAAGGAGATTAAAAGTATGGCTTTATTCGACCAATATTTATGTTAGTAATTATATTTGATAGTTGATTGTTATCTTGAATTATCAAATACTCCAAACGATAATTGTTTATCTTAGCACATACACATTTAGCTTTTGTTAGAGATGCTTGAAAAAGATTCAAATTATATATAACACTCATATTATATTTTTATTAAAAAAATTGTCATTTTGCAAAATTTTTGGAGTCTTCGTAATTCATTACATTTATGAAATTTACATAAAAAATCCATTACATTGGAGATTTAAAGATATCATGTAGTTGATAATGATAGAAGAGATAATTTTGAGGATCAGGGTTTGTAGTGAAATAACTGAAGTCATTTTTGTCAACTTACTAGATTTATTCAGTGAATTCAATACTGAATTAATTTAGTTATTCCACTTTTTAATTACATCAACAGCATTCTCTCAAATCACGGTTTATTTCAGTTTCTCTATAGCTTGAGAACAATACATAGAAATACAAATTCAATTATTTTGAGTATCACTAAAAAGTATTTTTATTTTGAATATTTACACGCGTCCGTGCGTTTGTTCACATCTTCTTCATTTGTGCGGGGGGGGGGGGGGGGTTCAGCCGCACATGGCGGGGGAATTTTGGTGGCGCCGGGGGGCGGGGGCGGGGGCGCGGACGGAGGCGCCACGTCCACGTCGGCGCGTTTGGCGACGGAGGGCGTTCCTATTGAGACCTCTCCACCCGCTCTTCAAATTCCGCTTCAAACCTCCCTTCAATGCTGCGACGATTTCGATCCTGCAACACATGGGAAGGAAAGTAAGTCAACAAAATCTATTTTAAAGATTTTTTATCGAAAAGTTTGCCAACGGCGCAGAAATTCATTCTCTAAATTAAATTAAAATTGTCTGAGAATGAATTACTATGAACGACCAGAAATGACGTTGGATGTATGGATACATAAGTTTACATGGAGATGGGTGGAAGTCAAGAAAAGTTGCCTTTTATAACTTACTACCTTTTCCATGTCAACATCTCTAAGAGTAGGTGTTCAAATCACAAGCGCTATACATCTATGAATGATAAATTTTAAATATTTCATAGTGGAAAGTTCCTAACACAAAGAAAAATTAGACCAATAAAATTTCTTTGTTAATTTTTCTTTCTGTATAAATAAATTCAAATTGTTCTGGGGTGATTATATGCATCAGTAATGCAAAGTTTTGCCTATAAAACACCGGACGGACGAACAGACGGACCATCCGTCCGTCGGTCCGTCCGTCCGTCGATCCGCCTGTCCGCTCGTCGGTCCGTCCGCCTGTCGTTCAGTTCGTCCGTCGGTCTGTCGGTGAATCCGTCCGACCTTCGGTCCACTCGTCCGTCAGTCCGTCGGTCCGTCATTCCGTCGGTCCGTCCGTCGGTCCGTCCGTCTGTCGGTCCGTCCGTCGGGCCGCCCGTTCGTCGGTCCGTCCGTCGTCACATCCGTCCGTCTGAACGTCCGTCCATCTGTCCGTCAGTCAAACGGTCCGTTCGTCCATCGGTCAGATCGTCCGTCGAACCGTCCGTCCGTAGGTCCGTACGTCAGTCGGTCCGTCCGTCAGTCCGTCTGTCGGTCCGTCCGTCGCTGCGTCGGTCCGTTCGTCCGTCAGTCCGTCCATCCGTCCGTCCGTCGGTCCGTCCGTCGGTCCGTTCGTCGGTCCGTGCGTAAGTCGATTCGTCCGACCGTCCATCGATCCGTCCGTCCCTCAGTCGGTTCGTCCGTCGGTCCGCCCGTCCGTCGGCACGACCGTCCGTCGGTCCGTCAGTCTGTCTATCCGTCCGACCGTCCGTCCGTCGTTCCGTCGATACGTCCGTCCGTCGGTCGGTCGGTTTGTCCGTTCATCGGTCCGTCCGTCGCTCAGCCGACCGTTAGTCCGTCCGCCCTACCGTCCGTTCGTCCATCCGTCGGTCCGTCTGTACATCTGTCCGTCCATTCGTCGGTCGGTCCGTCCGTCGGTCCTTCCGTCCATCCGTCGGTCCGTCATTCGGTCCGTCTGTCGATCCGTCCGACCGTCCGTCGGTCGTCCGTCCGTCGGCCTGTCCGCCTGCGGGTCCGTTCGTCTGACGGTCAGTTCGTCCGTCGTGTCGCCCGCCCGTCGTTCAGTCCGTCGGTCCATCTGTCCGACTGTCGGTCCGTCCGTCCATCCGTCCTTCGGTCCGTTCGTTCATTGGCAGCCCACCCGTCGATCCGTCAGTATGTCCGACAGTCGGTCCTTCCCACAGTCCGTCCGTACGTCGGACCGTCCGTCGGGCCGTCCATCTGTCCGTCGGCCTGTCTGTCCGTCGGTCCGTTCGTCCGTCGGTTCGTCCGTTAGTTGGTCAGTTCGGCCGTCGGTCCGGCTGTCGATCCAGCCGCCCGTCGGCCAGTTCGCCCCACGGTCCGTCTGCCGCTCCGTCCGTCCGTCGGTCAGTCCGTCCGTCTTTCCGTCCATCCGTCGGTCGGTCGGTTTGACCGTCCATCAGTGCGTCCGTCGCTCTACCGTCCGTTGGTCCGTCCATTATACGGTCCGTTCGTCCGTCCGTGTGTCAGTCTGTCCGACCGTCGGTCTGTCCGTCCGCCCGTCAGCCGGTCTGTACGTCGGTACGTGCATCCTTCGTTCCGTCCGTCCGTCAGTCCGTCGGTCCATCAGTCCATCGGTACGTCAGTCCATCCATCGATCCGTCAGACTGTCGGTTCGTTCGTCCGCCGGTCCGTCCTTCGGTCCGTCCGTCTGTTGGCCCGAACGTCCGTCGGTCCGGCCGTTGGTCCGGCCGCCCGTCAGTCGCTCGTCCGTCCGTCGGTCCGTCAGCCGGTCCGTCCGTCCGTCTGTCCGTCCCTCGTTCCGTTCGTTCGTCCGACGCTCCGACCGTCGGTCCCTTCCTCCGTCGGTACCTCCGTCCGTCTGTCCGTCCGTCGGTCCGTTCGTCAGTCGGTCCATTCGTCAGTCGGCTCGTTCGTCCTTCGGTCAGTTCGTCCGTCCAACCATCCATGGGTGCGTCCGTCCGGCTGTCGTTCCGTTCATCCGTCGGTCCGTCCGTCCGTAGGTCCGTCATTCGGCCGGCCGTCGATCCGTCCACGCGCCGTCGGAACGTCCGTCCGTCGTTGCGTCCATCCGTCGATCCGTCTGCCTGTGGGTCATTCGTCCGTCGGTCCGTCGATCTGTCGGCCCGTGCGTCCGTCGGTCTGTCTGTCGGTCCGTCCGCAACAAATCCGTTCGTCCGTCAGTTAGTTCGTCCGTCCAACCGTCCATTGGTGCGTCCGTCCGGCTGTCATTCCGTTCATCCGTCGGTCCGTCCGTCAGACGGTCAGTTCGTTGGTCCGTTCGTCGGTTCGTCGCTCCGTCCGTCGATCCGTGCGTCGGTCCGTCGGTACGTCGGTCCGTCTGTCCGCCCCGCCGCTCGTCCGTCCATCCGTCAGTCCGTCCCTCCGTCGATCCGTACTCCGTCCGTCTCACCGTCCGCCCGCCCGTCCGTCTCACCGCCCGCCCGCCCGTCCGTCTCACCGTCCGCCCGTCGGTCGGTCTGTTCTTCGGTCTGTCCATCCGCCCAACGGTCCATCCGCCATAGGTCCCTCTATCGGTCCGTCCCCGTCTATCGGTCCGTCCTCCTGTCGGTTCATTCGTCCATCGGTCCGTCCTTCGGTGTGTCCGTCCGGACATCCGGCGGTTCGTCCGTCTGTCCGGTCATCCGGCGGTAAGTTCGTCCGCGGATCCGCCCGTCGGTGCGTCCGTCTGTCGGTCCGTCCAGGTGTCGGTCCGTTCGTCAGTGCGGACGGACTGACGGACGGACGGGTGGGGTGACGGACGGACGAAACGACGGACGGACCGACGGACGGACCGATGGCCGGACCGACGGACGGACCGACGAACGGACGGAGAGCGGCCCGAACGTCCGTCCGTTGGTCCGTCCATCACATGGTCCATTCGTCCGTCCATTGGTAAGTCCGTCCATCCGTCCGTCTGTCGTTTTGTCCGTCTGCTCGTGCGTCGGTCCGTTCGTCCGATCGTCTGTCCGTCCGTCGGTCTGCCCGTTCGTCGGTCCGTTCGTCCGTTCGTCGGTCCGACAGTCCGTCGGTCCGTCCTTCGGTTCGTCCCTCGGTCCCTCTGTTATTCCGAATATCTGTCCGTCCATCTGACCGTCCGTTTGTCGGCCCGTTTGTCCGTTGGTACGTCCCTCGTCCCGTCAGTCCGTCCATCGGTCCGTCCGTTCATCTGTCCTCCGTCCGTTGTTCCTTCAGTCGGTCGTCCGTCCGTCGGTCTGTCCGTCTGTCTGTCAGTTCGTCTGCAGATCCGACCGGCGGTGCGTCCGTCTGTCGGTCCGTCCAGGTGTCGGTCCGTTCCTCCGTCGGTCTGACGGACCGACGGATGGACTCACGGACGGACGGACGGAACAAACATACAAATAATGGTGTGGTCCGACGGACGGTCGGGCAGACTGACGGAAAGACGGACCGACGGACGGACGTAGCGGCTGACGGACCGAGGGGTTACTGGTCGACGGACGAACGGACCCAATAAAAAACGGAACAACGGACGGCCCGATCGACTTTCCTCAGTCCGTCAATCCGTTAGTCCATCAGTCCGTCGGGCAATCAGTCCGTCAGTCCCTCAGTCCGTCATCCGTCAGCCAGTCAGCCCGTCAGTCCTTCAGTTCGTCAGTCCGTCAGTCCGACAGTCCGTCTTTCCTCAGCCCGTCAGTCCGTCTTTCCTCACTCCGTCAGACCGTCGGTCCGTCAGGCCATCAGTCCGTCAGTACGTCCGTCCGACCGTCCGTCAGTCCGTCAGTTCGTCAGTTCGTCAGTCCGTCAGTCCGTCAGTCCGTCAGTCCGACAGTCCGTCAGTACGTCAGTCCGTCTTTCCTCAGTCCGTCAGTCCGTCTTTCCTCAGCCCGTCAGTCCGTCAGACCGTCAGTCCGTCAGGCCATCAGGCCGTCTGGCCGTCAGTCCGAGAGTCCATCAGTCAGTCAGTACGTCCCTCCGACCGTCCGTCAGTCCGTCAGTTCGACAGTCCGTCAGTCCGTCAGAACGTCCGTCCGTTAGTCCGTCAGTCCCTCAGTCCGTCCGTTAATTCGCCAGTCCGTCAGTTCGTCTTTCCTCAGTCCGTCAGTCCGTCCGTCGGTTCGTCAGTCCGTCAGTCCGTCTTTCCTCAGTCCGTCAGTGCGTCCGTCAGTTCGTCAGTCCGTCACTCCTCAGTCCGTCAGACCGTCAGTCCGTCAGGCCATCAGGCCGTCAGGCCGTCAGTCCCTCCGTCCGCCAGTTCGTCAGTCCGTCAGTACGTCTTTCCTCAGTCCGTCAGTCCCTCAGTCCGTCATCCGTAAGCCCGTCAGACCGTCAGATCATCAGTCGGTCAGTCCGTTCGTCAGTCCGTCAGTCCGTCTTTCCTCAGTCCCTCAGTCCGTCAGTCCGTCCGTCAGGTCGTCAGTCCGGCAGTCCGTCTTTCCTCACTCCGTCAGTCCATCCGTCCTTCAGTCCGTCATTCCGTTGGTCCGTCAGTCAGTCCATCTGTATGTCCGTCGGTCCGTCTGTCCGTCCGTCTGTTCGTCCATCCTTCCGCCTGTACACCCGTCCGTCGATCCGTCCATCCGTCGGTCCGTTCGTCAGTCGGTCTTTCCGTCCCTTCGTCCGTCGGTTCGTCCGTCCGTCACCCCACACGTCCGTCCGTCAGCCCGACTGTCAGCCCGTATTTATTCAGTCCGTCAGTCCGTCCGTCAGTTCGTCAGTCCGTCAGTCCGTCAGACCTTCGGGCCCTCAGTCTGTCAGTCCCTCAGTCCGTCAGTCCGTCCATCCGTCTATCCGTCAGTCCGTCAGTTCGTCAGTCCATCAGTCCGTCTTTCCTCAATCCGTCAGGCCATCAGGACGACAGACCGTCAGGCCGTCCGTCCGTCAGGCCGTCAAGCCGTCAGTCAGTCAGTCCATCGGTAAGTCAGTCCGTCCGTCCGTCCGTCCATCCGTCACTCCGTCAGTCCGTGAGTCCGTCAGTCCGTCCGCCAGTTCGTCAGTCCCACAGTCCGTCCGTCCGTCAGTCCGTCAGTCCGTCAGACCATCAGTACGTCATCCGTCAGTCAGTCAGTCCATCAGTCCGTTCGACCGTCATTCCGCCAGTCCGTCACTGTCACTCCGTCAGTCCGTCAGTTCCTCAGTCCGTCAGTCCGTCATCCGTCAATTCGTCAGTCCGTCAGTTCGTCAGTCCGTCAGTTCGTCAGTCCGTCAGTTCCTCAGTCCATCATCCATCAATTCGTCAGTCCGTCAGTGCCTCAGTCCGTCCGTCAGTCCGTCATCCGTCAGTCCACCAGTCTGTCAGTACGTCAGTCCGTCATCCGTTAAATTCGTCAGTCCGTCAGTCCGTCTTTCCTCAGTCCGTCAGTCCGTCATTCATAAACCCGTCAGACCATCAGCTCGTCAGTCCGTCAGTTCGTCAGTCCGTCAGCCCCGCAGTCCGTCATCCGTAAGCCCGTCAGTTCGTCAGTCCGTCAGTCCGTCAGACAGTCAGTCCGTCAGGTAATCAGGCCGTAAGGCTGTCAGCCCGTCAGTCCGTCAGTCCTTCAGTCGGTCAATCAGTGAGTCCGTCAGTCCGTTGGTACGTCAGTCAGACCGTCTGTATGTCCGTCGGTCTGTCTGTCCGTCCGTCTGTTCGTCCGTCCTTCCACCTGTACAACCGTCCGTCGACCCGTCCATCCGACGGTCCGTTCGACAGTCGGTCCGTCAGCTCGTCCGTCAGTTGGTCAGTCCCTCGGTCCCTCAGTCCGTCAGGCCGTCAGGCCGTCATCCGTCGGTCCGTCAGTTCGTCAGTCCGTCCGTCCGTCAGTTCGTCTGCCCGTCAGTCCGTCTTTCCTCAGTCCGTCAGTCCGTCATCCTTAAGCCCGTCAGACCGTCAGATCGTCAGTCCGTCATCCGTCAGTCCGTCAGTCCACCAGTCCGTCAGTCCGCCATTCCGTCAGTCCGTCACTCCGTCAGTCCGTCATTCCGTCATTCCGTCATCCGTCAATTCGTCAGTCCGTTCGTCAACGGATGACGGACTGACGGGCTGACGGAATGACGGTGTGACGGACTGACGGACTGACAGACTGACGGACTGACGGACTGACGGGCTGACGGATTACGGACTGACGGACTTAGGAAAGACGAACTGACAAACGGACGGACTGAGGGACTGACGGACCGACGGATTGACAGATGACGGACTGACGAACTGACGGACTGACGAAATGACGGACTGACGAATTGACGCATGTCGGACTGACGGGCTGACGGATGAGAGACTGACGGAATAACGGACTGACGTACTGACGGAATGATGGACTGACGGACTGAGGAAGTCTCGCCTCGCCTCGTCTCGTCTTGTCTTAAAATTATAAAAATTTAAAAAATCAAAAATATTAAAATTCAAAAAATATAAAAATTCAAAAAATATAGAAAATCAAAAAATATAAAAAATCAAAAATATAAAAAATCAAAAAATATAAAAAATCAAAAAATATACCTATCAAATAATATAAAAAAATCAAAAAATATCAAAAGTCCCGTCCCGTCTCGTCTCACCTCGCCTCGTCTCGTCTCGTCTAAAAATTATAAGTATTTAAAAAATCATAAATTTAAAAAATCAAAAATTATAAAAAATCGAAAAATATAAAAAGTCTCGTCTCGTCGCGTCTGGTTTCGCCTCGTTTCGCCTCGTCTCGTCTCGTCCCGTACCGTCTCGTCTCGTCCCGTCCCGTCCCGTCTCGTCTCGCCTCACCTCGCCTCGCTTCGCCTCGTCTCGTCTCGTCTAAAAATTATAAAAATTTAAAAAATCAAAAAATATTAAAAATAAAATAATAAGAAATTCGAAAAATATAAATTACGAAAAATATAAAAAATCAAAAAATATAAAAAATAAAAAAATAAAAAAATAAAAAATATATAAAAATCTAAAAATATAAAAAATCGAAAAATATATAAAATCAAAAAATATAAAAAGTCTTGTCTCGTCTCGGCTCGTCTCGTCTCGGCCAGTCCCGTCCCGTCCCGTCTCGTCTCGCCTCGCCTCGCCTCGTCTCGGCTGGTCTCGTCTAAAAATTATAAAAATTTAAATAATCAAAAAAATAAAAATCAAAAAATATAAAAATACGAAAAATATAAATTTCGAAAAATATAAAAAATAAAAAATATAAAAAATAAAAAATATAAAATCAAAAAATATAAAAAGTCTCGTTTCGTCTCGCCTCGTCTCATCCCGTCCCGTCCCGTCTCGCATCGCCTCGCCTCGCCTCGCCTCGCCTCGTCTCGTCTCGTCTAAAAATTATAAAAATTTAAAAAATCAAAAAAATTAAAAATCAAAAAATATAAAAATTCGAAAAATATAAATTTCCAAAAATATAAAAAATCAATAAATATAAAAAATCAAAAAATATAAAAAATCAAAAAATATAAAAAATCAAATAATATAAAGAATAAAAAAATATAAAAAGTCTCGTCTCGTCTCGCCTCGTCTCGCCTCGTCTCGTCACGTCACGTCTCGTCTCGACACTTCCCTCTCGTCTCGTCCCGTCCCGTCCCGTCTCGTCTCGTCTCGTCTCGTCTAGTCTCGCCTCGCCTCGCCTCGCCTCGCCTCGCCTCACATCGCCTCGCCTCGTCTCGTCTCGTCTTGTCTAAAAATTATAAAAATTTAAAAAATAGAAAAATATTAAAATTCAAAAAATATACAAAATCAAAAAATATAAAAAATAAAAAATATAAAAAATCAAATAATATAAAAATTAAAAAAATATAAAAAGTTTCGTCTCGTCTCATCCCATCTCGTCTCGTCTCGTCCCGTCGCGTCCCGTCTCGTCTCGTCATGCCTCGCCACGTCTCGTCTCGTCTCGTCTCGTCCCGTCCCATCCCTTGCCGTCTCGTCTCGTCTCGCCTCGCCACGCCTTGCCTCGTCTCGCCTCGCCTTGCCTCGCCTCGTTTCGTCTCGTCTCCTCTTGTCTAAAAATTATAAAAATTTAAAAAACAAAATATATTAAAATTCAAAAAATATAAAAATTCAAAAAATATAAATTTCGAAAAATATAAATTTCGAAAAATATAAAACATCAAAAAATATAAAAAACCAAAAAATATAAAAAATACAAAAATATAAAAAATCAAATAATATAAAAAATCAAAAAAATAAAAAGTCTCGTCTTGTCTCGTCTTGTCTCGTCCCGTCTCGTCTCGTCCCGTTTCGTCCCGTCTCGTCTCGTCTCGTCCCGTCCCGTCTCGTCTCGTCTCGCCTCGTCCCGTCTCGTCTCGTCTAAAAATTATAAAAATTTAAAAAATCAAAAATATTAAAAATCAAAAATATAAAAAATCAAAAATTTTAAAAAATCAAAAAATATGAAAATCCAAAAAAGATAAAAAGTATTGTCTCGTCTCGTCGCGTCGCGTCTCATTTCGCCTCGTCTCGTCTCGTCCCGTCTCGTCCCGTCTCGTCTCGTCCCGTCCCGTCCCGTCTTGTCTCGCCTGTCCTCGCCTTGCCTCTCCTCGCCTAGCCTCGTCTCCACTCGTCTTGTCTAAAAATTATAAAAATTTAAAAAATTAAAAAATATAAAAATCCAAAAAATATAAAGTCTTGTCACGTCCCGTCTCGTCTCGCCTCGCTTCGTCTCATCTCGTCTAAAAATTATAAAAATTTAAAAACTTAAAAAATATAATAATTCGAAAAATATAAATTTCGAAAAATATAAAAAATCAAAAAATATAAAAAATTAAAAATATAAAAAATCAAAAAATTAAAAAATCAAAAAATATAAAAAATCAAAAAATATAGTCTCGTCTCGTCTCTTCTCGTCGCGTCGCGTCACGTCACGTGACGTCTCGTCTCGTCTCGTCACGTCACGTCACGTCTCGTCTCGTCTCGTCCCGTCCGGTCTCGTCTCGTCTCGCCTCGCCTCGTCTCGTCTTGTCTAAAAATTATAAAAATTTAAAAAATTAAAAAATATTAAAAATCAATAAAAATAAAAATTCGAAACATATATTTCGAAACATAAAAATTAAAAATATATAAAAAATCAAATAATATAAAAATCAAAAATATATAAAGTCTCGTCTCGTCTCGTCACGTCTCGTCTCGTCACGTCACGTCACGTCAGGTCTCGTCTCGTTACGTCACGTCTCGTCTCTTCTCGTCTGGTCTGGTCTGGTCTCGTCCCGTCCCGTTGCGTCCCGTCTCGTCTTGTCTCGTCTCGTCTAAAAATTATAAAATATTAAAAAATCAAAAAATATTAAAAATCAAAAATATAAAAATTTGAAGAATATAAATTTCGAAAAATATAAAAAATCAAAAAATATAAAAAATCAAAACATAAAAAATCAAAAATATAAAAAATCAAAAAATATAAAAAATCTAAAAATATAAAACTCGAATAATATAAAAAATCAAAAAATTTATAGTCTTGTCTCGTCTCGTCTCGGCTCGTCTCGTCTCGGCCAGTCCCGTCCCGTCCCGTCCCGTCTCGTCTCGCCTCGCCTCGCCTCGTCTCGGCTGGTCTCGTCTAAAAATTATAAAAATTTAAAAAATAAAAAAAAATTAAAAATAAAAAAATATAAAAATACGAAAAATATAAATTTCGATAAATATAAAAAATATATAAAATATAAAATCAAAAAATATAAAAACTCTCGTCTCGTCTCTCCTCGTCTCGTCCCGTCCCGTCCCGTCTCGCCTCGCCTCGTCTCGTCTCGTCTAAAAAGTATAAAAATTTAAAAAATCAAAAAATATTAAAAATCAAAAAATATAAAAATTCGAAAAATATAAATTTCGAAAAATATAAAAAATCAATAAATATAAAAAATCAAAAAATATAAAAAAATCAAAAAATATAACAAATCAAATAATATAAATAATAAAAAAATATAATAAGTCTCGTCTCGTCACATCACGTCACGTCACGTCTCGTCTCGTCTCGTCTCGACACTTCTCGTCTCGTCTCGTCCCGTCACGTCATGTCACGTCACGTCACGTCTCGTCTCGTCTCGTCTCGTCCCGTCTCGTCTCGTCTCGTCCCGTCTTGTCTCGCCTCGCCTCACCTCGTCTCGTCTCGTCTAAAAATTATAAAAATCAAAAATTATTAAAAATCACAAAATATAAATATTCTCGTCTCGTTTCGTCGCGTCGCGTCGCGTCTCGTCTCGTTTCGCCTCGTCCCGTCTCGTCTCGTCCTGGCTCGTCTCGTCTCGTCTCATTCCGTCTCGCCTCGTCTTGTCACGTCTCTTCTCGTCTCGCCCCGTCTCGTTTCGTCTCGTCACGTCTCGTCTCGTCTCGTCCCGTCACGTCCCGTGCCGTCGCGTCGCGTCTCGTCTCGTCCCGTCCGGTCCCGTCCCGTCCCGTCTCGTCTTGTCTCGTCTCGTCTCGCCTCGCCTCGTTTTTCCTCGCTTCGCCTCATCTCGTCTTGTTTAAAAATTTTAAAAATTGAAAAAATCAAAAAATATTAAAATTCAAATAATATAGAAATTCAAAAAATTTAAATTTCAAAAAATATAAAATTCAAAAAATATAAAAAATCAAAAAATATAAAAGGTCTCGTCTCGTCGCGTCTCGTCTCGTCTCGTTTCGCCTCGTCATGTCTCGTCTCGTCACGTCACGTCACGTCACCTCACGTCTCGTCTCGTCTCGTCTCGTTTCGTCTCGTCTCGTATAAAAATTATAAAAATATAAAAAAAATCAAAAACATCAAAAAATATAAAAAATCAATAAAAATAAAAATATAAAAAATTTAAAAAATCAAAAAATATAAAAAATCAAAAAATATAAAAAGGCACGTTTCGCGTCGTCTCGTCTCGTCCTGTCTCGTCCCATCCCGTCCGGTCCCGACCCGTCCCGTCTCGTCTCGTCTCGTCTCGCCCCGTCTCGTCTCGTCAGGTCACGTCTCGTCTCGTCTCGTCTCGTCCCGTCCCCTCACGTCACGTCACGCCTCGTCTCGTCTCGTCTCGTCTCGTCCCGTCTCGCCTCGTCTCGTCTCGCCTGTCTCGTCTCGCCTCGTCTCGTCTCGTCTCGTCCTGTCCCGTCCCGTCTCGTCTCGTCTCGCCTCGCCTCGCCTCGTCTCGTCTTGTCTAAAAATTATAAAAATTTTAAAAATAGAAAAATATTAAAATTCAAGAAAATATAAATTCAAAAAATATAAATTTCGAAAAATATAAATTTCAAAAAATATAAAAATTCAAAAAATATAAAAAATCAAAAAATATAAAAAATCAAAAAATATAAAAAATCAAAAATATAAAAAATCAAAAAAATATAAAAAATAAAAAAATTTAAAAAGTCGCGTCTCGCCTCGCCTCGCCTCACATCGCCTCGCCTCGCCTCGTCTCGTCTTGTCTCGTCTTGTCTAAAAATTATAAAAATTTAAAAAATAGAAAAATATTAAAATTCAAAAAATATAAAAAATCAAAAAATATAAAAAAATAAAAAATATAAAAAATCAAATGTAGAAATTAAAAAAATATAAAAAGTTTCGTCTCGTCTCCTCCCGTCTCGTCTCGTCTTGTCCCGTCCCGTCTCGTCTCGTCATGCCTCGCCACGTCTCGTCTCGTCTCGTCCCATCCCTTGCCGTCTCGTCTCGTCTCGCCTCGCCACGCCTCGCCTCGCCTCGCCTCGTCTCGCCTCGCCTTGCCTCGCCTCGTTTCGCCTCGTCTCCTCTTGTCTAAAAATTATAAAAATTTAAAAAACAAAATATATTAAAATTCAAAAAATATAAAAATTCAAAAAATATAAATTTCGAAAAATATAAATTTCGAAAAATATAAAAAATCAATAAATATAAAAAATAAAAAAAAATAAATACAAAAAATCAAAAGTCTCGTCTCGTCTCGCCGCGTCGCGTCGGGTCTAGTCTCGTTTCGCCTCGTCCCGTCTCGTCTCGTCCTGTCTCGCCCTGTCTCGTCTCGTCCCGTCTCGCCCCGTCTCGTCCCGTCTCGTCCCGTTCCGTCCCGTCCCGTCTCGTCTCGTCCCGTCCCGTCCCGACTCGTCTCGTCTCGTCTCGTCTCGCCTCGTCTCGCCTCGTCTCGCCTCGTCTCGCCTCGTCTCGTCTAAGAATTATAAAAATTTAAAAAATCGAAAATTATTAAAAATCAAAAAATATAATAATTCGAAAAATATAAATTTCAATTATATAAAAAATATAAAAAATATAAAAAAAATATAAAAAATCAAAAAAAATATAAAAAATCAAAAAATATAAAAAGTTTCGTCTCGTTTCGCCTCGTCTCGTCACGTCACGTATCGTCTCATCTCCTCTCGTCTCGTCTCATCTCGTCTCGTCTCGTCGCGTCTAGACGCGTCGCGTCGCGTGGCGTGGCGTGGCGTGGCGTCGCGCCTCGCCTCGCCTCGCCTCGTCTCGTCGCGTCGCGTCGCGTCGCGTAGCGTGGCGTGGCGTCGCGACTCGCCTCGCCTCGCCTCGCCTCGCCTCGCCTCGCCTCGCCTCGCCTCGCCTCGCCTCGCCTCGCCTCGTCTCGTCTCGTCTCGTCTCGTCTCGCCTCGTCTCGTCTCGTCTCGCGTCGTCTCGTCTCGTCTAAAAATTATAAAAATTTAAAAAATCAAAAAATATTAAAAATAAAATATAAAAATTCGAAAAATATAAATTTCAAAAAATATAAAAAATCAAAAATATAAAAAATCAAAAAATATAAAAAATCAAAAATATAAAAAATCAAAAAATATAAAAAATCAAAAAATATAAAAAATCAAAAAATATAAAAAATCAAAAAATATAAAAAATCGGATAATATATAAAATCAAAAAATATAAAAAATAAAAAATATAAAAAATCAAATAATATAAAAAATCAAAAATATAAAAACTCTCGTCTCGTCTCGTCACGTCACGTCACGTCAGGTCTCATCTCGTCTCGTCTCGTCTCGCCTCCCCTCGCTTCGGCTCGAATCGTCTCGTTTCGTCTCGTCTGGTCTCGTCTCGTCTGGTCTCGTCTCGTCTGGTCTCGACTGGTCTCGTCTGGTCTCGTCTGGTTTCGTCTCGCCTCGTCACGGCACGTATCGTCACGTATCGTCTCGTCTCCTCTCGTCTCGTCTCGTCACGTCGCGTCGCGTGACTTGGCGTCGCGCCTCGCCTCGTCTCGTCTCTTCTCGTCTCGTCTCGTCACGTCTGTTCTCGTCTCGATCCGTCACGTCTCGCCTCGCCTCGTCTCGTCTCGTCACGTCACGTCACGTCTCGTCTCGTCTCGCCTCGTCTCGTCACGTCAAGTCATGTATCGTCTCGTCTTGTTTCGTCTCGTCTCGTCCTGTCCCGTCCCGTCTCGTCTTGTCACGCCTCGCCTCGCCTCGTCTCGTCTCGTCTAAAACTTATAAAAATTTAAAAAATTAAAAAATATTAAAAATCAAAAATTATAAAAATTCGAATAATATAAATTTCGAAAAATATAAAAAATCAAAAAATATAAAAAATCAAAAAATATAAAAAAACAAAAAATATATCAAATCAAAAAATATAAAAAATCAAAAATATAAAAAATCAAAAAATATAAAAAGTCTCGTCTCGTCGCGTCGCGTCGCGTCTAGTCTCGTTTCGCCTCGTCACGTCTCGTCTCGTCCTGTCTCGTCTCGTCTCGTCTAGTCCCGTTGCGTCCCGTCCCGTCTCGTCTCGTCTCGTCCTGTCCCGTCCCGTCCCGTCTCGTCTCGCCTCGCCTCGTCTCGTCTAGTCTAAAAATTATAAAAATTTAAAAAATCAAAAAATATTAAAAATCAAAAAATATAAAAATTCGAAAAATATAAATTTCGAAAAATACAAAAAATCGAAAAATATAAAAAAAACAAAAATTAATATTTGAAAAAAAATTAAAATTCAAAATCTTAAATTTTGAAAAAAGAAACATTAACGAACGACGAACAACGAAAGAGGCATACGAATGAGCAACAAGCCATTATTGACGTGCGACTTGCGACATGCGACGTGCGACAACGACGCGCCGTAACGACGCGACGTAATTACGAGCGACGAGTGACAAGCGACCAGCTACGAACGACGAGCGAAGTACGCAGGAAGATGAGACATGATGAGACAAGAAAAGAAAATTCTAAAATTTTAAAAAATAGAAAAATATAAAAATTCAAAAATATAAAAAACCGAAAAATATAAAAAATCAAAAATTTAAAAATAGAAAAATAAAAAAAATCGAAAATTATAAAAATAAAAAAATATAAAAAATCCAAAAATAAAAAAATCAAAAATATAAATTTCAAAAAAAATAAAATCTAAAATTTTGAAAAAAGAAAAATATTAACGAACGACGAACAACGAAAGACGTATACGAACGAGCAACAAGCCATTATTGACGTGCGGCATGCGACGTGCGACGTGCGACAACGAGGCGACGTAACGACGCGACGTAACGACGAGCGACGAGTGACAAGCGACCAGCTACGAACGACGAGCGATGTACGAAGGAAGATGAGACATTATGAGACAAAAGAAAAGAAAATTCTAAAATTTTGAAAAAACGAAAAATATAAAAATTCAAAAATATAAAATTCGAAAAACTTAAAAATTAAAAGTATAAAAATTCAAAAATATAAAAAATCGAAAAATATAAAAAATCAAAAAATACAAAAAATCGAAAAATATAAAAAATTTTAAAAAATCAAAAATCAAGAAATATAAAAAATCAAAAAATATTAAAAAACAAAAAATATAAAAAGTCTCGTCGCGTCGCGTCGCGTCTAGTCTCGTTTCGCATCGTCTCGTCTCGTCCCCTCTCGTCTCGTCTCGTCCCGTCACTTCCCGTCTCGTCACGTCTCGTCTCGCCTTGCCTCGCCTCGTCTCGTCTCGTCTCGTCTCGTCGAATATTTAAAAAAATAAAAAATCAAAAAATAATTAAAATAATAAAATATAAAAATTCGAAAAATATAAATTTCGAAAAATATAAAAAATCGAAAAATATAAAACGTCAAAAATATAAATTTTCAAAAAAAAATAAAAATTAAAAAACTAAAATTTTGAAAAAAGAAAAATATTAACGAACGACGAACAACGAAAGACGCATACGAACGAGCAACAAACTATTATTGACGTGCGACATGCGACGTGCGACGTGCGACAACGACGCGACGTAACGACGCGACGTAACGACGAGCGACGAGTGACAAGCGACCAGCCACGAACAACGAGCGAAGTACGAAGGAAGATGAGACATGATGAGACAATAGAAAAGAAAATTCTTAAATTATGAAAAAACAAAAAATATAAAAATTCAAAAATAAAAAAAGAAAAATATAAAAATCAATAATATAAAAAATCGAAAAATATAAAAAATCGAAAATATAAAAAATCAAAAATATAAATTTCAAAAAAAATAAAAATTAAAAAACTAAAATTATGAAATAAGAAAAATATTAGCGAACGACAAACAACAAAAGACGCATACGAACGAGCAACAAGCCATTATTGACGTGCGATATGCGACGTGCGACGTGCGACAACGACGCGACGTAACGACGCGACGTAACGACGCGACGTAACGACGCGACGTAACGACGAGAGACGAGTGACAAGCGACCAGCTACAAACGACGAGCAAAGTACAAAGGAAGATGATACATGAGACAAAAGAAAAGAAAATTCTAAAATTTTGAAAAAACGAAAAATATAAAAATTCAAACATATAAAAAATCGAAAAATATAAAAAATCCAAAAAAAATCAAAAAATTTAAAAAATCGAAAAATATTAAAAATCAAAAATATAAATTTCAAAAAATAAAAATCAGAAATCTAAAATTTTGAAACAAGAAAAATATTAATGAACGACGAACAACGAAAGACGCATACGAACGAGCAACAATCCATTACACGTGCGACATGCGACGTGCAACGTGCGACAACGACGCGACGTAACGACGAGCGTCTAGTGACAAGCGACCAGCTTTGAACGACGAGCGAAGTACGAAGGAAGATTAGACATGATGAGACAAAAGAAAAGAAAATTCTAAAATTTTGAAAAAACCAAAAAATATAAAACTTAAAAAATATAAAAAATCGAATACTATAAAAAATCAAAAATATAAAAAATCGAAAAATATAAAAAATAGAAAAATTTTTAAAAATCGATTAAAATAAAAAATCAAAAATATAAATTTCAAGAAAATTAAAATCAAAAATCTAAAATTATGAAGAAAGAAAAATATTAACGAACGACGAACAACGAAAGACGCATACGAACGAGCAACAAGCCATTATTGACATACGACGTGCTACAACGACGCGACGTAACGACGCGAGGTAACGACGAGCGACGAGTGACAAGCGACCAGCTACGAACGACGAGCGAAGTACGAAGGAAGATGAAGAAGAATATTTTGATGATATTTTGAGACAAAATAAAAGAAAATTCTAAAATTTTGAAAAAACGAAAAATATAAAAATTCAAAAATATAAAAAATCGAAAAATATAAAAAATCGAAAAATATAAAAAATCAAAAATATAAATTTCAAAAAAAATCAAAAATCTAAAATTTTGAAAAAAGAAAAATATTAACGAACGTCGAAAAACGAAATACGCATAATAACGAGCAACAAGCCATTATTGACGTGCGACATGCGACGTGCGACGTGCGACAACGACGCGACGTAACGACGCGACGTAACGACGCGACGTAACGACGAGACGAGTGACAAGCGACCAGCTACGAACGACGAGCAAAGTACGAAGGAAGATGATACATGAGACAAAAGAAAAGAAAATTCTAAAATTTTGAAAAAAAGGAAAATATAAAAATTCAAAATTATAAAAAATCGAAAAACATAAAAAATCCAAAAAAATCGAAAAAAATAAAAAATCGAAAAATATAAAAAATCAAAAAAATAAATTTCAAAAAAAATAAAAAACAAAAATCTAAAATTTTGAAAAAATGACAATAATAACGAACGACGAACAACGAAAGAAGCATACAAACGAGCAACAAGCCATTATTGACGTGCGACATGCGACGTGCGACGTGCGACAACGACGCGACGTAACGACGCGACGTAACGACGAGACGAGTGACAAGCGACCAGCTACGAACGACGAGCGAAGTACAAAACTAGATGAGACATGATGAGACAAAAGAAAAAAAATTCTAAAATTTTGAAAACACGAAAAATACAAAAATTCAAAAACATAAAAAATCGAAAAATATAAAAAATCAAAAAATATAAAAAATCGAAAAATATACAAAAATATAAAAAATCGAAAAATATAAAAATTCGAAAAATATAAAAAATAAAAATATAAATTTCAAAAAAATTAAAATCAAAAATCTAAAATTTTGAAATAAGAAAAATATTAACGAACGACGTACAACGAAAGACGTATACGAACGAGCAACAAGCTATTATTGACTTGCGACATGCGCGGTGCAACGTGCGACGTGCGAAATCGACGCGACGTAACGACGCGACGTAACGACGAGCGACGAGTGACAAGCGACCAGCCACGAACAACGAGCGAAGTACGAAGGAATATGAGATATGATGAAACAATAGAAAAGAAAATTTTAAAATTATGAAAAAACGAAAAATATAAAATATCAAAAATATAAAAAATCGAAAAATATTAAAAAATATAATATAAAAAATCGAAAAATATAAAAAATCAAAAATATAAAAAATCGAAAAATATAAAAAATCGAAAAATATAAAAAATCAAAATCATAAATTTAAAAAAAATAAAAATCTAAAATCTAAAATTTTGAAAAAAGGAAAATATTAACGAACGACGAACAACGAAAGACGTATACGAACGAGCAACAAGCCATTATTGACGTGCGACATGCGACGTGCGACAAACACGCGACGTAACGACGCGACGTAACGACGAGCGACGAGTGACAAGCGACCAGGTACGAACGACGAGCGAAGTACGAATGATGAGACAAAAAAATTCTAAAATTTTGAAAAAACGAAAAATATAAAAATTCAAAAATATAAAAAATCGAAAAATATAAAAAATCAAAAAATACAAAAAATCGAAAAATATAAAAAATTTTAAAAAATCAAAAATCAAGAAATATAAAAAATCAAAAAATATTAAAAAACAAAAAATATAAAAAGTCTCGTCTCGTCGCGTCGCGTTGCGTCTAGTCTCGTTTCGCATCGTCTCGTCTCGTCCCGTCTCCTTCGTCCCGTCACGTCCCGTCTCGTCCCGTCTCGTCTCGCCTTGCCTCGCCTCGTCTCGCCTCGTCTCGTCTCGTCGAATATTTAAAAAAAATAAAAAATCAAAAAATAATTAAAATCATAAAATATAAAAATTCCAAAAATAATAATTTCGAAAAATATAAAAAATCGAAAAATATAAAACGTCAAAAATATAAATTTTCAAAAAAAATAAAAATCAAAAAACTAAAATTTTGAAAAAAGAAAAATATTAACGAACGACGAACAACGAAAGACGCATACGATCGAGCAACAAGCTATTATTGACGTGCGACATGCGACGTGCGACGTGCGACGTGCGACAACGACGCGACGTAACGACGCGACGTAACGACGAGCGACGAGTGACAAGCGACCAGCCACGAATAACGAGCGAAGTACGAAGGAAGATGAGACATGATGAGACAATAGAAATGAAAATTCTTAAATTATGAAAAAACAGAAAATATAAAAATTCAAAAATAAAAAATCGAAAAAATATAAAAATCAATAATATAAAAAATCGAAAAATATAAAAAATCAAAAATATAAAAAATCGAAAAATATTAATTAAAAAAATAAAAATCTAAAATCTAAAATTTTTAAAAAAAGAAAAACATTAACGAACGACGAACAACGAAAGACGCATACGAACGAGCAACAAGCCATTATTGACGTGCGACATGCGACGTGCAACGTGCGACAACGACGCGACGTAACGACGAGTGACGAGTGACAAACGACCAGCTACGAACGACGAGCGAAGTACGAAGAAAGAAGACATGATGAGACAAAAGAAAAGAAAATTCTAAAATTTTCAAAAAACGAAAAATATAAAAATTCAAAAATATAAAAAATCAAAAATTATAAAAATCAAAAGATATAAAAAATCGAAAATTATAAAAATCGATAAACAAAAAATCGAAAAATATAAAAAATCGAAAATATAAATGTCAAAAAAAATTAAAAATCAAAAAACTAAAATTTTGAAATAAGAAAAATATTAACGAACGACGAACAACAAAAGACGCATACGAACGAGCAACAAGCCATTATTGACGTGCGACATGCGACGTGCGACGTGCGACTACGACGCGACGTAACGACGCGACGTAACGACGCGAAGTACGAGGGAAGATTAGACATGATGAGACCAAAGGTAAGAAAATTCTAAAATTTTGAAAAAACGAAAAATATAAAACTTAAAAAATATAAAAAATCGAATACAATAAAAAATCAAAAATATAAAAAATCGAAAAATATAAAAAATAGAAATATTTTAAAAAATCGAATAATATAAAAAATCAAAAATATAAATTTCAAGAAAATTAAAATCAAAAATCTAAAATTATGAAGAAAAAAATATTAACGAACGACGAACAACGAAAGACGCATACCAACGAGCAACAAGCCACTATTGACATACGACGTGCTACAACGACGCGACGTAACGACGCGACGTAACGACGAGCGACGAGTGACAAGCGACCAGCTACGAACGACGAGCGAAGTACGAAGGAAGATGATAATATTTTGATGATATTTTGAGACAAAATAAAAGAAAATTCTAAAATTTTGAAAAAACGAAAAATATTTAAATTCAAAAATATAAAAAATCGAAAAATATAAAAAATCAAAAATATAAATTTCAAAAAAACAAAACAAAAATCTAAAATTTTGAAAAAAGGACAATAATAACGAACGACGAACAACGAAAGAAGCATACAAACGAGCAACAAGCCATTATTGACGTGCGACATGCGACGTGCGACGTGCGACAACGACGCGACGTAACGACGCGACGTAACGACTAGATGAGTGACAAGCGACCAGCTACGAACGACGAGCGAAGTACAAAACTAGATGAGACATGATGAGACAAAAGAAAAAAATTCTAAAATTTTGAAAACACGAAAAATATAAAAATTCAAAAATATAAAAAATCGAAAAATATAAAAAATCAAAAAATATAAAAAATCGAAAAATATAAAAAATCGAAAAATACAAAAAATCGAAAAATATAAAAAATCGAAAAATATAAAAAATCAAAAAATATAAAAAATAAAAATATAAATTTCAAAAAGTAAAAATCAAAAATCTAAAATTTTGAAAAAAGAAAAATATTAACGTACGTCGAAAAACGAAATACGCATAAGAACGAGCAACAAGCCATTGTTGACGTGCGACATGCGACGTCCGACGTGCGACAACGACGCGACGAAACGACGCGACGTAACGACGAGCGACTAGTGACAAGCGACCAGCTTTGAACGACGAGCGAAGTACGAAGGAAGTTTAGAGATGATGAGACAAAAGAAAAGAAAATTCTAAAATTTTGAAAAATCGAAAAATATAAAAAATCGAAAAATTTAAAAAATCGAATAATATAAAAAATTAAAAAATATAAAAAATCGAAAAATATAAAAAATCAAAAATATAAATTTCAAAAAAATAAAAATCAAAAATCTAAAATTATGAAGAAAGAAAAATATTAACGAACGACGAACAACGAAAGACGCATACGAAAGAGCAACAAGCCATTATTGACATACGACGTGCGACAACGACGCGACGTAACGACGCGACGTAACGACGCGACGTAACGACGCGACGTAACGACGAGCGACGAGTGACAAGCGACCAGCTACGAACGACGAGCGAAGTACAAAACTAGATGAGACATGATGAGACAAAAGAAAAAAAATTCTAAAATTTTGAAAACACGAAAAATATAAAAATTCAAAAACATAAAAAATCGAAAAATATAAAAAATCAAAATAATAAAAAATCGAAAAATATAAAAAATATAAAAAATCGAAAAATTCAAAAAAATCGAAAAATATAAAAAATCGAAAAATATAAAAATTCGAAAAATATAAAAAATAAAAATATAAATTTCAAAAAAATGAAAATCAAAAATCTAAAATTTTGAAAAAAGAAAAATATTAACGAACGACGAAAAACGAAATACGCATAAGAACGAGCAACAAGCCATTGTTGACGTGCGACATGCGACGTGCGACGTGCGACAACGACGCGACGTAACGACGCGACGTAACGACGCGACGTGACGACGAGCGACGAGTGACAAGCGACCAGCTACAAACGACGAGCGAAGTACGAAGAAAGATGAGACATGATGAGACAAAAGAAAAGAAAATTCTAAAATTTTAAAAAAACGAAAAATATAAAAATTCAAGAATATAAAAAAAATTTAAAAAAATAAAAATAAAAAATAAAAAATGGAAAAATATAAAAATCGAAAAATATAAAAAATCGAAAAATATAAAAAAAATATAAAAAACCGAAAAATACAAAAAATCGAAAAATATAAAAAATCGAAAAATATAAAAAATCAAAAAATATAAAAAATAAAAAATATAAATTTCAAAAAAAATCAAAAATCTAAAATTTTGAAAAAAGAAAAATATTAACGAACGTCGAAAAACGAAATACGCATAATAACGAGCAACAAGCCATTGTTGACGTGCGGCATGCGACGTGCGACGTCCGACAACGACGCGACGTAACGACGCGACGTAACGACGCGACGTAACGACGAGCGACGAGTGACAAGCGACCAGCTACGAACGACGAGCGAAGTACGAAGAAAGATGAGACATGATGAGACAAAAGAAAAGAAAATTCTAAAATTTAAAAAAAACGAAAAATATAAAAATTCAAAAATATAAAAAATCAAAAATAAAAATCAAAAAAATATAAAAAATCGAAAATTATAAAAATCGAAAAACAAAAAATCGAAAAATATAAAAAATCGAAAAATATAAAAAATCAAAAATATAAATTTCAAAAAAAATTAAAAGTCAAAAACCTAAAATTTTGAAAAAAGGAAAATAATAACGAACGACGAACAACGAAAGACGCATACAAACGAGCAACAAGCCATTATTGACGTGCGACATGCGACGTGCGACGTGCGACAACGACGCGACGTAACGACGAGCGACGAGTGACAAGCGACCAGCTACGAACGACGAGCAAAGAACGAAGGAAGATGATACATGATGAGACAAAAGAAAAGAAAATTCTAAAGTTTTGAAAAAACGAAAAATATAAAAATTCAAAAATATAAAAAATCGAAAAATATAAAAAATCCAAAAATATAAAAAATCGAAAATTATAAAATCGAAAAACAAAAAATCGAAAAATATAAAAAATAGAAAAATATAAAAAATCAAAAAATATAAAAAATCAAAAATATAAAAAATCGAAAAATATAAAAAATCGAAAAATATAAAAAATAAAAAAATATAAAAAATCGAAAAATATAAAAAATTAAAAATATAAATTTCAAAAAAATAAAAATAAAAAATTTAAAATTTTGAAAAAAGAAAAATATTAACGAACGACGAAAAACGAAATACGCATACGAACGAGCAACAAGCCATTGTTGACGTGCGACATGCGACGTGCGACAATGACGCGACGTAACGACGCGACGTAACGACGCGACGTAACGACAAGCGACGAGTGACAAGCGACCAGCTACAAACGACGAGCGAAGTACGAAGGAAGATGAGACATGATGAGACAAAAGAAAAGAAAATTCTAAAATTTTCAAAAAACCAAAAATATCTATCTATTTAGCGGTTTTTTACAGCCTTGGCCGTTTTCCGCATCCCAATTTCCATGCCTCTTTATCCCATACATCGTTTTCTTCCATTTCTCTTTTTTCCATGGCTTCAGTTATTGCCATGTTCCATGTTCTTCTCGGTCTTCCCCTGTATCTTCTTCGATTTGGTATCCACTCCCAAACTTTTTGAGGAAGTCTATCCGATTCCAACCCTCTCATATGTCCATACCATTTTAGTTGTCTCATTTCGATTGTATCGTTCAAGGTTGTTTGCACTTTCATTTTATTTCTTATTTCATCATTTCTTATTTTATCTAACAGAGAAAGTTTACAACATCTTCGCCAGAACATCATTTCTGTTGATTGAAATTTGTCTTTCAATTTTTTTGATAGTGTCCAGACTTCTGCCCCATAGAGTGTGGTACTCTCTATGAACGAGCTATATATGCGTTTCTTTGTTTTCATTGAAATAATTGAGTTACATAGCACTGGGTTCAACTGCCTCGTGGCTATTTTTCCTCTTATATTTTTATTTTTCACATCCTGTTCGTCTCTACCATCTGCTGTTAGTGTGACTCCCAAATACTTATATTGTGTTTTACCTTTAATTATTCCTATACTAGTCTCTAAATCATGGGGCATACCTCCCACCACCATGTATTCAGTTTTGTGTAAATTTATTTCCATCCCCCATTTTTCATACTCTTCTACTAATTTTCTGAACATATAAGTTACATCGTCTTCATCTTCAGCCATTATCACCTGGTCATCTGCAAATAGTAGACTAAACAATGTTTCATCACCTATTTTCACACCCATGCTTCTGCACTTTCTTTTCCATTCTTTTAGGGCTTTATCAATGTATATCTTAAACAGGGTTGGAGATATACAGCAGCCTTGCCGTAATCCTTTATTTACTGGGAAGTTGTCTGATAGACATTTTCCCACTTTTACTTGACTTTTGTTATCTTTATAAAGTTGTTTGACTGCATTGTTGTTGATATTCCTTTTTCTTCCATTGCCCCCCATACTTCTTTTACTGGTACATTATCATAAGCCTTTTTGAGGTCAATGAAAATTATGTGAAGTTCTCTTCCTCGCTCAATTGTTTTTTCCATCAGTTGTTTGAGACAGAAAATATTGTCAATACACGATCTTCCTGGTCTAAAACCACTTTGCTCTTCTGAGTCTGATGTTTGCATTTCAATTCTATTCTTTAGCACTCGTCCATACGGTCTAGCCAAGGATGAAGTCACACTTATCCCTCTATAATTATTACAATCTTTTTTACAACCTTTTTTGTAAATTGAATTTATGTAGGCTAATTTCCATATTTCAGGTATTTTACCTCCTTTTAAAATGCCATTGAATATTTCAGTAATTAATTCCAAACCAACGATAGGATAATGTTTAACCAGTTCTATAGATATACCTCCAGGCCCAGGTGCTTTATTATTTTTCATGTTTCTTAACGCTTTTTTTAACTCTTCCAAAGTCACATCTGGTATAATGGAATTTACGTGCAGTGGTTCATAATTTATTCCCTGAAATTTAGCTCTATTTTCTGTCAAAAGATTTTCATAGTATTTTTGCGATTTTTCAATACCAATTGGGTCTACTAAATGCCATTCTTGGGTTGTATTCAATTTCATGGAATGTAACATTTTCCATGCCTCTCTGGATTTGGTGTTACCAATGCACTTGTCTAATCTGTCACATTTTTGTTCCCAGAATAAATTTTTTGCCTTCTTCACTTCTTTCTTGACCAAATATTTCATTCTGTTGTATTCACTTCTGTCTTCTAAATCCTTTGTGGAAAGCCATCTCAAATATAACTTTTTCTTTTCTTCGACCAGGTTCTTTATATATTCTGTCCACCACAAGTCTTTTTGTTTATATTCACATTTTCCCTCCTCTCCCAAAGCTTCTTTAGCGACTTCATGAGTGCATTTTTCTAAAAATTGGTATTTTTCTTCAGTACTTCCTATTGGGATGTACTTTAATTTTTCTGCCATGCGCAATTTGTACAAAAATGCAATAGAATCATCTTGAAGGCTCTCAATATTGTAATTCGGCCACATCTGACTCTCTATTTTTCCACCTTTTGTACTTGGTTTTGTGTTTCCGTAACTTTTGAAGTACGGTTTATACATAAGGTAAGCTTTTCCTTTTAGTAGGTAGTGATCTGATCCACAGGAAGCACCTCTTTGAACCCGAACATCGCTCCACTTTATTGATGACTGTTGTTTAGTAATTATGTAGTCAATTATTGATTGCAATTTTCTAGTGGGTTGGGTCCACGTGAATTTATGTATTTCTTTATGTGGAAAATAGCCATTCAATATTTTAAGGTCATACAGTTCACATGTCTCTATAAGTATTTCTCCGTTGTCATTTAATACATTTTCACCATATCGACCCACAACATTATGCGCCATTCGTTTTCCAACTCTTCCATTAAAATCACCTAGAAGCAGCACTTCTTTGCGATTTCCAATAGAATCCAGCAGCATAGTCAGTTTCTCTAAAAATATATCTTTTTCTGCAACACTTGCATCGTCTGTTGGAGCATAAATTCCTATAATAAAAACATTGCGTCCTCTAAGTACAAGTTCGAGACATGCTATTCTCTCATCAATTGCTACCCAGCTTTGAATATTTTTCTCCAATCTTTTATGTACAGCTATTGCTCCTGCTCCTTATGTACTCCTGCTCTTGCTCGCTTTTCTTTTCCCACTCCGCTAAAAAAGTGAACATAATTTCCTTTCCTTTCATTTCCATTTCCCTTCTTTTTTGTTTCACTCAACACTATTATATCTATGTTAAACTCCTCTATTGCGTTAAAAACTTCATTTACTTTAGTGCTTAAACCTTGAACATTCCAGCATCCAAAATTCATAGACCATTTTCTTTGCCTTTGTGGACGTAGTGAGTTAATCCGAGGCTCATTTCCATTGAGAGTTTGAGCGGCTTTTTTTATTTTCCGAGTATGGGGGTGCTGGCCCCATGCCTCAACCCCCTTCCAGGAGGACCGGGTAATTTTCTTTTAGGGTTTTCTTCCCTTAGATTGAGTGTCTTCCAAGACTCCGGAGCTCAATCTACCCCTATTTGAAGCACTTCTGCTTCTGAACAGGAAAAAGGGAATGGTAAGGATAGACCTAAGGTTAGAAAACGGAAGCCTCCGAGCTACTCAATCCACCCATTGGCTCCCGGGGTTCGGGAAAGGATTTTAGGTAAGAAGGATATCTTACAGTTATGGACAGCGGTCAGCCACTCCTTTGTAGGTAGGAGAAACCAGGCTAATTGCTGCATTCCCCACCCACCGGTAAGGGCGTGCAGGGCGATGGGGTCGCTACATCCCTACGCCTACTGAACACTGACACGAAAAATATAAAAATTCAAAAATATAAAAAATTCAAAAATATAAAAAATAAAAAAATAAAAAAATGGAAAAATATAAAAAATCGAAAAATATAAAAAATCGAAAAATATAAAAAAGAAAAAGATAAAAAATCGAAAAAGATAAAAAATCAAAAATATAAATTTCAAAAAAAATAAAAATCAAAAACCTAAAATTTTGAAAAAAGGAAAATAATAACGAACGACGAACAACGAAAGACGCATACGAACGAGCAACAAGCCATTATTGACGTGCGACATGCGATGTGCGACATGCGACAACGACGCGACGTAACGACGCGACGTAACGAGAGACGAGTGACAAGCAACCAGCTACGAACGACGAGCGAAGTACGAAGGAAGATGAGACATGATGAGACAAAAAAAAGAAAATTCTAAAATTTTTAAAAAACGAAATATATATAAATTCAAAAATATAAAAAATCGAAAAATATAAAAAATCGAAAAATATAAAAAATTAAAAATATAAAAATTAAAAAATATAAAAAATTGAAAAATATAAAAAATCGAAAAATATAAAAATTCAAAAATATAAATTTCAAAAAATAAAAATCAAAAATCTAAAATTTTGAAAAAAGAAATCCTGCCCCCATCTATGGTGATTTTTAAGAGGGGCAGCGCGGAGGAGACTTTCAAGGTAAGGGGGAAAGGTGCGGGACATTTACCGCTTTTGCGCGCTGCCTCGCCCGCCCGCGAATTTCATGATTTCAAAACCTGTATTAAGGAAATAAACCTTCGAACTACCTATTACAAAATTTGAATTACCCAAGTTATTTCAATAGTTTGTGTATAAAATGTTAGGGAAATAAGGAGAAAATTCGATTTAAAAAGATTTCGGATTAAAGAATTTTGAATATAATAACATATCGCCTGCAATAACACTCTCTCTTCACTTGCAATTACGAGTTGGTTCCATTTGTGTTACGTGCCGTTGCGATGAGTGATCCGCGTTCGCCTGCGCCGTAGAGACCACCTGGCGGAGGTCGCGTTGAGCAGGTGGCGCGGAGCGTATGAAGCGGAAATTCCTGGAAGCTCGCCCTTTCTCTTCTCGTTGAAGGCCACTCGTGCAAACTTTCGTCATCCGTTCTTCCTCCTTACACATTCGCATGGCAAAACAAAGTAATGCGCAATGTTAAAACAAACCAAAGGGTTCAGCAGCAGAGTTCTACCGGTGTGAGCTATGCAATTGTTGGTGACCATGCAATGAGCCAGATCGAACCGTTTACTTGTTGGCGAAACTGCCTAAGCACAGTCTCTCCGCAATAAAACCCATACGATAAATTAATAAACTTGTTAGCATTAGATATATAGAAACAAATGTGTGGTCAAAGTTTGTAAACGGAGGTTTGAGCCGAATTTTATTACCGAGACAATTATTTGTGATATCAGTCGTTTCGTTCAATACATTTTGTAATACCACCTTCCTATAATAAAAAATAATAAAAATAAGAAATTCCTTTTCTTGATGTATGTTCTCATACGCCATTTTTAGCGAAGCAGTAGTATAAACTGCAGTTTATAAACATTATGCGATATATTGGATGGTCTTTATTTATGTATGTACAATTTATATGAAATTATCCTTGCTTACCTGTATGATGTGCAGGAAATAATGCAGGCAGGTACAAATAATACGAGAAAGAGTGTGCTGCTATAGTACCACTAGTTTGAATTAATTGTTTGGGAATCTTTTTGGTTCCCTTCACACACGGATCTTTTAAGATCCACACAGAACGTTCATCATTAATGTTTTGACGATTTTGAACAATGTCTGATCGTCCTCGTTCGGCACAAATGACATTGTAGATTGCGCACCATTATCCGATCAACTTAACATTAAAATGATGTAACTTTTTATTGAAATTTTCTCGGCCAATTCAAGGATTTACTTATCGATTACATGCATCTTTAACCCCTTCTAACATGCAATCCTACAGATTTGAAAATGCACCTGTGCCTATCTGAACGTACGAAATGTATTATCCTTGGGAATTCATTGAAATATTCTTATCAAGGTAAATAACTTACGATTTATCATAATTCAACTGTTTATTAAGAAAGCATCATGGTCAAAGTATCATAAGTCAGATTAAACAAATCAGAATAAAATTAACTCGTATTAGTTTTAGGGATAATTATTTTTAATTGTAATGTTATTAATAAGTAGTTATATTTTTACCATTACATTGTGAAAAATATATATTATGTATATTAACATTATTTTCCTGGCATTCGACAAAGTGAAACTCATCTCCGGTAATCAACGTGAAGGTGTCGTCGCTGGAAGTCGATGCGCCACCTTCCTCACGGAAAGTCATTCTTCTTGCCCTTTTCATTCTATTCTTCACAGACTCTTCAACATATAATTCGGCTACAGTAGACCTCCGCCACCCATCAAAAACTTTAAAATACACCGTAGCCTGTATCGGCCAATACCGTAGCAGATGTTATTCTATAAGAGTTACCGGTGCATTCTGGGAGAGTAAGATAGGTGGATATAATTTTTTACACCCCTGCAATCTTGTAAAGACCAACTTTCTGATTACTACTGTTGTAAACTAAGAGGAATTTGCCGTGATCTATGTGCTCTATGTACACCACGTTATAAGAATATTGTTTTAATAGATGTATCGCAAGCAAGAACTCACAATATCGTCCTATCGTGTATCGCACTTTCGGCGGAAAGTAATGAGCATATTTAATGAAACACCAGACCCTGAATTAGAATAGGTGACAAAAACTACTCTCATATTTGTCTGAAAAGAAGTCACCTGAAAAGCAGTTATTATTTACGAATTTTCTACAAATTTTGATTTGGAAATTTTAATTCGGAAATTGAAAGTGAGAAAATACCATAATCTTACATATAATAATTCGAGTTTCTTGCATTTAAGAGCTCTCAGGCCAACTTTTGGACACGCAATATCTATCAACATGACTGGGTCTGCTGTTTTTTGTAGTATTGTTCGAAATTATCATCGTTAACATTATTACTATTACTGTTATTATTACAATTATTATTATTGCTATTATTGCTATTACTAATTTTGTTACTATTGTCATTATTATTGTTATTGCACGGGATCAACAAAACAATCATATCTTCGGAACCATATGGGATATCAAGGCAAAACAAGGTTTAAGTTAGTCATTTGGGCGGTGTCTATAATGTGTTTAAATTTGTATGTCGTAAGATTCAGTATGTTTGAGTTAAGTCGATTCGTACACACTGACTGACATACAACTGATTTGACATGATAATCGTTTTAGTAATCGAGTACGCAAATTGAAAAAGCTAAAAATTCTAGTATCACAGCCGCTTCAGGTTTATTTATCTCTATTGATGACGTAATAGCTTCAACTGATTCTCGTTACATTAGTTGATCGGATTCACGGATTTCTATTTAATTTCCTTCATCTGCGAATAACTCGACCTTGAATTTTCAGAACCGGTTTCAGATCATCACGAGCGAGCAGGAGAAAAAATATTGTGCCGGTCTTTTACGTTTATTTTCTTGTGTACGTAACCCATCAGATCGCTTACTACTCTAATATTCCTCCTCTTGAAATAACCCATTAAGTAAGTCGGCACAAGGAAAATATTATGTATTTTCCGTCACCGATTTTACTCATTCTTCCTTGTAGGTGTTTATAGAAGTGTTACGTTACAATGTCTGGAATTGTGTGAACAAAGTTAGCCACATATCAAGGCTGGGCGAACTCAGAGCTGAGAGTCCTCTGTCAGCAGTTCCTATCACCCATCGGAGACAGATTTGCAAGCACTGCACGAGAAACAAAATTTTACCAATCAGCTTATTAAAAGTATGTGAATCAAATATTTCAATAATGGTTAATCAAATATCGATCCCTTTACACTTAGCATAAGTAGACGTTTCGAAAGAAATGCTTAAAGAAAAATTGTCTCATAATAAGCCACTGCTGTATCAAATACATAGATTTACATTACAACGTAGCTTTCTATGTGTCAGCCTCCAAACTGCCTTTGCTCTTTTCTCGCATACTCGCATACTCGCACAGTTCTACTGTCGCGAAGACCTGCCTCGGAAACAATTCAAGAAAACACAAAAGAAGTTGGAAAACGCGCCTGAGATGATACAAAAGTACGTATTAGGAAGGGCACGTTCTGTTCTTGCGAGGGGGCATGAGGCCGCTCGTGATGCCAGCGGAGCGAATATTTCCCTTGCGGCGGGGCAGGATATTGCCTGGCGAGCGACCGCTACAGAGAACGCGAGAGAGAACGCGAGAGAGAACGCGAGAGAGAACGCGAGAGAGAACGCGAGAGAGATCGCGAGAGAGAACGCGAGAGAGAACGTGAGAGAGATCGCGAGAGAGATCGCGAGAGAGATCGCGAGAGAGATCGCGAGAGAGATCGCGAGAGAGATCGCGAGAGAGAACGCGAGAGAGAACGCGAGAGAACGGAAAAAAATCGCGGTGTTTGCCCCCCCCTCCTCCCCCCCGCCGCCGCACCGGGAACCGACGGGGCCGGAAGGTCTGAGGTTCTTGGAGACTAGAAACGTCCAGCCGAACCCGCATTGCTGTGCGGTACTCACGTCTATAGCGCCAAGGTGGGTGCAGAGAGGAGGCCGTACCCGCCGACTTGTGGAAGAGGATTTGGTGTTTGCCCCCTCTCACTCGCCCCTCTCTCCGCAGGGGGAACCGACGGCACCTGGACCCTCATTTCTCTGCGGTACTTACGTCGATAGTGCCAAGGTGGGTGCACTGCGGAGATGGGTTGCGAACCGCGAGCCTCCTGGATCCTTATCCGACGACTTTTTCTTGATATATAAAAATGTGAAAAATGAGGAATGGAAATATTCCGTGTAATTGCAGTAATTAATGAAACTAGTGGTTAAAGAGGCGTATAATGGCTCTAGTGGTATGTTCAAGAAGCAATAAGCTATGAGTTATTTTAAAAAATCATTGTTTACACGCGAAACAAGTTTCAGCTCTACTGTAAGGTAAGGTTTTAATAAAAAACACATAATATGTATTATTAAATATGAAAACATCACGCCAAATGTACATTCAATTCATTTAATCACCAGCAATTGTCCTCAAGAAAATTTAATAAAGCGCGATCTCACCTTTTCTGTAAAGTGATGTATGTGTAAATGTTTAACGTTGAATCACTTGGACATAAATTAATCAGTTTACATCCATAACACTCGCAACAAAAAACGCTTTTCAAGCTTTGAATCCAGAAACAATGCGGTTTGTCAACCACATCCGGGAAAAATTCATAGAGAATAATGCAAAAGGAGTCGGTGAATATTTGACCTTCCACATTTCCTCTTTGTAGTATTCAAGGCATAAACATGTAAAAACATTGGTGTAACACGGTAAAAGCTTTGTTGCCTTTCTGCCATCGTTTTACATTCAGACACAAAAGAAAATAAACTACCAATTACAGAAAAATACGGTACATTCACTGAAAAAATTCTTGCTTCTAAATATAATTTTGTGTTGGTGATTGGGAAGATGATGACGATGAAAGAAAGTACGTGCAATAAACAAATATTCAAAACACTGCTGGTAGAGTAAATAACAAAACAATGGCTCATGGGTCTCGTGAAGGCGAACCGTTTGTAGGAATTTCTAGGCACGACTGGCGTTCTATCTCAATCTCCAACTTCCTATGCACAAGACAACGCTTTTCTTAATAGCGCAGCCATTTTGTAGAGGTACGGGCTATGTCATTTCAGTCCTCTTTTTTTCTGCAAATAAAATAAATTATTTTTAATGAAAATGAAATAAGTTGGACCTTGTAGTGTGTATGTGTGTGTGTGCGTGTGCGTGTGTTTATACATATATGTTTACTACAAATGTTCAAGATAAGACCAATATCATACTATGATAGTTTGTAATTGTTTTATCTGGCATTGAAAATGTGATCGATTGACGAACTCGAAAAGTCTGCTATTCATGAAAGAAAAACAATAAAAATATAACCTCAGGAATACTACATACATATTCACAATCTTTTCAACCCTACAAATCAATTAGTTCATCAATATAATCACCAATTTAGCACTTATATCACAAATATTCTCTGTATATCTGTCGAAGCGTGTGCATCATAAAATATTTAAATTTTTTGAACTCTTCCTATCGCATTATTTGTTTTCACACTAGCCGAGTTATTTTCTAGTAAGTTCAAATAATGTACGAAAATATCCTGAAGAACGCATCTGTAAAGTTTATAAAGAGATGAGAATTGGATTAAGCCATATGAAGACTAAAATATTCTAAGTCAATTTTGAATATTTTGTGTCAAAATATTAAAAAATCTTACAAAATAAGTAAAAGAGCGTATAACTTACGCCTCTAATAAAAATATTTCATGGATCTTTAAGAGCCAGGGTAGAAGATAAATAAAATGTTACAAGTGAAAAGAGAAATGTGTCATGTAAAATGTGACAATTTGGCGCACTATTTGTATTTGTCGTAAATGCTGCGACACATTAATCACTACAGGCACAAACTTGAAGAACAAACTCACAAACTCAACTAGCGAACAAAACCACCTCACCACCTGAGTGGTAAATTCACTCAATTAGTTTGCAGAAATTTGGTCTTATAAAATATGTAATAGATTAAATGATAAAAATATGTAATAAAATATGTAATAGTTGCTTAACGGTGGGAACATATTTTCATGCAATGCCGATATCTATAATTACAACACACATTGTAAAAATTACGTTCATCAAGTGTCAGTGTCAACAACTCACTATCAGAAATCCGCATACAATATACGTACGTTACTTTACAACGCACTGCCAGATGATATTAAACAATTAAAGTCGGTTCAAAAATTTAACTTAAAAGTAAAATCTTTTCTGCTGCATAACTGTTTCTATACAATTAGAGACTATACTGATTATCAAAAAGAAAAATAATGTTTATTTTAACAAAACAGTGATATATAATGAATTAGTTTGCATTTGTATTGTATACTTTTTTTAAAAAGACTTAATATGTTTGTAACAAATAATGTACTTCAGCTTCCGGGTCAATGACACAAATCTCGATCAGGTTTTTGTTCAGTTTCCCTTATCCATTGAGTAAATGCTGCATGGTCCCTTGTTTTGCTTCTGGACGTAAATGTAGCTTCACTATGCGCACGTTTTGTTGAACTCTCCTTTTGCTTGTAATGGTAAGAGTAGAGGTAAGGGCAAGTTGCTACTTTGATAGCAATGCAGAAAAATCATACTTGCAATCCGTGTACCGGTGCAAATAAGTTTTCTAAAATTAAAAACTGAAATGATTATTTTTCAAATATTGCTAATCTTACGATTTTCAAATTTATTTTTAAATTTATTTATTTATTTTATTTATTTATGATAAACTTTTACTTACCTTTCAACTATTTAGAGTTAAAATGACGGGAAGAGATTCTGGAACGCAAGAAAACGTGCGCAGATAATATCCCCCCTACGTCACATACAGATTTTACTGTTTTTTCGACTGAATAAATGTGAAATCTGAAAATCTAGATGAAAAACAATAATTCATCATAAGTAATATCACGAGAAGTGCTGTGATAGCCGGTAAATTCACGACTCGCGTAGCGAGAAGTAAAGTTTCATTCAGCTCTGAGTTATCACTGCTTCCGGTATTAACTTATAATCAAGTAAAATATGAATAACAGTTTAATACAGAAAATAATTTTCATTTTTTTTATTGCGACCTCCGCCTCGTGCGTGCAATTACGCACGCTTTTCTCGGTGCGAAACTGTACATCAACCCTCATCCACCTCCTCATCCTCCGTATGGCGTTGGGACTTCTCATACCACACAGTGGTTTACCACGAAGAACGGTGTAGCATCCCCAACAATTGCTTATGGTTCAGAATTGTACTTGACTACAAAAAATTGTGCAATCTGAAAAGTAGTGGTCACAGGGAAATAATGATGGTGGATGAAGATGGTTAGAACAAGATTAAAATATCCACAGACACGGTACACTATTAGTGAAAGAACAAAAAGAAGAAAAAGCAAAAACGCATACAAATATGCACTGACAATAATATACAGTAAAATCTGTTTAAGCCGGAATCGATCGAGACAAAAAAAGCTCCGGTTTAGAGAGATTTCCGCTTTATGCAGAGTTGTCCATTTAATGACACTTGTGTTATTGATATGTCCATTTTGAAACTAGTAAATTAATGTAACTAAAGAAGTAAAGTAAGATTTATGCGATTTTATTATGATTATTAAATTAAATTTACAAATAACGTGTTTATGGAAGGAAAATCACCAATAAATGAATATTAAACATTCTTCACTGACAGCTTCTGAGTTTCTCTTGCTTTCATAATCTTATTAGCAATTATCTAATATTAGATAATGCTAGGGTTTTATGGTTTTCGAACTGTTAACTGGTTTTAAAACTCATAAAAATGCACACCACCTCACTGCCTAATATCTGAAATCCTACTGCTTGCTGACCTTTTTAACGCACAATGTGTCACAGCCCAGAATACTATGATTTTCTGATACCCTCGCATGGCCTTGAGCACTGTGTCTCTGACCGAAGGGTTACGATTTTGAATGTGGGGCAGGGAATGTGGGCAGAGACGCGAATACAACCCAAACCTGTACACCTTCCCACGCCCAAAGAGGAGGGGGAGGGAATTCCCTTACGGCCTACTTTCTTGAGAGACAAGTGAATGAATGTCGAATTCTACGCTGTTCGCTGAAGCCCCTCTCCTTCATAGCGCAGTTGACTCGACTAAATCGCGTGAGATAGAGAATTTAAAACAGACTTACCGATGCATTTGTTACATCAAGAATATCTCGCATCTCTGCCAATCGCATTAAATTCGCAGTAATATTGTTTTATAAGTATACAAACCCATGTAGAACATGAAAAAATGTTCAGTTTCCGTATTGGACAGATTTCGTTTTATGCTACGTAAAATACCTTATAACTTCACGGGCCAGAGAATGTATTCGGTTAAGCCGGATTTTATGTAGTGCTTGTACAGGTTCCGGTGTAGACAGATTTTACAGTATATAAAACACTTGAGCGTATTGAAATAATGAAATACCCTTTTCAAAGGATATCATGTGGGATGAGAGAGCAAATATATAGCTGGTTTTCCCTTGCAAATAGATTTCATTACATTGGAGAGAATATGTTGTTAACAATCCTTGCAAAAACGCCCATTTCTTCAAGATTCACTATTGAACTAATGTATGGCTTAGGGTAGGGATCACAGAATTATGAAAACGTGCACAAAATGAACTTCTCCCTTAGCACGTCACACACATTTTTAACTGTTTTGACGTAAATAAATAAAATAAATAAACAAAATCATATCATTTCTTTTAGTATTTACCACTTTGGAGGATACCACAAGCATATTCTTCAAACATGAAACTGGGAGAAAATTCATATCAAGTTGCGTAAAATACTCCAACCTTTGCTGAAAAATGTTCACAGGAAGATGTCAGAGAATTGCAGTAATTTCTGACAGAATGATAGTATCGCGCAATTTATGGCATACACAGAATGGCGGAATTTGTGTCATGATTTTTTGTGGAGGAGATCACATGTTGTGCACTATATAAAGACTTTTATTCGTACTCACCAGAATTTGTGAGTTGCGACTTCAATCGACGGTTTCCAATGGCATCCGTTGCTTTTCTGTTCCAAATGTCATTAACCTGCATTTTGGTTATTACACTCTGGGCTTTAGCCATCGGACAAGACGCAGCTCTTGACTCGAAAGCACGAGGTAAAATGTATTCACTTGTTCCCCACCCGGCTCGGATTCCTCATCCAGACACTGAAATGGTCTCACCACTCAACAATATGGAGAAGAACGAAAATTCTAATTGCACAAGAACTGAGGCAGACACAAGAAACGTAAGTAAATAAACCGTTCTCATTGAATCTCTCTCGTGGAATCTTGAAAAATATTTTCCATATATTTATCAATAACATTTTTTTATTGCTTGGCTCCACTTCAGACTACCACTTCCAGAATTAATAATAATAATAATAATAATAATAATAATAATAATAATAATAATAATAATATAACAAATATTCACGCATGGAACACAAAAATATTTAGAGATTTTTGAAAACGATTCTTCACACATTACTGTCATTTCCAGTTTTGCACTTTTTAATATTTTGATGTTCATAGTTCGATTAAAGTTTTCTCATTTTACTTATTTTCGCCTTTATTACAGTTAACTTGCCCGATTTAATTGCATTAAAATGCTATTACTCCATAAACTGATGAATCCATCAAGAATGTTTCGTGCTGTCTGGTTTATTTTTAATAAAACAATGCTCAATTCCGTTCAGAAAATTTGTGATTTTGTGACCTCGCCAGAATACGAATTTAAGAAAATGTTGTATTATTCAAATAAGTTTTTAAATATTTCTAATAATTTTTATTCCAGCGCGTAATGAGGAATTGGGGCATAGGTCATGCAACAAAGCTACTTGGATCCCAAAAGTATGGATAGCTAAATGGTAACCTCAATGATTCATTATACGTTGATCGAGTATGAATAAGTGAAGAGCCAAAGATCTTAATTAGATGCGTTCACCGCAATAAGCCAATGCAATACGATGTAGTAAATAAGTGTGAAGAAATCACGCCTGTTTGCGTTAACAAACTTTACGTTCGTTGACAACAGTAAAACGTGCATAACTACACTCGAATAAAATCACCATCACAACAGTCAACATATCGTCTAATACATATTATGAAATAAATCAATGATTTAAACATTCTTACGGTAAAAGCCATTACAAAGTACTGCCCACTGTTTTCGAATCTTATTCTGCAAGTGTACATTCAAAATATCTCACATATAAGTTATAAATTCTGCATACCTCACACCACTCCGATATCATTTTTACCGTTTACGTTTCTATGTATACATGTTGTAAGGGTTGCAGTTGGAATCAAACAAAAAAAAATATGATTTTCTCAGTTTGTTCCGCATCACTGGACATGCCAGTGATTCAATGTTTACTCTCAGCCGCGGTGCGTCATTCAAAGGGAACGCCTTATCCCTGACCTTGTCAAACTAGTGTATAAGAGTTGGCTGGGCTATCCGGGACGAGCCGCGTCAAAGTCATTGTGGCTGACGTTTCGGCCAGCGTATTGTGGCCTTCTTCAGAGCGTACTGCTGTACCTGCTTCAGCAGTACGCTCTGAAGAAGGCCACAATACGCTGGCCGAAACGTCAGCCACAATGACTTTGACGCGGCTCGTCCCGGATAGCCCAGCCAACATAAACTCCGGCCGCAGAAGCCTACGCAACCATAGTGTATAAGAGCTCCTCAGTATGAGTATTTGTTTAGGTCTATCATTATGCCAGTAGCATCAATTCACAATATTAAGGGTCTCACAAAAAGAAATATTAGGACATTATTTTGAAACGAGTAGTATCGTGGGGCCGCAGAAGACTACATTCCGGCGTTTCGTCCGAGTCAACTCACAGCCACCATTTCCGCTAACCCTGGAAACGGGAGGTCTTCAGGTTCGAGTTCCAACGGTGGAAGATTTTCACTGGCTGCATTCAGCCGCTGTCGGGAAGAGAATTCCAGTGGCTACGCGCGATCTTTCTTTCCCCTATCTTGTAGCATTCTCATTCCAAACATACACATACACCTACACTTACATGTACTACACTACCACACATGTCGGGAGACCAGTCGGGAGCTCAGAGCTTTCCCTGCGGCGGCGATGGTGTGACGGTTAGCGTACCGGACTGTTATACCCAAGCTCGCGGGAAGTAAAGCCGGCTGTCCCATGTTAGTAGATTTACTTGCATGTAAAAGATCCTCAAGCCTAAATGACGCCTCTGAGCTAAATTCAAATCGCCTGTTTCTCGCCCAAGAAATACCTCCTTTCTCTGCTAGTTGGTTAAAGGAGCGGAGCGGAATTTGCGTGGTCAGACGGAAGAGCAGGCCTAATGGCCCGAGTCTCGCCACGTAAAATAAGGCATCAATTCAATTCAATATATACCTCGAGGTGGAATCTCCTCAAGCTGACGAGTAGATCGGCGCTGGATCTCACCATCCGGCTGGAGAGGCACTCCGCCACCTCCCGTGACACACCGGGAGAGGTGGCTCAGGGCATCAACTAATGTCACTGCAGTGCTTCTGGCCGGGAGGCCCTATGTTCGAGTTCGAGAGGAATTTTGAAACTAGCTCGTCAGCTAAGTCGAATTCAGTCGCTGTCTGGAGAGGATTTCTAGCGGCCGGCTGCACTTATCGGTAGTTTTCCGTGGTTTCTCCGATGAACAGCTGAACCCTAAAAAACGGGCCATGGACCGCCCGTGATCTTTCCTTCCTCTTCTTAGACCTATCTTCTCCCCTTGCACACATACACTACTAACACGAACGACATAAGCACACATGTCAGGAGACAGGTCGGAAGCTTAGAGCTTGTCCCGGCTGGGGCGGTGCCCCTCAGGTGGGAGATACTTGGTCGGGAAAAACTCCGCTAGCCGACGGTAGGTCGGCGCCGGATCTCGCCATCCAGCGGGGAAGACCGTCGTCTCCTCCCGATGAAAAGGCATTCGCTACACTTACGGGACTAATTATCCTAGCCGTTGGCGCGCCCGAAATCACTAACGATCAATCACGGGCCCTGCAATCGTCAGCTTAAAGATGTTTCCGTAGAACGCTATTGGGAGTAACGGGTCGAGAAAGGAACGCTCACTCGACACAGAGGATATGGACGATCTCTTTGAACCACAAGAAAAATCAAGGGACCACATACAGCACTATCTAAAACCGTTGCTGGTATATATCAATGCCCACATAGTTATGCCCAGACTCTTGAATCCTGGGAGTGCCAGGATCATTGTCAGAAGTCGTTGCGACGCAGAACTCAATACTCGCAGACCATGGAAAGAACTCTTAACATCACAGCGTCTTCGTCAGATGACAACGTGCAGTGCAGACCGATGTCATGGACCCTCACTGATTGACATCAGGGATGAGCCCCCTGTTACTAACGGTGCCCGGCGACCAAAGTATTCGTGTGTGGAAACAACGTGAACAGCGCTAAGCTATTCGGTTTGTGGTCATACCTCAAACGCCTCGACGACTTTATTTGGTGTAGGGTACTAATACGTGTGATACTCGAGCACTGTTAGTTTAACAAGTGCCTTGCGGTCTGTGAAGAATTTTCTAGCGAACTGTAATTGTTTACTGCTCCACAAATCTGAAAGGACACAACCATTCGCATCAATATAATCCGGATAAACAGTGACATACTCAGTGGTCATCTTTTCGTAGATTTTATACAAGCATATTATAAAATAATATGAGGTAGTTGGTGAACAAATATGAAGTTCATTGAAATACCAAATGAATTGGTTAAGCTAAACCAAAAGACCCTGGCAAATGCTAAAGGAAAGATGACAATACAAGGAGAAATATAAGGAACCTTCGATATAGGAAACGACCTATGTCAAGGAGATGAACTGTCAGCTATTCTATTCAATCTACCAATTGAGCAGAATTTTCGAGGAATAAACATAAGATCATAAGGACCAATATACAACAGAACAAGTAGTAGCACATGCAGATGATAAGGTGAAAGTGTTGGTGGAAAGGTCAGCCAGATACTGTCTATTAGGTTTCAGGAGTGGGGGAAGGAGAGGAAGCAATGGGGTTAGAGATCAACAACAGATAAGGATTTTGTTTAAATATTTTAGTCGACTGGTGTAATTATAAATCCTAATGCCAAAAGTATCTTATTTTGTACGAAACTGATATTTACGGTAAAGAAACGTCAACAGATAAATGGTGTGGATCGCCTCACGGTCGATCACACACGGCTTGGCTTAGAACGTATCTTCTTCAGGTGTTCCGCTGGGGGGAGGGGGGGTTGACCATCCACTCTGTAGTCTGGATCTCCCTCTCTGCAATTTCCATCTTGTGGTACACCTCAATAAATTCCTGTTCTATCAGCATTAAGCGTATTACAATAACGTAGAGTTGCGGGTGGTTGTCCAACCTGATATCTACTGATACCAGTTGGCAGATTTCTACGACACAAGGAGACAAATTTTGGTCCCACGATATGACAAATGTCTCAATTCTGGTGGTTATTATGCAGAAATATGGTGCCGTTCTATCTAGTACAAGAAAGATTTATGCCCGAGTAATACAATTTATAAATTACATCAAACAGAAATATTAATCACAACAAAATTGTTCACAATAATTATAATAGTTTTATCAAAAACAACGAATTTCACATATTATAACATAGATGTACAATCTTCAACTAAAATTAATGATTCGTAAATTTTTTTTTGATGCCAAAAGTTTTTCTGCATGGGTCACTTCATCATACAAGGTAACGTTGCAGATAGTGAAATGTAATGGTAGTTGATAACAAAGGAATGGCCTATTCTGAATCGTATCATAATCGCCTGTTCTTTTATACTTATTTTAATACTTAGGATATTTAAATATGTTAGTGGCTTTTGCACAAGGTGAAATTTGGATGATGAAGCTTTCCACTAAAGATTCCATAATTTAATAATATATTTATTTTATTTTATAAAAATCATTTAAAGTATAATGTACATGTTGGGAAACATTCAAAGGAGGAATTGCAATATTATGTTGTTTTTTTAATTTCTAGTCATTCTAAACATTATACTATTTTCCGTAAATTAAATAAATATTTGGATTCTGAATTTTTAAGTATCGGCTGTCCTTCCGTGACATCCTTACTTATATTTTAACTTTGACTTAACAATGTTTAATTTGGCATGTTTAATTTAAGTTCAGTAATTTTTATATTATAATTTTTAACTTTTCCGCAGTGGCAGTTTCGAGTGATCACAATTTACAGCCCCGGAGATTTAATAGAAGTTGATTTATTTATCAACGATGATGGAAAAGTTGAAGGATGTGTCGATGTCTTAAATACGTTGGAAGAGTTCGACATTGTAAGTATTCCTACGAGTAATCAAGTTAAACCAAAAATGTTATGGTATCATAGTGATAATGGAAGTTGAAAAGAGCAAAGGTAATATCTTGACAATGACCATCTCGATACACTTTCAAGGGAAGATCTAACGGGAAGAGTGGTAACTGGTAACGGAAGAGCGGGCTACTTACTACAACTTAAAAAAGTGGTACGAAAACATTACATAGTACTTTTTTTTGTTTTATTTGTAACTGTTAGGTATTACATTAATATTTGAATACTATTTGAACCGCAAATGTTTTCGACCTGAACAAATATTAGGGAGGGATGGGATCCAAAGCTTACTTCCTCTGGTTCTGTGGATGTCGTTGCGTAAACATCAGAAGCTAGAGACAAACACTAGGATAAATGGGTTGATTTTACATTCCACAATATAAAAAATGATCAACGAAAATTGGAACTGCCCTGTTTTTCTATGCGTACTTAGATATATTCAAGCAAAAAAACAGAAAGAAAGAAAACTCTAGAGTCATTTCCGAGAAAATTGCGAAAATGTCTTTAAGGATTAATGTAAATTACTCCCAAAAAATAAAATATCCGTTTCAAATATTCAAAGCATCGCGACATTAGCCAGATCGACTGATTGATTAGTGTTTCCCGGCGCGCCTTCTGCTAAGGTCATTAGTCCCGTAAGTGTAGTGCTGTTTTTTATATCACGGGAGGTGGCGGTGTTCTTCCCCCGCTGGATGGTGAGATCCGGTACCGACCTTCACGTCGGCTAGCGGGGTTTTCCCCAACCAGGTATCTCCCACCAACGTGCCACTGCCCCAGGCGGGACACGTTCTGAGCTCCCGACTGGTATCCCCATATGCGTGTAGTACTGTAGTGCATGTAACCGGAAGTGTTCGTAAGTTGTGAGGATAGGGTAATGAAGATGAAGAAAAGATCACGCGCAGTCCGTGGCCCGTTTGTTAGGGTACTGCTCCAGCATTCGCCTGGTGTTGATCACAGAAATCTACCGATCAGATCAGCCGGCTGCTAGAATTATCCTACAGACAGTTGTTGAATTCGACATAGCTCTCTATCTAGTGTTGAAAATCCTGTTTCCGTCGGGACACGAACTCAAGGCTTTGGAAGTAACCGGCTCGCGCGGCTATTGCAGTATTTTCGACACTGGATACACATTTAAGTCGAATTCAGCAGCTGTCTGGTAGTTTTCCGTGGTTTCTCCGATCAACACTAGGCGAATGCCGGAGAAGTACTCTAACAAACGGGCCACAGACCGCTGGCGTTCGTTTCTTCTTCTTCCTAACCCTATCTTCCCCCTTGCTTACTCACACTTACAATTGCATTCACTACACAACCACACAAGCCGGGACACCAGTCGGGAGAGCTTATTACGGAAGGGGCGGTGCCCCGCTGGTGGGAGATACCTGGTGAGAGAAAACCCCGCAAACCAACGCAAACCAGCGCCGAATCGCACCATCCAGCGGGGGAAGATCACCGCCCCCTCACGCGATAAAAATATGCCCCACACTTAGGAAACATTAGCAATTGACGAGCCCGGAATCACTAATCCGGCAATCAATCAATCATATACGAAAAAGATTTATTCACGTTTACTTTCTCGCCTTTACTTCGTAAGAGAATGAAGTAAAAATCGAGTGTTCACTATTTTTCATGCAGAAACTATTGTGGTGGAACGGTAAACTTTCTGTGCGTCTAAACAGGAAGAAAAATATACCGTGTAAAATAGCCTAGTTTCTAGAAAAACGATTTGTAGAAAATGAATGTTATGGTAGGTTATGTTCTTATTAGGAATTCCTTATTAAAAATTATATACCTATTACGAATTCCTTAAATGAATGTTTCTTGTTTCAGTTCGTTACAACTACAGGTTGCAAAAGGAGAGAGGCCCAATCTAACTCAAGACATTAATGTTCTGTGCAGTTGTTGGGGTTTTATGAATTCCCCGTTTCCTTTTCTGCAGGCACGCGGATATGGTGTAGAAATGACCGCCTGTAAAATATCACATGTATAACTGACAATGAGATTAATCGATTAATCAACTATGTAACTAAAACATATCTCATATAATAACAAAAATATCCCTTATGTTTACATATACCACGAATTTCCGTTCGAATAGCATGAATTTTCATCCTTATCACAAAATAGAGAAATTTTAGAAAATGTTATGTCATTCTCAACAGCTCTTTTACAGCTGTTAAAGATATCCTCACTGAAAAAAGGTTCGACGTATTGAAAGAAGGTTCTGTTTTCAAAAAAAAGTATACTGACAGAATGTTACTAAAAATGTAAGAGATTCTCACTATCGAGGAAGTCTAATATTCTAGAAAATACGGTATTCATTCTCTGATAATATACTTGGTTTGATTCAGCGATTAACATAATATTTAAGTTCAATCGAAAAAACTCCTTCCGCGTACTAAAACAGTGAAGAATGTAGGCGTGAGTAAATAGTTTTTTATTATTATTATGGTAATTATAATAATATAATATTGATGTGATTTGTATTGACAGATAACAACGGACATGAACAAACAAGAATCCACAGGTAACAGCAAAGTCACTCACACCGAAACAGTAGCGTCTCGATTCTGGACAGAGTGCAGACTCTACTTGGAGAATCTTCAATGTTTTGTAAATACCTCTGTTGCAGAACTTCCAATAAAAAAGCAGGTATTAACATTATAAGAGAGGTTGGGAATGCAAGTGGTTAAGTCAGTTTGACCTAATGTATCACGAAAAAGGGATTTCATTTTATATTACTAGCAATTCTGTATGAAAAGTATATTTTTAATGCTCCTTCTGTCTCAATAATAGTTTAAATTACTGTTCCTAAAATATTAAGGATATGTTTTAAACCCTGTGTTCTGATGTAAATCAGTTTCTTCTAGTAGATTAGGTCCAACTGACTTACACCACTTGCATTCTCAATCTCTCATATATTAGAAGTTCATGTTGCGTACAAAGCGCTTCTTAAGAAACATAAAATACAGTTATCATTGTTTCCACTGTTTCAATTTGTCAAATATTTGGAAAGTAAACTATGGATCGGAAATTATTGGAAATATATTCCATTGAAAATAATACAAAATATATCGTAAAGAAATATGGTAATAAATTCAAATACATTTTCCTAAGTTTCTCTCCGCTTCTTTTAAAAATATAATGCAATCTTGATCGTCACTATTGACGATTTTTTAACGGAGAGACTTTTAGGTCACTGACGTTTCTAAATTTCGCTTGGAAAAATTCCATGGGGCACGTAGGACCTGATTAAAATGCTTGTACAGTTTTAGTAACTCTCTCTGACATTACAGTATCGGGGCGATTGATACTTCACAAGCAAACGTTTCTTCCTTTTCAAAAGTTGGCACTCACACGCCATTTTGTAGATAAACGATTTTTTAACCTGCGCATTCCGACACTTTTTTTTTTACAAAATCAACTGTCATTCCAGTCCCAGTCCATTAGTTTTGAGCAGATCCTTCCACCAATCAGGAAGCACAATTCCATTAGTTCAAACCGCAAAACAGGTCATCGAATTTTGTTACGTCGTATGATACTCCAAGTGATTTTTACTTCTGCAAAGACGAATAAAAAACTAAATCAGGCGTTAAACCCTTTTTAAGCTATGTTAGCAACATTGAAATTTATTTTAGCTTCGTTTCTTATTATATTATACTTGTATTTACCATCTCCACACAATGTGTCATTATGTAACACTGACACATGCTACATTGTCCTTTCCAAATTCTACTATAAATTCGTTTTCCTACTCATATGTGAGTTCTGTTTAATTAACTACTCGATTAGCTCTGTTCTGGGGTTTCAAAATTCTATTCCGAAACTGTTCTATGACTAACAGCAAATATTTTCTAATTCTGTATTTTAATTTTCCAAAGAAATAAGTCGTAATTTTTTTTGTTTACAGGATTGTGTATACATTGATAATTTTGAAGTTTTCGAGAGAAATTTCCCGACAGAATTTGAATTCGGCACATATGAAGTATGCCTCTCGGTAGCATTCAGAAGAAATAAGGGCATCACAGGATCCGTCTGCATTGTGTGGCGGGTGGAGCCCAAAGATGACGAGTAATATTGCTAAACCACTAAGAAGAACGGGACAAAACATCAAGACTGTGATGTCTTTCTCTCTTTCTTTCTTTCTTTATGTTGTCGTGGATGGTATTATGGTTGTTTAAATCGAGGTTGCTGATTTAGCGCATTCGCAGCTGTGGTTAGCGGCCATGCGAGGCCGCAATGCTCTAACGCCGCGAGCCAAATCTTCACAGATATGACCAATGCCTTGTATGAATCACAAAAATAAATCAAAGAATCAATATTAAAATACACATTCTTATTCAAAACATAAACGAGCCTCCTTCGAGCCAGTGTATTATTTGCATGGCATGAACTACAAAATGGAGTGTTTCATGGATGAACTTCCTTCGTGGCACAGATTTCTAGTGATAAATAAAGGATGTCTGGTATTAGTTATTGATACCATACAACATCCTTTATTTATCATAATAATAGAATGTATCTACCTCACCAGCGATCTAATTAATAACACAGATTTCTAGATTTAAGAGACATGTACGAACAACCCAAATCTATGCACGCATTTCCTGTCTATCTTTCTTCTACTTGTTAGTATTGAATTTATCTTTTATTTTTCGTTTATAAATCAGAGGGATTTGGTCAATGGAGAGCACATATTTATGCAGTGCAGAAGAAATCTACATACAAGTTAGAAACAGGTGACAGTATGAACCATAAAAACACACAATACTTACACTATTCAATAAACGTAAGACTGACAGTACTTAAATATACTATTATAGGATAATAAAATGATACTATAATACAAAATGAACAGTAATGTTGAAGTTCTTACTGCATTGTGGTAAACCTATAGTCCTGTGCGAGTGCGAATTTCCAATTGAAATGGAATTACATTTTACCTGGAATTCTCTCTCGAATTAAAGGCGCTTCAATATCAGCAACAATGTTACTTTTGCCTTTTGTCGCGAATGGGTCATCGTAAGACCATGCTAACATGCAACTGTACCGACCGAGGCCAAGTCATATGTTCTCAGCGGTAAGTGCACGTGAACATTTGTTGGGGAGAGGGGGTCAGCATTTCCATGCTGAATCCATTTTTTACACCCCAAGGTTGTTAGCCCTGAGGGGATAAGGTATGAAATGATGATGAAGGATGAATGAACTATCACAAACATACTGACACCATAAACACCCACGCGCCGGGCGAGATTCGAACCCACGACCCTTCAGCCTTTGCGTCCGGGGCTGTCAACAACGTTATGTTGATTTTTTTTTTATTTCAATGGAATTAAAGATGCTGAATTAGTCAGGGTTTCTTAAAGAGGATTCAGGGTTCAAATTTTAAGGTTCTAAATGTATGTACTCCGGCATTCGCCTCAAGTAGATTGAATAAACCACAGAACACTACTGATTATAACAGCACCTGCATTACAGACAGCAGCTGAGTTCGTCCTAGCTATTTAGCTGGTGTCGAAAACCCTGCCATCATGAGGACTCGAACCCTACGACCTCCCGGGCATAGGCACAGCAGTGACATCAGTTGATGCCCTGACTGATAACCACCTAAACTGGTAGTCATCAGTAGAAAAAAACTTAATTTATGTAGTGCATACAGTAGAATAGATTGTAAGTCTAGTGACGAGAAGCATGCAACCCGCAATGTTTAGCGTCGCAATCGGGGGGAGGGGGAGCGAGACGGGCAGGTCATTGCGGGGAGAGAAAGGGATCGTAGGGTGGAGTATTGGGAGGATCCGGCTGTAGTGAGATGGAGTAGAGCATGGTGGGAGGAACGGAACTACTTCAATGTTTCTCGTTCAATAGAATTCATTCCCTTTGCTCTCTAATAGAATATTATGATCGAATACATGGGCAACATGTGGTACTTTAGCTAATACAGAATCATGCCAGAACGAATAACCGGAGAACTAATTTATTAATTCATTCACTATTTTATACTAATATAACTCGCTGTTCATTAACGGATTTTCAGATATTCCTGCATCATCGTAAAAAAAAGAAACAATATTCCAAGTACAATTTTATTTACGAGTATAACTATTGAAAATAAAGTTGCAAAAATTCTGCCCATGAATGCGGCGAAGAGGGTAAATCATTATTTACGACAGCAAAACACGCAAGGAAAAAAATATTTAAATTACTCGTGCCAATCGACACACGGTTTATTCGGGGGGAAAAGTCGCATAAAAGTACCCTTTAACGTTACTAAACAACGACCAACAATCTCACATCGACGAATAATTCCCTCGAGGCACTCCAACATTTACCTGAAATGGAAATCGCCCATTTTCATTACGGAATGGGCGCTTTGAGTCAGAGTCATTCGCCCCGCGCGTGCACGTCGCCCGCCGCCACAAAAGCAGTCGTCCGCCTCGCGGGCGATAAACGTCCGCGCACAAGCGGCCATTTCGCGGACGTGTGCGAAACGAAGCAATAGAAACGAAACGGCCGTAAAACTGGCGGCGGCGGCGCCGTCGACGTTCCGAGCGGCCAGGCGGTGCGTTTAATGAGAACCGCTAACAAGGTTTCGCACTCGCCCACCCAACAGAGTAGACCACCTTTGTCGGTTGCGCTTCTGTTATCAGAGACAGACTACCCCTCGCCATCCCCTAGCCTCGTCATTCAGGATGCTGCTGGAAATTTTAGTGTAGGAGACATAAAACGAGAAAATTAATTTTAAAAGCAACGCCAAGTTAGGTTACTTCACGTTTCCGGGCGCGTCAACTGCTAAGGTCATTAAATCCGTAAGAGTAGTGCATGTTTTTTTATCGCGGGAGGTGGCGGTTATCTTCCCCCGCTGGATGGCGAGATCCGGCGTCGATCTACAGTCGGCATACGGTTTTCTCCCCAAGCAGGTATCTCTCAATAGCGAGGCACCGCCCCAGCGGGTATCTAAGGGGTGAGGATAGGACAAGGAAGAGGAAGAATAGATGGCGCGCGGTCCGTGGCCCGTATCCTCCATATAGCGGCTGGATTCGACCTAACCATCTACATATCTATTTAGGTAGTAGCTTGATGCATTCATATTCACATTTATCACGTGAGTATGTTGTTGGGTAGGTGCTATGATGGAAAGAGAAAGGTACGTATGGTACGTAAGCAGAGGTGGATTTACGCATAGGCACAGTAGGCACGTGCCTACGGCGGCAAATTTTCAAGGGCGCAAAATTTTCTTGATATTTTCTAAAACAAATTTAGGTTCTCTAAAAACTATAACAGCTTAAATCATATTTTTATTTTAAAAATATCATATTAATATTTAATACAAGCTATTTATTTGTCTACTTCATTAGAGTATACCTTATGATTTCAGAAGTATACGAATCTGAAACTAAGGCCCGTTGACGAAAGAAAACATGTTGCAATTCTAGTTGTCATGTTTTAGTTTCCTTTTAATGCTAACGTTTCAGTGTTGAAACGTTAATAATGTTGAACGTTACTTGCTATGAAGATACAGTTTATATCCAAAATTAGCTAATCCAAAAAAAAAAAAAAAAAAAAAAAAAAATAATTTAAGAAAACAATGTGCAAAATAAATGTTACTTTTAAAGTTAAAACGTTTAAATTAATGAAGAATTGTTACTGAAACGTTACAACTTGAAATGTAACATTAATGTTAAACAGAGGGCGGCAAATTTGATGTGCCTACAGGCGGCAAAAATATTAATCCGCCCCTGTACGTAAGTACGAAATGTACTTGCACATCGTATCCAACTTCAGCTAATAAGCTTCTGGCATCAGTTTGCGTTATTATTAATATTAGCAGGAATTTTAAATGCAGCCAGATGCCGAATTTATCCCCTTGTTACAAGCCATTGAAACATATATATGAAGCTTCTTTTTCTAAATGTGGCATCTTTTATTTCAATTACACCTTCATCGTGTTATTTTTGGTTGGTCACCTTTGAAAATTGCCACTTTATGCCACTTTCAAAATGTTTCTCAACACTTCTCGCCCTCTATGCAACATGGCGGCCAACCAAGGCTGGCTTTTCAAACCAAGTGGCCATATTGTAATCACGTGGTTTTTGTCGCAATCTGATGCTGCGCAGATCGAGCAAAAATCGGTGCACCAGAGGCGGCCACCCGTCCCTTTCCACCAAACACGTGAGAAGCGCGGCGTCTCGCCACTGGCCCCGCATTCATGGATAGTTATCATAACAATTGAGACTTCATCACCATAGAGTTGCGCAAAACTGAAGTGAAACTCGTAAAGCCTATTTATTTAGGCTTTTGCATTTCAGAAATGTCTAAATTTAGAAAGTGCCAAATTTTTTATGAGTTTTGTCAAGAGCGGCTTTGCGACCTCTACATTTGTTTTCCCTTTTTCAACGAACGTGAGCGCTGAGATGAATCCGTGTCCAGGTTGCTTTGACACGTTCCTCCAATTCTTTTGGCGTAACGCGAACAAAAATGTCCTGGGTCTGTTCAAGGATGAATACGAAAGTGATCGCATGCTCTAATTTTTAGATAGGGAAAACACTCGCGTACCATGGCCATCAAAACAAACAGCTGTTTAATACCTAAGACTAACACTAGACACAAAATTAGCCTGGAAAGCACATATCACAAACTCAGTAAACAAAACATACACAAAAACACCAAACCCTATTCCATACTAAATCAAAAATATTCTCTTAGAATCGAATGTGGTAAAATTATCTACAAACCAATAATCAGATCCTCAGTATATCCACGTAAATATGGGCGCAATGATGCGTTCATGACATTTATCACCACAACATTACGCACCTTGCTGATGTACACTCGGGAAGTCATTAATAACGTTTGTGAACAGCGAGTGCACTTTAATTCTGACTACTCGCTGGCGGTCTGAAATTCTGATAGCCTAATCGGACCCGATAGCAGCGCCGCAAGAGATTTAATTTGCTTCCGAATTTGGCCAATTCACACATTTTAGTTTTCATCGTTCCTATCCGAAAATATAAGATTGTTTCTTTGAAAATACTTAAAACCACCCTCAGAACTTTCTCTCAATATAAGCACCCTTTTCTGTATGTTACGAAAGAAGTGAAATTGTCAAGAAACAGCTGCACAGAAAGCGAAGCGAGAGAAAGAAAGAGAGGGAGCGAGAGGGGGATAGGGAGTGAGAGTGACAGAGAGTGAGGAAGTGAGATCGCAACAATAAACAGCAAACAGCCAAACCGGTAAAAGTTGTTCACAGTTCGAAATACCCACTTTTTCGGCATCCGAGTCCCTCACTTCGAGTACCCGTCGACATTTCGAGGTTTATGTTGTGCATGATAACTTTATTTCCTCTACACCACATATACGGCGTGGTAAAATCGGAACCAAGGACAATCCTGGCAAAGAAACGGCCATCTCGCAACATCATCTCGCTCGGGCAAGTCCCAGTGCGAATCAGCGAGCTATGCACTTTTGTAATAGTTTATGAAATTAAAATATTTTTAAAAATAAAAAAATGGAAATATGAACATGACGTCCTAAGACAATACAAATGCAAACACATTTTATGCAGTCTTAGCAAATGCTTCGGAACGCATCGTAAACAAGCCAGCGGCGCAGCGGAGTTTTGCCGACAGCAGTTCTCGCCCGGGGCCTCGGCGCCCGCAGTGGGTCGTGCTCATCCACTCCTATCTTTTATTGGTATTGCCATCGATCCGCTTCGTGGCGTTCGCGAGGGCAGTTTGAATGTCATTAAGAAGGGGGAGATAAAGAAGAAGAATGAACTACTGGCGCTTGAACATATTTGAATACATATTTTCCGAAAACATTTAAATAAGTCTTTGTGAAACTAATCATATTAGTATTCTAACATGTCTCTAAATGAGGTAAATTCAAGGTTACTTTTGAAATCGTTTATGAAATTAAAATGTTTTTAAAAATTAAAAATGGGAATATGATGACGTCCTAAGACAATACAAATGCAAACACATTTCATGCAGTCTTAGAAAGCCATAAGGCAAACCAATCAACTGCCGCAGTCCCACACAAAATTGAAGTGTAATTTTACTGTTGCTTCAAGTAAAATTCAGGTAGAAGCTGAAAATTAGCAAAAAATTTAATAGACTTATCGTTTTCCCAATAAAAAAATAAATTTGTCAGATAAAAACAACTTTCCATCACAAATTTTGTAATAAAAATGCTTGTAGTTTTGAATCCTTTCAATGACCAAGGATGACATTTTGTAGGCATGAAGAACAAATATCTAGAAGTATTACGGTTTTTGAAAATGGAAAAAATATGACATTTTCACAACTGATTTTTATAAATTTCAAACTTTTTGTGCCCTCTACGACCATGCAGCGACATTGAAAATTTTTTGTTGTGCAATTTTTCTATTGTTTGACATCAGTATATAATGTTAAAAAAAAATGTTAGACAACATATTATGTATAGTCTTAGCTTGGAATTTTTTAATGCAATAACGGAAAATTTATTAAAATCATTTAAAAACTTGATAAAAAATAATGCTTCCCCCAATTTTTTTTCTTGATTTTGAATCATGCTGAATCCGAAAATATAATTATTTGCATGAAATACATGCCATCAATAATTCAAAAAATGGCCAAGCGAATTGGTCGTAATCACAAATGGCATACTGAAACTCACAGATGTAGAAGGAATATATATATTAGTAATATGTTTAATACGTTACTGGAATTAACCTAATGAATGGATGACATCCACTCGTTATGATACCGATTCCATACACTACCCAAAATAGTTAAATTCTAAAGCCTGTAGTGATCATCATACTATTTGTCTAATGAGTAGTCTAATAAGTTTAGCAAAATGCCTTTTCGTTATAGTTTCAGGTCTTTTGACAATAGGAATCATTTGATTGTGCTTCTGGAGTTGTTTTAGTAAATTTTCATTTTGTCTTTTTTTGCCTATTTTGTCTTATTTTTGCCTTTTTCTGCCTTTTACATTATTATTTTGCTTTTTTTCTCATGTCAACAATCTCATTCAAGCTGGATAAGTATCCGCAAGCCTGGACTTCACAAAGGCACAGTCGTATTTTGTTTTTCTGTGGAAGCAGATTAAAATCTAAATGAAAAAGAAAGAGGATATAAGTCGAGATTTTTGATTGTTTTCATTGATGCCGACAGATTTTGTTCACAAGGAAACCCATCTTACTCGCGAGTATGACCTCAGATCTCCGAGGAAACCTCTGTGTATGACATGCTCTTCTCAGTGCTGACTAAAACGCAAAGAACAAATAATTAAATTCCTTTTCAGAATTGCCATTTCAAGATTCAAATGGGAGTCAATGAAATCATTTCTAAGAGAGCACATTGAGGAAAGTTGTGAAATCGAGATTACCAATAAAAGATAGTTTCCTTACACAAGTGCTGATAAAAAATATTATAATTAGAATGAAAATGTGAATAATTTTAATTTTGTTTTACAATATATCCTTTTAAGTGCAATTTTTCATTGTCACATGCCTTTTTACCCTACAATAGCTAGAATAAATGCCTTTTTGTCTCCCTATTTTAGGTAAAATGAATGCCTGAACTTCTGGGCTCTACTATTGAGCCACACTCAAACTATTTCTAAGTTATAAAAAAAGAATTTTCAAGAAAGAACATAAGTGTAACACAATTTGGATTTAGAAAGGCTTTAGGGACAAGGAAGCCTTATTAGCATTTAATGTATTAGCACAAAGATGTATTGATTGTTAGTCATACGTTTGCTTTTTAGATTATAACAAACTTATAAATTTACTTGTGAAGTAATTTTACTTGTGAAAACCTGCATAAGAAAGTTATCATTATTAACCTTTACTACAATCAAACAGTCCATATAAAATTAGGAAATGGGTTTTTAGAAGAAATTGAAATTAAAAGAGGTAAGACAGGGCTGTGTTGTCCTCCCCCCTCCCCCATCTTATTGTTTAACATATACACAAAAGATGTAATCCAAGCAGCCTTAGCAAACGAAATTGCTGACATTAAAGTAAATAGTATAATAGTAAATTGTAATCAAAAAGTTTGAAACCACTTTTTTGAAAATGTCCAAAGGGCTTCATATAAAGTAAATCCCAAAATTAAAACTATACTTATATTAGGTACTCCAATGATACTGCACTTAACTGAATCTCAACAAAGAAGTGGAAGAAAGACGTTCGGGTTGACACTGAATGTAAGCACGACTGATGTTAATTTCTAAAGCACATCAACAAGAACATCTTTTAATCAAGAGAAGGAATTTAACTAGTACAGAGATATAAATACCTTGGCACTATTACAAATCAAGTAAATGACAACTCAGATGAGATTAAGGCAAGAAGCGCCATTAAAAAAATGAAAAATGTCTTCTGCACAAGAGAATTAGTAAGATTAAGTGTTAAAATAAGGTTGTTGAAGTGTAATGTATTTTCAACTCTTTTTTATGGAACAGAGACTTGGGCTTTACAGAAAAGACACATGAACAAACTAGAAGCGTTTGAAATGTGGTCATACCAAAGAATCCTTACAATCAGTTGGGTATCGAGAACGACAAATGAAGTCCTGAGAATTGGAAAATGGAAAGGAATTTTAAAAACAATTAACAGTTAGTTATAGTATTTCAGACACATGAGAGGAGAAAAACAATTTTGCAAGGGAACATGTGGTAAAAGAGCAAGAAGACCTACATCCTGGTGGGGCAATCTGAAAACATTGTACATTTGTTCAGCTGCAGAATTGTTTAGAGCAGCAAAATTAAGACCGAAGTCATGTTAACAGACAACCTTCTAAAAGGTGACAGCACATAAAAAACGAAATCACAGAAAAAATTGATTTTTTTGCAATTTTCGAAAAACAGTTTTAATGAAAATTAAACCTATGCCTGTAATTATCCATTACAGTATCCTGCAATCAAAAGTAATCAAAAAGTTAGGAAACATTTTTTTAAATTTTGAAAATGTCTGATTCACAATCAAGGACCCATAAAACATTAATTCTGGCAACACCATGTTTTTTCTCTTTACCAAACAGAAGTTATTCCCTTTTTCGTTATTAGGAGTTTTTCTGCGGAAAATTCACTGTTCCCAGCACACAATTGCATAACTTCTTACAAAGTACCTTCATAAGGGCGAGTAAGTAAAACAAAACCTTTTTTTTCATTTCTAACCATCATAATGTATCTCACGATTTCCACCTCTACTTTAAAAAAAAAAAGCAATTCATTGTAAAGAAAAGTCATAAGGCAGGCTAAAATCATGAAACATTCAGGATATTTTGAACTCAAATAAGACAAACAATGAGGAATATAGTAAGATATACGACCACATCAACTACCTTGTAGAGAAGGTTGTTTTAAAAAACGATAGAAGTGAATGATAGACAACAGTGGCTATTCTCTTGAACTAATATTTTTTAAGTATTGCTGACCTCATGGGTCAGACACAAAATTCAACATCAGAAGTGCCCACAAAAATGTTAAGACATGATGTTGGGTTCCAACTTCCTATGAAATTCTCAAAATAATCAGTAAACTAAAAAAATATTCAGCTGGTTTAGATGAATTTCAAGATCATTTGTTAAAGACTTGTACCTGCCAATATTCACCTGGTAACTTGCATATTTAATGCATCCTTATGCACAAGAAAGTTTCTAGCTATTCTCAAAATAGCTAGGATAAAGTCGCTCTTCAAAAACAGGCATAAAAATGAAATTCGTATTTATTGGCCAATCTCACTTTTGGTACTTTTACAAAACATTAAGAAATTTTTACATATGAGTGAAACCTTTCTCAGTAAACACAAAGCTTTTTCAGATTGCCAACATGGAATTAGAAAATTAAACTACGAAAACAGCCATTTTTTTTCCTTAAAGATGATGCTTAATCCATGGATCAAAACTAAGCACATACTGGAACATTTTCAGATCTTTTAAAAGCTTTTGACGCCATTGATCATAACATTCTACTTTCAAAACTACTTAAGGAATCTGTTGTATTGCTCAAGGTTGGTTAGGCCAATGCCACACGAGTGTTGCGTTGATGTGCGTCATGGATTAGCACTTTCTTATTAGAAATCGTGTGCCATTTCGCATTAGTGTTTTTCTCTTATGCTCGTGACTTAATACACATCAAACAACAACCAGAGCTGAAATACTATACTGGAAAGATGGGACATTATATACACACACCTTCCAAATCATTGCCAATTGCACTTGGGATCAACTCTCTTTCAACTCTACGTAAACAACATGCCCTTGACAATTCAGAATCTTAGCTCAGTTCTCTTTACAGATTCAAATATTCTTAGCAATAAAGAAACCTATCAGAAGTTTCAAATTGGTTCTGTAATAACAAATTAATAGTAACTGGAAAGAAAACAGGTGCAATGCAGTTTTTCTATTTGAAATAATTCTGTACTCCATGGAAAATGAACAATGTGCCATTTATGTTAAGGTAACAAAATTATATAATTAGATAAGAGAAGGGCATTTTTAAACAAAAAGAATACACAATTAAGTTTAATTAGTCTTCAATACAAGTTGTAAGATGCATTGCACTTTTTTTATCAATGGATAATTTTAGTGAAATTGCATTAAATTTTTTATGTAGTGTATGTATATTTGGCATTTTGGGTTGATAGTCTGACTGTCAACTAGCTAACATTGTCCCCCATGCCTGGGCTTATAGTGGAATTCCCATGCTTGGGGGTATGAACGACATGTGGCAACATAACTTATTCCCTTCACTAACTAGCAAGATCCACCTACCAGAGCTTTTCTTTGTCAGCTACAGGAATTATACATTAAACCTACATTTTAAAGGAAAGCTGTATTTGCCTCAGCCAGGAATTTAATGTGTAGTGAATAACATTTCAAATCCATTCTACTCGTTCTCAGATAATAATGAAGAAAAAGTACGGAAAAAACAGTAACCAGAAATTTACTGAAGTGATATATAATTATATTTTCCTTTTACTCATTATTCACAAACACTAAAATTAGTGTTTATTTCACTGTCAAGGTCACACACCGAAAATGTTTTAAAACGCCCGCAGCCTCATGGACAACACATTACTGGTAACAGAAGTTAGAAGAAACGTCAAGTTAAATCGGATACCGAAAAGAAGGCATAGAAGTGGCACCTTTTTGACCTGGAAAGCCAGAAGAGAATTGAAGATTGAAAGGTCAATGGGAAGAACAAGAAACACCAAAAAGGACAGAGGCAGAAACTGCAGAAGATGAAGAGATGTACTATTGAAGGCACGGAATCAAAAGGACACTACTGTGTGTTCTAGAGGATACTGGTTCACTAATCTGCGTTAAAAAGAACACCTAATAGTTCTGAAATGATCAATTCATTGAATTCTTCTTGAACTATATAACCTCACTAGAATAATTCTCTTCCCTTTCTAAAGCTTGGTGAATTTGAGTAAGATCTTTTGAGGACTTTATATCAAGTTTATTTGTTTTTATTATAACATTTACAGACATCTACAACCATTTAAGCCACAAGAGCAGATGCTGTGCTTGATTCATATTTCCAGTTGGGAGGCAAGACACTCTTCGTCTTATAGTATCTTGCAAGGCGATGTATTCTTGACTCAACAAGGATAAGTCTGAACTTGGAATCCTTGTCTTTCCTACAAACAAAACAAAATGGGTTTTACTAATATCACTTAAGTCAAGACAAGTATAAAGACATAAAATTTCAATTAAAATATTAATCGTGAAAATTTTTAATTTAAAAAAGAAAAAATTGAAGTTCATGGTTATGAAATAAGGAGAACAGCAGGCACAAATACAACACACACAATGTTTCAGGGCCACACCCGTTACCATCCCTGATGAAGGTAACTGCAGTTTCTAATGCAGTTACCTCCAAAATAAGAGCTTTTTGAATGTTCAATATCTTTTTAAGTACTCTACTTTAGAGCTAACCTTGTCGGAAACATTCGAAATTTGGTTCCAATATGAAGCTATTTCCACTTTTAAAATCATTATTTAGTAATTACTGAATATTTACTTGGGTCTAACGTAAATTCATTTACACACACACACACACACCTGTTCCTTTCCAAATGTTTGCGGATAGCAACAGCCTTCTTAATAAGGTAGTACAAATCTTCTGGAAGGTCAGGAGTGAAACCCTCGGATTTCATTATACGGAGAATCTTGTTCCCAACTTTTTCATTGCATACAAATCTTACTTGTGCCACACCATGCGAATCCCTCAAAATAACACCTGAAACAAGAGAATGATAAAAGTGAGATTAAACAAATTACAATTTTTTTAATTTGCAAAGTTTCAAATTCATCTGGAAACCTCAAATGTCTTGTAAAGAGATAATGGGTGGGGAAAAAAACTAGTCGTGGCACAACAACGCATTTTCCAAATGTTCGTGGCCTTTTACACCATTATTTATAATGGCTCCATAATATTTTACTACAATATGAACTTGCACAAGTGTTTTCCACAAGCAAAAATTTCTTTCTACACCAAGACGAACTCAGGTCCTTGAAGTTAACTTACCATCCACATTACTGCAATTGCTTTGATGTACTCATTTGGGCTGCCCCCTTCAAAACTGACAGCCTCTCCCAATTATTTCCAACATGCAAGTTTCAAAAATCCAGAGTTAAAGAAAAATTAGACCTTTGCCTGTCTTAAGCATTCCTTTCTTCCAGGAAGGCAAGGGGGAGATAAAAAAATTATAGTAGTTTTTTTTAGAAAAAAGTTTTTCTATAAATGGCATTAATTTAAAGAAGAAATAATGCAAAAACAAGGTCTTTTCAAAACATTTTACATGACCATTGTTTCAAGAGCTGATATTTTAGAATGGATTTTGTTTAAGGCAAAAATCACTATCTTCAAATCATTGATTTTTCAGCCACTAATATTTCTATTTTTTTAATGTTACCTATTTTGCAATTTTCGAAAATACAGAGTTTGCCGGAAATTAGAATAGCACCACTTTTTTCTACATCCTTTGATGCACACGTGAAAATTTAAAGAAAAAATTCTGAAAGTTTTTGAAATAATTTGAAAATTGCCTGTACATCACGCAAACTAACCATTTTCAACAAGTTGTTCATGACCTTATTTGAAGACCTGCCTTTAAAGGAACAGGAAAGGAATAATTTCTTTTGGGAAAAATTATCTTAATATTGTACTTGTAGGAAGATGGTGAAAAAATACAAACTTCAGCAATTTTTGAAAACTCAAGGATTACAACGAAAATGAGACCATTGTTTTAGGCTATCCTTTACGCTACTCCAGAGCAATGTAAAACCAAAAATTTGGAACTGTATTCTGAGAGCATTTGAAATTATTTGATGCTCCACGTAAAGTACCCCAAAAAATCAAAATGTCCATGTGAAACTCTGACGGTATCGAGATCTTTTAAATTGATCCAGAAATACCAATTTTGGAGAAATTCGATCGAAGGGTTTAGACGCTAGCATGATCACAGACATTTTGTCGACAATTGATTGTTCGGCACCACGGATCGCCACAATGGATTCTGACAAAACGCGAGGAAGGGTGACAAGAGGAAGGGTACCAAATTAAGTCCAAGATTTTCCTGATTTTTCTTTACGAAGGTCTGACAAGTTTTTCTATTGAAATTTCGCCCTTTTCTGGAGCACGATTACAAATACTTTCTCTTCGTAAGGGTGAGAATGTTAAAAAGGTACATTAAAAGTTTTTAACACAATTTTACAAATCTTCATCAGAATCAGAATGGGAAATAGGTAATGTAAGCAAAAACATATTATATCTTTACTTCCTATATGTTTCTATACCTTGCAATGTAAAATTACCACTTTGCCTGCCCTTTGCTTGGAGGTGTCTTTCTCGAATGCCTCTGCTCAGACAGCACAGTGTGCATTTTGGCAACAGAGCCTCTGTCATACTGGTGGGTTCAGCCATTTCTGGCTCCAGCAGGGTGCTCAGATGCTTCAGACGATATTTACATCACAGCAGAGTACTACTGATTTCTCATATCCAAGTACAAGTAGACACTATCCAAGAAACCATTCTCTAAATTTTTTCTATTTTTATCAACAAAACTTTTCCTCCCTGCTTGACCTCAAAAGTTTCCCAAATTGAGCCATGTCATCATTTTAATAAACAAAATGGGCAAATAGCAGTTGCAATTTGTATTATTTGAATCAAACACTAAAACTTGCTAAATACATAAATCTGTCTAATCCGAACATTAAAACGGCGTCCTGCGAAACAAATTCAATATTATTACACATTGCATAATGCGGAATCTTGTCTAACACGCAAAAATATTCTGGTCCCTTGCGATTTCACATTGAGCAAGTTTTACTGTATAACAAATTAGCTTTCTATTATTAGATCTCCTAAAAGAAAACATTCAATTTTTTAATATCCACTAAATAACAAATACACTGCACAATATTTTCCATATAAATTTGACTAATATACCCTAAAACAAAAATGTAAATATTTTCACAAATTAATATCATTGCATAAAATTTAAGTTTTCAATAAAGTTAACATAAAATTAAATATTTTAAAGTCTGTCACACTCCTTTTTTAAACACTCACTAAATAATAAATCTAATTGTAAATATGTTGCAAAATAACATACTCAAAATCAACATTATTTGTCAAGTCTACACTTTTTGTGACCACAAAATAAATTTTAACATTTGCAAGAAATTATTTTTAAAATGAATGTGCTACATGTAATTCCAATATAAGACGTTATTGAACAATTAAAATTGCATATACAATAAGAAATTTATTAATAAAAATACTGGTACATACTTAATAAAAAATGAAATGTTCATTACATATCACTTTTCAATCAATGCCTAGATCATTTAATGAAGTCCTTAACTAGTTTCTTACTAAGTAAGAAAGTACTTTCAGTAACAAAAAGGTGTACAAATTCAATTATGAAGTTTTAATTCTAACAGTATCATGAAATGTGATTGTATGAAGTTGACACCCAACAAAGAAAGAAATTGTGAGCATTTCTGAAGCTATTGAATCTTTAGCAACAATAAAACTTTCATAATGGAAGGAACTGTTTGGAATAAAATTGTAAATAAGATACAAGTCTATAATGTTTGGGTGTTCCCCGAGACTCAAATATCACTCAACTTTATTTGATAATAAATTACTATTCACCAAAATGTTCCCACTTCAGCCCACAATGTAGCTCTACAGTTACATTCGTTAATAAAAACAACTTGTAAGTGCAAAGTTTCTATTTTAATAGATCCAGAATTTCTTCAAATTAAAAACATTGCTCAGACAGCATTAAATGCACTTTAGCAACAGAGCCTCTGCCATACTGGTGGGTTCAGCCATTTCTGGCTCCAGTAGGTTGTTCAGAAGCTTCAGACGCTGTTTATTTCATCATAGCAAGTTAATTCTTTAATTTGATCACCCAAGAATATTAATAGATTTCAGATATTGAGGGCCGCTTGAATCAGCTTATTGGCCCTATAAAATTATCTACAGTGGCAAAAAGTTATTCAGGCACAACCAATTAGACCTATGGAACTTAGAAAGCTTTCCAGAGTACTTCTATGTTAGAGATCCTGAGACTGTTCTGCAAATGCCTATAGATTCTACAAATAAGAAACGGGTGGCTCTGCACAATGCTTTGTAGTTTTCGAGGTTCTTGACATCCATGTGTTGTGTGGTCTTGTGATTTCGTGACATTTCATTTCACAAGTTTTATTTGGTGCACACAAATTTTAGGTGTATTTTTGTGAGTCAAATATCAGTGAATGGTATATATTCACACTTTCTCTGCATGTAATATTGTGAAGAGAAGTAAGGATTAAATTTAGTTATATGTTAATTTCTGCTATATTTAACTATTACCGTCAAATTGTTCCGCAGTCTTTATTCCTTTTTCGTTGTCTTGTTACCACACATTTGAGACAAAAATCAGACGTTTTGTATTCTATGACTTTTTTGTATTTCCCTACAAGATCACCAAGAAAGTGCTTCTCAAATTCACTGCAATTTCTTGCTTTTCACAATCCCAGTAGACATTGCATTATCCATGAAAACAATATTAAGATATATTACAACAGAAATTAAATTGTGACAATTTACAAAATTTATGTTCAAAACAAATAAAAATATTATTTAAAAATCCAGGTAGCCTTAATACAACTATAAACTTTTTTATTTATTATTAATTGAATTAGCAAAAACTAAGACATTTTTAAAATTAAGAATGGAAGGTAAATGATAAGCTATAGCCATAGCTAACAAAGAATTAACTGTGTTTAATACAAATTTTAATAAAAAATAAACTGAAATGAAAAAAATAATAAATGAAATAAAATGAAATTGCAACTGAGAATGTACAGAGAAACAACCAAACACACCCCAACCAGGGCACAGCCAAGTCCCTCTGTATACATACTAATGTAAGACTGGAGAGGAATTTGGAACAGCACATGCTGAGAATGTACAAAGAGGAAATGCAGAATAAGCAGTATTCAAATCAGCTTTCTTGCTATCTAGTGGTTGAAATTTTGAAGTTCTTATAGAATCTACAGAAATTACAGATTCAATGTTTGCTTTATGAAGTTTAAATCAATATTAGATACTCATATTTGCAACAAGACAAAAAGAGCAATGTCTTCGTATTAGGCCTGGAGTTTCTTCAATTTAAAAACATTGCTCAGACAGCACTAAGTGCATTTTAGCAACAGAGCCTCTGCCATACTGGTGGGTTCAGCCATTTCTGGCTCCAGTAGGTTGTTCAGAAGCTTCAGACACTGTTATTGTCATCATGGCAAGGAAATTATTTCACATTTAATCAACCAAAATCATTAACAGATCCCACATTCTTAGGCACTGAAATGTCCATATGCACCATCCAAATTTTCAGTTGAGAATAATTCTATACTTTCATTTTTTCACTACGATAAGAAGAGCAATGTTTCTAACATATTAGACCTTGAGTTCCTTGCTCAGACAGCACAAAGTGCATTTTAGCAACAGAGCCTCTGCCATACTGGTGGGTTCAGCCATTTCTGGCTCCAGTAGGTTGTTCAGAAGCTTCAGACGCTGTTTATTTCATCATAGCAAGTTAATTCTTTAATTTGATCACCCAAGAATATTAATAGATTTCAGATATTGAGGGCCGCTTGAATCAGCTTATTGGCCCTATAAAATTATCTACAGTGGCAAAAAGTTATTCAGGCACAACCAATTAGACCTATGGAACTTAGAAAGCTTTCCAGAGTACTTCTATGTTAGAGATCCTGAGACTGTTCTGCCAATGCCTATAGATTCTACAAATAAGAAACGGGTGGCTCTGCACAATGCTTTGTAGTTTTCGAGGTTCTTGACATCCATGTGTTGTGTGGTCTTGTGATTTTGTGACATTTCATTTCACAAGTTTTATTTGGTGCACACAAATTTTAGGTGTATTTTTGTGAGTCAAATATCAGTGAATGGTATATATTCACACTTTCTCTGCATGTAATATTGTGAAGAGAAGTAAGGATTAAATTTAGTTATATGTTAATTTCTGCTATATTTAACTATTACCATCAAATTGTTCCGCAGTCTTTATTCCTTTTTCGTTGTCTTGTTACCACACATTTGAGACAAAAATCAGACGTTTTGTATTCTATGACTTTTTTGTATTTCCCTACAAGATCACCAAGAAAGTGCTTCTCAAATTCACTGCAATTTCTTGCTTTTCACAATCCCAGTAGACATTGCATTATCCATGAAAACAATATTAAGATATATTACAACAGAAATTAAATTGTGACAATTTACAAAATTTATGTTCAAAACAAATAAAAATATTATTTAAAAATCCAAGTAGCCTTAATACAACTATAAACTTTTTTATTTATTATTAATTGAATTAGCAAAAACTAAGACATTTTTAAAATTAAGAATGGAAGGTAAATGATAAGCTATAGCCATAGCTAACAAAGAATTAACTGTGTTTAATACAAATTTTAATAAAAAATAAACTGAAATGTAAAAAATAATAAATGAAATAAAATGAAATTGCAACTGAGAATGTACAGAGAAACAACCAAACACACCCCAACCAGGGCACAGCCAAGTCCCTCTGTATACATACTAATGTAAGACTGGAGAGGAATTTGGAACAGCACATGCTGAGAATGTACAAAGAGGAAATGCAGAATAAGCAGTATTCAAATCAGCTTTCTTGCTATCTAGTGGTTGAAATTTTGAAGTTCTTATAGAATCTACAGAAATTACAGATTCAATGTTTGCTTTATGAAGTTTAAATCAATATTAGATACTCATATTTGCAACAAGACAAAAAGAGCAATGTCTTCGTATTAGGCCTGGAGTTTCTTCAATTTAAAAACATTGCTCAGACAGCACTAAGTGCATTTTAGCAACAGAGCCTCTGCCATACTGGTGGGTTCAGCCATTTCTGGCTCCAGTAGGTTGTTCAGAAGCTTCAGACACTGTTATTGTCATCATGGCAAGGAAATTATTTCACATTTAATCAACCAAAATCATTAACAGATCCCACATTCTTAGGCACTGAAATGTCCATATGCACCATCCAAATTTTCAGTTGAGAATAATTCTATACTTTCATTTTTTCACTACGATAAGAAGAGCAATGTTTCTAACATATTAGACCTTGAGTTCCTTGCTCAGACAGCACAAAGTGCATTTTAGCAACAGAGCCTCTGCCATACTGGTGGGTTCAGCCATTTCTGGCTCCAGTAGGTTGTTCAGATGCTTCAGACGCTGTTATTGTCATCATGGCAAGAAAAATCACCCAAAATCATTAACAGATCCCAGATACTTAGGCACTGAAATGTCCATATGCACCATCCAAATTTTCAGTTGAAAATAATACTTTACTTTCATCATTTCACTAAGATAAGAAGAGCAATGTTTCTATCATATTAGACCTTGAGTTCCTTAAAATTAAAAATATTGCTCAGACAGCAGGAATTGCATTTTGGCAACAGTGCCTCCGCCATACCGGTGGGTTCAGCCATTTCTGGCTCCAGTAGGTTGTTCAGAAGCTTCAGACGCTGTAATTGGCATCATAGCAAGGAAATTCTTTTGCATTTGATCTCAAAGATTGCTATATTTCAGATATTTATTCTCTAAACTATAGTATTTGAGGTGCCTAAAACAGGCTCTTACAAAGCTGAAACAAGCTGTACAAATGCTTAATTAGGCAGTAAGTTGATGACAAAATAACCTTTTCACAAATATTTCATTTTACTACAAACTTTAACGTTAAAAACAGAACGGAAAAATATTCAAACAATAAAAATTTGTAGAAATGTAAAAGCTAAAAAACAGCTTTGATTTTTTTACACCGTCAATTTTGCATTTACTGTCCATTTTCACTAGTGGTGATGGGTACACATTTTCATGTTGAAATAATCGACTATAGATGAATAGTATCCTTCACAATTGAATTGTTTATTTCAGAAACTATTCAAACGCCAAATTCAGCATTTTGAGAAAACCTGAGAAAAAGTCTCCCAATTTTTTCTGAATTCAAACTATTTTTATTAATTAAAGCAGTTGATAAATAAATATGTTTCATATAAATAAGCACTAAACGATACGTCTCTTGAAGCAATAATCCGCTGCTAATGCATGTTTTAGATTATGGCGCTTGATGGGTTTCTGAAATAATCAATTCAATTGATGCAAGGCAGTCAGAGTTACTCTGGATTTTTCTACACTGTATCTCAGTTTCTTCACGATAATCTGCCTGGATATTCTTTGAACATAACTCTCGGCTTCAAACAGACATTTTCATCCTGCACTATCATTTGTGTTAATACTTCAAACATTTGTTAAAATTGTGGGAATCATAATATTGATGTCTGGTTGTAAATAAGTAACCACAAATTGTTATTGTTAAACTGGTGAAACTAAGAAATAGGGATGTTAATTTTATAACTAGTTCAGGGCGGTGACTTTTCCTGGAACAAATTTCCCTGACATTTCCTGGTTTTCCCATGCATTTTTTTGTATTTTCACTGCGAATTTGTAGAGAATTTCAGTCGGGGGGGGATTAAAAGAAGCTTGATACTAATTTGACAATTTCACAGTTATAAAGTACAAATTTAAGGAACAATATAGTTATATAACTATCTCAAAATTTTCCCGGACTTCTTACAATTCTACAAATTTCCTGAATTCCCCAGATGAATGAAATTCTCCCATTTTTTCCGGTTTTCCAGAAAGTGGCCAACATGTAGTTAACGGAAGAGTGAGTATTATAAATTACAAAATGTCCATTTTCGTATATGTATAATCTAAATGAGAAAATTGCAGAACTTCATATTTTAATACTACCAAAAAATGTGTTTTTCCCATCTAGGACGAATGATTTATATTTGCAGATGGTAAATTCTGTTAATGAATGAAAGGGGGGTCAGCTTTACCAATAGACGAATTCTGTAAAGACAAATCATATAATTAAAGAATATTTACCTGTCAACATAGTAAATTTAGTTTTCAACATTTCTGAGTTTTAATGTAACAAATGTAAACAATATTACTACTCCGCATGAATTGATTAATGACCCGACTTGACAATATGTCTAAAATTAGTCATATTGAAATCCCAGGCAATTTCCAAAAGAGGTTTGACAATATCTCCATTATACTGTAAGAAATTCTTCGAACCCAATACAGATATGCTCATTCCTAAATATATCTTCTCAAAATCCTTTTGAGAGTATTTTAATAGAGCTGCTTATCATAAGCACACCATTTTGCTCAATCATCTAAGAATTGCTTTTCAGAAACAGAGCTGCCCTACTGTTGAGTTTAATCATTTCTGGCTCCAGAAGGGTGCTCAGAAGTTTCAGATGCTGACCTTTTCTTTAATGAAAGAAAACAAATTCCATGTAGATTTGTGTAGGCAAGCTTGGGTTACAATTAAGTTAGAGTTTCTTATTAGATACTAGTCATTTTTAATATCTTGAACTGTATCCCTAAACGTGTAAATGCAAGTAATTTAACTTCAGCAGCGGCCTACAAGGAAAAGTGTAGTTAAACAACAAATTTTTCATTCAACCTACATACCATCACAACTCAATTACATTGTGCACTTCCAACATTATTCCAATTGCATTGTTTTAAAAGCACACGCCTTAGAATATTAAAAAATTACAAAGACAGCGAACAAACTCCCAATATTCCTGTCAAAGGTCCAGAAACTTACCAATCTGTGATGGGGTTAAACCTTTTTTTGCTAGCTTCTTAATTTGGTCTTTAACTTCGTCAGAAGTTAACTTCAACCATGTTGGGACACTTCTTCTATACGGAAGCGCTGACTGGGAAATACCCTTTCTGCGCAAGAAAAGAACATATTAACGCTAACACGTGGATGGGCATTCCAACACGGCAAATCACAAAACTTACACACTCCACTAAAAAGTATATAACATTTACTAAAATATAACATTTTCTCCAAAATTTCACAAAGAGCAATCGGTACATACCCAGGTGCGTGCATACGTCCCATGGTGAAAAAGTTTTACGCAAACTTCGTGCTAGAACCTCACACGCCGTGCCAATACGGACGAAAAAGACCGAGTGTAGTCACAGAGTTTACTAGCACACCGGAAGTTGTAAACGGAAGTCAAAGAGAAACTTTAATAGGATTTCTTTCATTAATTGGAAAAATCTCAATAGAAATAAAATTCAGATAATGTTGTTTACTTAGTCTATAATTAGACCCTGTAATCCAACAGAAATTATACTCCAAAAATAAACATTCTCATATGGAAGTTTCTTACATGTTTGTCAGCTTCGTGCAGTATACTCCAATCCAAACACAGTGTCCCTTCAAAGTCATACTCTGATTGGAGAGGAAGACATCATCCAATCGTGAGCTTCGTTATGACTTGAATAATAGGTATTGAAGTTCACGATTGGTCCACGGTTTTCAGCTTTGGCCTCGAAGAGACACTGGCGCAATAGAAGAATATACATTTTTAATTCGACTTTTTGTCCAGTTTCATTCAATGGTCTTATTGTAGCCATATACTGTTCATATTGAAAATCAATAGGTTAATAAAAAAACATGATTTGAATTGGAATTTTTTTAGAATGTACTATAAAACTTTCTGAAACATCACTACATAACATACTACTTATCATAAGCACACATATCTCTCAACGCGTCGAGGAGCACAAATTAAAAATTAGAAAAGTAAGAAAAATTGTAATTTTGTCAGGGGCGGATGCAGAGACCAATTTTGGGAGGGGATTTTCAAAATATTTTGGTTGAATGTATCAATTACAAATTTTGTAAAATGTCGAAGGCTACACTTAGCTGATGCTGCGATACGATTTCAGTGGTTTTAATGATTATCCGAAAATATTTTGGCTTGAAAGTTTCGTGACAGGTTGAAATTAATAGTTACTGAAAAAATTTACGGGGGGGGGGGGGGAATCTCCCTCCCCGTGGGCCGCGTTTTCTAATCCATTTGTAGTTCTTAAATCTTAAAAGTTAGAAAAAATTGTCTTTGCTCTGGGCTAGCTTCTCGGTCTTCTCAGCTGCCATATATCGCCATCCAAACTACATTTTTTCTCTCAATTTTTCGGTTCCCTAATAATAGAAATAAAACATGCCTTTGAGAATGTTATAGAACATTATAACTTTCTCCTAAATGGAACTTTTCGAAAAATTTTGAGCTGTTTTTGAGAATGTGTCTTATTATGAAAGTTTCTGTAAATACGAAATTTGAAGCTCTTTTCACAGACAACTTTTGAGGTTATGAGAAACGTGATTGAAAATCATCCAAAACCCTTGAAGTCACAAATGCAATAATGTAGGACAAATTACTGATAACGTAAATATTAATTATCGTAAATATTAATACATTGTTTACGTTTTGAAAAAACAAAACAATAGGTACATGAAAGTGGCATTTATGTCATGTTATTTAGTCTATATAGCACTATCGGTTCAAAAAAAATTGAAAGAAAAAATCTAAGGACGTTTTTGAGGGAATAGCATTTGAGCATTTCCGAAAATGTGGAATTTTGAGCTCATTTTCACTGACAACAGTTGAGTTTTTCAGAAACTTTATAAACACTCGATCTAACCAATGTAAATAAATGTGTAGTAATCTCCTTTAATGTAAATATTAACAACATGAGAAAAATTGTCAAAAATAACATTTGTGTAGTTTTTGAAAAAACAAAAGAACACAGCAAAACGGCTTTTATGTGATCTTATTAGTTAAATATTTTTTAAGAAATGTCAGGAGGCCTCTTCAAAATAAGGTTGTCGTCTTATATTTGCGTAAATAGGTATTTAAATGTTATTGTAATTAATTTATTTTCAGAATTATTCAATTTTTTATTAATAAATGTAACAAATGAATTACAGGCACTATTTTTAATCAATTATGTAGTGGTGAATCAATGAATATTTTTTTAAACATTTAATATTCTAATAGAAAAGGAAAAGAGAGGGGGATGAGAAAAAAATTCTTATATGATGACCCCTAAACCTTTGTTAGCACTGTAAAATTAGTGCAGGAGCTGATTTTTCATTAAACATTTGCATTTTTCAAAAAGATATTTAAATCAAATTTTTTCAATAGAGTGTGACCAATTTCCATAACTTTCTATTACCATACATGTACACTTTTCTTTCCAACTTTCTACTGTGATCTATAAGTACATTTTAAATAAAATTAAGGCAAGTGACATCATTGCTTTAGATCAGGGATCCCCAATGGGTTCAGTGTCAATTAAATTTGAAAGGGGGTCAATGATGATCAAGTGGTCGATTGAGGGCCAATAGTTAAATATACATCGGACTGATCAGTATAATCAAGATTAAAATTCTATTGCTTACAAAAAAATATATTAATAAATCCTATAATTAATTATTATCTTATTTAGAGCTTATAAACATTAATTAGCTTTAAATTTAGTTCACGTTTGGAATTTCACATCATTTCCAGCAATGAAAATCAAACTTTTGTGTACATGGAACCTCTAATTTAGTGACCGACAACTTGATTATTATAATAGTGCAGAAAATAATAAAACAATGATGTAATAAACTTTTTTTTTTTTGTTCATATTCTTTGTCGAATGATAATCTTCACCAATTACTTGCTACTATTTGTACCATGATTTTGTTGATGCTGGATATTGTAGCAAAATTGATGGGGATAATGAAGCAAATAATTTTTTTAAAGAGGTTGATGCAAGAAAAAGGTTGGGAATCCCTGCTTTAGGCCTTGGTAATTTGAAATTGTTAAGAATTTTTATGCTAATTTTTATCATCCCTTTAGTGCTACAAATATTCTGTAGGCTCTATATTTTTGCAGTTGTTTTCACATAAGTTATATTTTTACTACTTTTTATATTTTTGTTTTTTGAGTGTACATAACACAGTTTACTATTGTAGGCCTCTTCCAGGTCAATGAATATTAGGATAATCTAACCTTCCCCCTCATCTTTATTTTTTTCTAATACTAAAATAGTATTAAATCAGGGCTCTGTCAGATTATAGGATGTTCTAGACTATGGCAAGGTTCACTCAGTGGGTTTAAAAATAGCCAATAATATTAGTTTCATATACTGTATTTAAACATATATATTATTAATAAAATTATGCATTTGAAAATTGCTGGGAAACTTTGTCTCTATTTTTTATTTGGCTTTGGTCTTCACATTATTTTATTTATTGTTCAGATAATGGAACATGAAATTTGACTAGCCAGTTGTTGGTCATTAAAAAGTTCATTATTATCTGAAATTCATCAAATGTAATAAAATAAATAAAGAAATGAAAAAAATGATTGAAAAATATATTGTAGGGAATGCCTGAAGCCTTCAGGAAAGGTTTTTTTTAAACTAAAATGTTCAAAATTCATTCATAGCTTACACGGCTTACACGTAAACAATGCAAACAACAGGGTGACACCAGGTCAGAGATGGCTAATATTTATAATATCTATCAAGAGTCACCAATCACAAGAATTCTTTCAATAACATATTGCTTGAATTATTGTAAGGAGGAAAATTGCAGATTGTATTTGTCAGAAACCCAAAAACATGAGCAGAAATATTTTATGGAAGACTAGTTTGGTGCTCTATGGCATTGACTAAGATATGAGCTATTTATTACATTTTGTGTGTGAATTAGGATTGAAAGCACTATTTAAAATTTTGTGAATTCATAGAGTAAACTTTGTATATCCATGTATTTCTTTACTTCTGATAAGCTCAATTTATTTTACAGAACAAAAAGGCTTGTATTTTTATTATTTGATTCTTTACTTGCAAAATTATTCAATTTGTGAAGAATAATGTTAACAGAATCATCATTCAATTAAATATAGTGAACTGTACAATTTATACTGTACTACATTTATCATCAGTTCAGAATTTACAAAACTTAAAATTACTTCAAATAATATTTAACACATTAATTTGCCATGTGTTTGACAATTTTCCATCATCTAGTTAACACCAATCAAACTTATTGTCTCAATAGCTCAATGATACATCATGGCACAACTAAGAGACTAAATTGCCCTAATTCTTACAGTGTATTTCAAGGGATTCATGTGACCGTAAGTTTTATTTTCTTAACATGTTACATTAATTTCATTTCTTATAACATTTAACATGACAATACGAGAAATAAAAAATAAAAATTGGATGCATAACATGTATCTGAGTATATGTACAAATATATTCCAACTTCAACTAGGATCCTGGCATCCACCATAAAGGAAGCACTTCTAATACATTGTATTTAAAGTAAACAAATCACATTTATTTTTACAGTCCAACAAAAATGTAATTAGAGAGCTATTTATGAAGTACAGTCATTGGGGAAATTGAACTTCCATCCAACAGATACAGAAGACTTTATACATACATATTTGGGTGCATAGTAATATCTTTAGACATGTGGGTCTTGCTTTGTGGTAGTAGTCTGTGAAGCATTTCTGGAGGGAATTTACTGTGACAGAAAAAATGCTAAAAGTTTTTTCAGAACATTTACTACAGAGTAATGAATGTAATGTAATTTATTTCCCACATGTACAATAACTTACTATTCTTTAATTACATAGGTTCAGAACCAATACATAGTGGAATCTGGAGTACATTTACGTATTTCATGATGTACAAAACAAATAGATCATCAAAGATTTACTCTTATCACATAGTGTTTCCTAGGTAAAGACATAATTATAATTAAACATACGTTCAAAATTTTTATAAAATATGTAATTGATAACATTAACATATATATGATCTTTCTATATTTTGCACCTGAATGTGTACAATCACAATAGAAATTAAGTATTAATCATTGACAATTTTTATTTAAACTATGGTAAATTAAGTACAAACAACAAGGAAATCTTTCCTTTTCTTCTGAGTGCTTGAAATATTGACATCTAGTTTCTATTCCACCTAAATAGGTCTGTAATTATTGCATTTCACCAGTTTTTAATTTTTGTCCAGTGCGTGGAGACTAAAAGTTAGCAACATGAACAAAATTGATAGAACTATTTATCATAATGTACAAATTCAATGGTCATTCCATTAAGCAGATTTCTTCATCAGTGAGTGGATTATTGTAACCATCCTTAAAATCCCAATAATTACATAGGACATTTTTTAATGCACATTGCTTACCATATATGAATATTCTTAGAAAAGATCACATATTCATTAAATTCCACTTGGGCTTTCAATTTCTTCTTAAAGTGCTTCTATAAATCATATATACCATTGAAACTGTATCATTCAATGGTAAAATACGATCTTATACTTTTTTCAGAGCATGAATTTAATTGTGCCATTTGCATGTTCCATTGAGTGATAAGAAAACACTTGAGAATGAATGATGAGTTTTGGTCATAATTCTAAGATATAGTGATGGGTTTGGAACCATTATTGCCATTTTCTTTACGAATCATCTTTTAGCTATGTCTTGTTTTCTAAAAAGAGCTTTCCAGTTATAAAATCAAACTATGTAAACTAGTTTTGGAAAATTTACATTATTGATGTAGAAATTCTATTGTAAATTATTTGGAAATTTATCTTTTTGATAATGCTATGTGTCATTTGTGTGCAGGGATTCCCTTGGGGTGTGGTACTTCATCCTAATTTTTTGAACTAGCACAGCCCCAGGAAAGTTTAATAAACAACACCCCATGGGATGTACAAACATCCTAGAGGTATGCAAATAATATGCACACTTAGAAACATGAATGCAAAGAAATATTGAAACTATATGTAATACTCCATTTATGGTTCTTTAAAGCCTTTTTATGACTATACACAATGATTCTTTGTTTACAATTGCAATCTAATATTAATAGAAGAGATTACTTGAAAAAGTAAATCACTAAAAAAATACATCAATTTACATATCATGGCATATGTAATACCAATAATACAGTATGTACACAGTAGAATGGTGCAGAATAGAACTTTCATATTTGAGTTGCAGATATGGGGTGGAGTGCTTATATTAAGAGTTGTTACAAAGAAGGGGAAGAAGTGATTTAGAAAAAAAGCTTAATTTTGTGATCATATTTGAATGGCCTCTTTACAAGAATTGTATACCTCATAGATTGAAGTACAGTAAGACCTGAAAATTTACCATACCCCTAAATTTTCTGACCACACCCCATTTGACAACTCCTACTTTACTGTTTGTATGTTAATAACAAAATTATGAACATTTAAAAAAAAAACTTTCTGTACTAATTTAAATTTTAAAAAAATAAATAAAAAGGTTCAATTCAATGTTTAAGCTGGTTATACTGGGCTATAGTGCTATGAGACAAGTCTATACAACAGCAAAATGTGCTACTGAGATATTAAAATAACCTATTATCATTTCTCTGTTTTCTAGGCCATTCAGTATTGCTTTGGAATAAGACATTCTGTAGAATGTTTCTTAAGATAATTGTGAAAACAAATCATTTAGCTGTATTCTAGTTTATTTGATTATACGGTGTCAGTAATAAAGCAGTCTAGGAAATATATTACTTTCTGTATTCTGTGAAAGAACTGAGTTAAAGTTTTACATTTCCATTTTCCATTTTAATCAATATTTATTTAGTTTGGTTATAAAACCATTTTTGCATTCTTTAACTTCTACAAAGTAGGCAACATTGCATTAAATTTAATATTTACAGATTTAAATAATGTGGTACTATGATGTGCAATTAGAAAAGAAATACTTTAATCATAGTTACTGTTTGTCACAAGAAGTCCAAGTTCATTGTGAAAAAAAGAATGTTTAGAGAGTATTCCAATACTAGATAATTGGTGTAAAAACAATGTTGTTTTTTTTAAATAGTTTTCAAGCATAATTAAAGAAATATAAAAATCATATTTATGATTTTTTTAATGAATGTTTTCCCTTTTACAGAAAATCAATAAATGATTTACTTTGTTATATCTAAATGAGAGTTTGCTTAAAAGCAAATAGAAGTTAACAGTACTTACTACAGCAAAATCAAACATGAAAGTTTTTGAACGTTTCAAGATATTTAAGGCGACTGGATTGAACATTAACTTTGTTTCTTCGCTTTGAGCAAATTTGAGTCACTTATCAATAGTCCCAAGTGTTTTCATGGTGTGAGATAGAAACAATAAATTTGTTTGTTTGCCTTTTGGACAATATAATCATGCTTCAATACACTTAGTATTGGAATAAAAAATATTAGAATCTCAGATCAAAATTATGAACAAATGTATTTACTAATCTTGGTATTAAATGTTATGAATTCACTCTTATTTAAAAATGTTCTCTTGATAACCTATACAGTAAGTTTCAACTTCAAGATTCAGTTTTTAGAAACAGCTTTAATGCTGAAACTGGGAAAATGATTACATGATAAATGATCAAAGAAAAAAAATTACATTTATCAGTGAAAAAAATATATTTCCCTACCTTAATTCTATATTAAAATTTATTTTCAGATGGTTTTTCCTCAATTTAATTTTTACAAAATGGGTCTTTAAGTAAAAACTTTTCTGTAAATGAGAGTATCAGAGTAAAAACAATTATTGAAATTAAAGGAATTTAGGGAGATGATTGTATTTACATTCAATGTAAAATTATGCTTGCAAACATTTTGTAGCACCAGCATCATAATGACTTCATTACAACACTCCTTTGCCAGTAGTGAAAGAAAGGCATTGTTCAAAACAAATGAGTAGCTTTACTATTTCATCTAGGACATTTACGTTAATAAATAAATAAATTAATTTAAAAAAATATAATAATACAAATTGCTTTGTAATAGTCATAGATAAAAGTTTTAAGATATACCATCATAATAACACTCTTATTGCTTTTCACTAGGAGGCTAGTGCTTCATGATGCAAAAGCAATACTCAATGCATTACAATATCCATATCAAATTTGTTGCAGTAATACCTATATTATTTGAAGTGGGTAATCTCTTAGTCAAGATGGGTATCTACTCATTTGCTGAAAGATATAAGTTAACAGTAATATTAGGAAACTTTTTTCATGCTACTACTACAAGTACCATCCAGAAAAGCATGTTACTTATTTTATTTATGACAGATGGTTGTTTTAGATTTCAAGAAATCCAATTAAAACAATAAAAATATAGTGGGGTACAAAAATACCTAGGTTTTTAAAATATATTTCATTTGTCTTTTGAAAATAGTTTTTCTTTTATTAGGTATTAAATATGTACACATAACTAGAATGAATGTCTGCCTTCTTGTCTCATAGGTTATGTTTAGTTGTTTTTTGTCACTTTAAAGTATGCCTCGTAATTCAACTTGGAACATATTTCATAATTAGTCTTCTCTTTAGTAACTTTTAGTAGTTTTGAATTTTGAGTAAATTTTAAAACTTTGTTGATGTTTTGTTTGAATTTTATCAATGCTTATCTTTTTAAATGCTTGCAACATTTATTGCTGCAATCAATGCTTACTTTATCAGTCATGTTATTCTGAAAATATTTTTCTTGATGTACTCCTTTCAGAAGCTAAGTCATTTATCATCAAATATATCATATCAGAGGGAAATATATTGTTTGATTCTTCACATTACTATTACATCGCAATAATATTTCTTAGAGCAAGGTTAAAAGTTTCCTAGAATTTTAGAAAGGGCACAACCATAAAATTGTGTGTTTTTGAAACAGATACTACTGTTTTCCCAATGCATTTCTTCAATTTGCACAACTGTGTACATTTTCAGTATGTGTAACAAGTAAAAGAGTCACAGTGAGACAAATGTTTTCAGAACGATGAGGTTGATAAATTTAATGATGATAATTTCTGCTCCCATTTCCAAAGCATTACATTTTAAACTAGCGTATGTAATTTATTTTTATTCAGAACAATACTATTTCAATAAGTTATTTTGCCTATCAAATTCTAATTAATTGTGATGCATTTGCTAATAGGTATTTTCCATTTTTTTAACCAATATTCTTACTAGGTTCAGACCTATGTCAATTCTAAAATTGATTTGCAGGTACCAAAAATGTTCAAGAAGAAATAACTGTTTTGAAGAAATGAAGATGGATTTTAGCCTGAAAAAGTTTTTGAATTATTTATGGCTATTTATCTTTGTAATATTCAAAATCATTAAATAACTTACCACCTCAAAAGTTATTATCTTACTATTGATTTGCATTGAGGTTTAAATGAAATGTAATATATGGAAGTTACTTTATGAGAAGTTTTTGTCATTGCGTACATTTCAAAAATCTTTAAATATAATTAACATTTTAATTTTAACAATTAAATTAGGTTACTTTGGCATAATAATTTTAAATGCTGTAATTAATTAGAGTCCTTTTCATTGTTTAATATTACAGTTATTAAATTTAAAATATTTAAGTTATAAATAGAATAGAATATGAAAAGATCCAAAAAATCTCAACATTGTCTAGAATTAGCCTAGTACATATTGTATATGAAGGCAAACAACTTTCATTTCTTCTCATTTTCAAAGTTTTAGGCTAATATTTGAATTTTTTCCTTAATTTTACAATTAAATGCAAGTGCAAGGAATAACAAGACAAACCCTAGAGAACTGTATTTCTTACTTGCAATTTGATAACATTAATTGTAATTATTTCAATTAGATTTATTTCATTAAAAATAATGAACTGTATAAGCACTGAAACACGAATATTCCATACCAATTCAGTTCTAAATATTACCAGAAATGACAGACATTCGAATAGTTCTTGTGTATCTAACAACAAATGTTAGGATTTTGTTGTATCAGACAAATAAAGGCAGAACTGATTTCCACAATGTTTCAGATTCATATTAAGTAATGTAATTTTAGTTGGTCATTATTTGTTAAAACATTTGTATACAAATTTTAATGATCTTTTGATCAGCATGATCCCTTTTTGGTTCCAATTTCTTGTATTAGATTATAGCTAAAATAGTGTTAAAAAGATACATTGCTGAAATTTTAAACTAATTATTTGACTAGCATTTCTCAAAAAATATTTTTGAAGTTAACTGACACAGAAACTATAAATAACACCCTTATGATTCAGTACAATTTTGTTTACAGCTCTGCCTCATGTCTGCATAAAGTATGACAAAATAATTAACCGTGTATCTTTCTAATTGTTTGATCCCTTGGATTTGTTATTTCCATGGATTATTGTAACAGGCTTCAGTGGTAACAAGCATCTGTTTGTCAATTCTTCACCAAGACAACCTTAGACTAGTGAATAAAAGTCTTTATTGCATTATAAAAAAAAATATCATGAAATTGTTCATGCCCAATAAGTGGTTACAAACCAAATTTTCAATAAGTAATTCTTGATTTTCAAATTGTTACGAAATGTGATATAAACACTTTGTTAAGATTGCTGTCTACTACTCTTTTCAATTGCATTTAGTTACAAACTTATGATAAAATATCAAAATCAAATATTTTGAGTAACTGAAGCAGAATAAATAACTGTTTCTTTTGAATATATACAGATTACAGAAAAAATATTTTGATATCATAGAAGAAAATGAAAATTCATTAATAGGATCCAGTTTCCAAATATGAGCATTGTATTTACATTTTGTCATTCCTTTGTTTCTCATTGTTATACTTCCTTTAACAATACTACCACCAAAAATATTTATTTTCTTTTGGGTTCTTGTTAATTGAGAAATTTTATTAAATTACACTTTTTCCTTTAAGCCATAGAGAAATATTTTTTTATCAACTTGTCAGCACCTCTATTTACACAGGGATTTATGCTCCAGCATCACAATTATTTCTTGCAAGTGTGATACTTAAAACTCTCAATTAAAATGATTGAGGTAGGGTGAATCAAAAAAGGGAGATTGTTATAAAAAGAAAGTAGACGACAGACGAATCCAGAGAAATATGTGAAGATCAATAATTTGAATATGAACAAGTTTTTTAATTTTGAAGAGTTTTCATGTGGCCTCTGGTTCAATTTTCTTCTAGTGAATATAATTTTTTTTATACCTGACATACCACTCAAGAAATAATAACAGACTTAAGTATACAATTTATTTATCACACTTTTTTTTCCATTCTCAGATACTCCAGATTTACCTCTTTGTTCATATTGGTCTTTTTATTCACAGATAGATCCAAAATTTTGTTCAAAATGAAAGTATAAACATAACTGCAATATTTCAGGATTGCAGACATTTTTTTAAATTAATTTTTTCATGTTTGAATAAATTATTTTTCATTTCTTTTTTCTTTGCTATCTTAAATAGGATTTTGATTTCTGAATAATGTGTATTATAATATAACAAACAAACAAGAAACCAAGACAAACAAGTTTTGTCAAGTAAAAACTTTAGTTTGTTTAATCATAAGGTTCAATGAAAAGGTATTTCATGATATGAAGCACAGTAATGCAGCATATCCTGTTGGATCACATTGCTCATAAGCAGCAAAAAAGACATTATTCACCATTCAAAAATTCTAATATGCTAATGACTGATAAAATAACTGATTACATTCTGAAATTAGGATAAGCTTTTTGTCTCTTATCTACAACTCAGGTGTTCAATATAATTCCATATATAATAACCAAATTTCAAATCAAAATATTAATAAAGATATTACTGGTTCAATTGTGCATAAATATTTTACATGAACAGGCTATTATTGAAGTCATCCTTCCAAATCCCACTTATTCTAAAAAAATAATTGTATTAATTTAAAAACTTTATCAGTGTATGATTACTGTCACAAGTAGGCCTCTATTATAACTTGTAATGTTTCTTCTGTATAGTCAATGAAATGGTGTTTATAACCATTTACATACAAATTTGGAATGAAGAAAGAAATACTTTATAAATTATTTTCTAAAGACATAATACTCAAGGATTAAGTTTGTAAGTTGAGGAACTTTGCAGATAATCTTGATATCTAATATCCTGACCATCAGTACTTAATAGAATATTCATATTTTCTTGCAGTGATCAGTAACAGGTGAAAAAAATATTATTGAAATACAATAAAAATATATGCACAAAAATTGTTTTTCATTTTTTGATATACTTTATCAGGAATGTTCTGTGTCATGACACATTTTGGATATAATTGAAGGGTTTGGGATCAGATGGTACTATGTCACATTTTGGAAAAACTTAAGAAATTATTATCGATAAGGTTCTCAGCCTTCCAATTTATGTTTCTCTAACTGGTTTTAAATGTTGACAACAAATGGCTGAGTATTACAGAAAGGTTTGCTATAGATTCCTTATAGTCAATCAGGGGAAGTGACATGTTTTACCTTAAAACTAAATTTCAGTCTGAAGTGTCATAAGACTATTTGCTCCCAAGCCCTTCAATTGTAACATTTATTTTGTTCAGTGATTGTTTTTGAGTTTTGTTAATGAGTACAATGAAAATGAGTTTGTGTATAACCAACTTATGTTTTGTTGAACAAAATTTCTGAAAATTGTCTTCCCTTCTCCAATTTAAAAATTATTTTCAATTAAAATTCAATCATGATTAAAAGGTTTATAAATTTAAGAACTTGACATTATTAAAGAGAATATGAACTTATGAAAATTATTATTGTCGTGTATTTTGATGTTGATTTCAGAAAATAGTGATATTGATATTTAGAAGAATGAGAAGACATTATCAGTTATTGATTCCTTCTGAGTCACTCAAATCTACCCTGTGGAATTACCAAATTGATAAAACTTCATATTTGAGCCTGGATGAAGTTCAGTGTATATGACACATGCATCCATAATTTACAGTCTTCCAATCGACAAGCGTTCTTGTATAAAAATGGCATTCTCTGATGTACCAGGAATCAGTCTTGTAAGAAGCGGAGACTGGAATAACATTATCTTAAAATAGAACACCTTACAAACAGATGAAATCTCTCCACTAGGGTTCAGTTTACCTCACTGAGATACAAGGGAAATCATGAACACTTTCTGTACATGTGATCTAAATAACAGAGTGAGAAATGTGTGAAAGATGAAATTGTTTCAATATCCATTAACAACTTTAACAAGGAGAGTGGAGCTGTTGGCACATGTATGTTTTCTCTTGCTTGTGAAATTCTGAAGTTATCTTTTCTGCTGCCCTTCAAATAGACGAATTTAATAATTTTTCTGACCATTGACCTTTTCATATCTTCAATTTCTTTGTATTTGGTTCTCTATATTATGTTTATCTGTGAAACTAAGCTAATATTTCTGCAGTATCATTACATTTCTTTTGAAAGTTAACAATATCAATCACAGCACAATTACAGATTCATTTTTGAATCATTGACTAGATTTCACATACAAGAGTATTAGCTTTTTACTGCAGGATAGGCTAATGAACATTCACACAACTTTTATTAGCTAACTGTAGAAGGGTGCATTTGCTTTGAAGCTATTCAGTTTCAAATATGCTGGACACCACCTTCAGCAAGAGAAGGAAATGCTTCTTCATAAATACATTAGGTTGTCCTCACAACACCTTTATGCTAATTAGTTCCTAGACATAGGTAACATATGAATTTGAGTCATTTTCTTCATAATCAAACTCAACGGGCACTGTTAATACACTAGCTTTGTAAATGCTGTCATTTTATGATCTGAGTTTTCAAAAATTTACTGTACAATTTGTACTCTTGTACGTTTTTGTTTTCTGCACATTGCCATTGTCCCCTGGAGGAATTTAAAAAATATAACCATGACTTCATCCCCCAACCCCATTTTAACCTCGTGAGCAACTAATATCTATTAATGTTTCTAAGATCTCATAACACTATTTTCATCTCAATTTTATGCAGAACTGATATACAATTATTCATGTTTATTTCCACTTAAATGTGGATAAAATCATTTCTATTTGTAATTCAATTATACAATAACAAATTTATTTCCATATGCTTACCTATGTATTTTCTAGAGCTCCAATACATTATAACATCTAAACAGATCTACAAACATTTTTGTTTAAAGACCTGGAGGTTCATCGCATAAATTGTATTCCACATTGAGCTTTAATTACAGTCGGTACCCCTTTCAATGGAGTTGAATTGTTTCTATTTTTCAGCATTCTGCATCACATTTACACAGGTTTTGTGGCTGTATAAGTGCTTGAGAACTGGGTGTCTGTTTCCACTGGGTTATAATTTGGGCCATCTTTGGAGGCCCTTTTGGCTGAATGCTTGAGTATACTTGGCCCGGGCCGCTTTTGTTCTGATGGGCTCCGGGAAGAAGCCCACTCTCAGAGTCTATTGTCTTCCAATGATTCAGAATCAGCATGTGTTTCCTGAATGATAGGCAGTCCATTCACCATCACAATAGTGTTTCGTACACTGTCATATGTAGGTAAAGGATTGGTACTTCGTCTATTAGCTGGTCCCCAATCAGGTGTTGGTTGCAGCAAAAAGTGAATTTTCTAATAACAAAAAAACATTACAAGGGTATTTTACAGACAAATGTTAGTGTATTAATTCTTGATATAATCAATTGATTTAGAAAGAAATATAGATCAACATTTTATTTTTATTTTTATACCTCTCTGAATGTTCCTTGAGGAACTGTAGTGTATTTTGCCACTCCCATACCAATTATAACACATATGGGAAATACTCCAATTACCCAACCAACAGCATCTGCCCAATCAGGATAAACATAATCACCGTATTTCACTGGAGCATATTCAATCCAATTAAAGAAGAGAATAAACTGTAACAAAGATGGTTTTCTTAATTATTTACAGACACAGTTTACATTTCTTATCAAAAAATTCAGCTTTCTTCATAAAATTAATTGATACTAACAATATGGAACCATGTTTATTAGGAAAATGACAGGATTGCTAAACCATTACTATCTGACTTTCTGGGTTTATGAAACAATAGAATAGAAAAAAATAAAAATTATCATTCTACTGAAATATATTATTTATGAATTGTAGGTTCAATTACCATCTTTCAAGTGTGTGTCAACATTTCATATTGTGTATTTCTAGGTACTGCAAGGCATACTGACCATTGCATACTGACCAGAAGAATCATGCAGGAAGAATATAATATTTTACTTATTACTAAAACTGTTAAAGTTGAATATTAAAATACTTTGTTGTTTAATAAAATAATTTATTTTTGTTACATACCAAAAACTTAATAGCCAACATCTTCATTTGAGGACTCATATTTCTAGACAACTCAAATTTGCTTTACTTGCCCTAATTTGAGAATTTTTTTTATCCAGAGCGGAGGGTGGGGTATTTCCAAATTCCTGAATGCTAATGTTGATTTCAAGTGGTTAAAAGTTACCATTGTTGTCGTTACATCTAGGGAAGAATGTGCATATGTGGAAGGAAATGTCAAAGGAGTGGCCTCATGAAGTAGAAATCTCTCAACTGAGTGTGTTAGATTTTATGTTATTTCAGCTGCTTTTAAATGATATTTTGATTTGTTTGGAGAAGATATAATTAGATGCTCGTGGATGACATTACTTTTTGTTATTGGTAATGTGATCAAGGAGCTGATTGATCAAATGAACAAATGTTTAGCAATGTTAATTAGAAAAAGTATTTCAACACCTCATTATTTTAATATTACACTGGTTTTATAAATTAGGTATAGGCCAACATGCTGTTCAAACAACAGATTGAAAATGCAACCAATAGGTTAATTGATTGATAGGTAAGATAAGAATTTTTGTTCTAATTGAAAATTCTGTGAAAGTTAAAAAATTGAAATTATGTCATGTACATTTTTTCAAGACATGGGACAAGACATGTATCATTTTTGTAAAAGTTTGTATGAAAATAAATTATGTAACTAAAAGGGGGCAGGGGATTTGAGGAAGTATTACATAGGGATAGGAGGTGTTTAGTACTAAATAATGATATATTTTTAGTTTGTAAATGTTTACAAAAATAATTCCAAGCCAAAAAGTTAAAAGGAAGACGAAGACTATGTTCCTGTGATTGCAGTAGGTATCTGTCATCCTCATGGAATTATGACTCATGAAACATTGTATTGTAGAGTGATAATCAATCAATTAATTTTGTGTGGAAGGATAATTCATGAAGCCTTATATCTTGGGACATTTGTTCTTGGTAGCACAATGCAAAGACATGTCTGCATGATGCAAAGAATCTTGAACTCTGTGACTTGTGTTATCAGCTGTATAGCAGAAGTTTACGAATGAGTGAAGGAAGAAAAGTAGTAAGGTTTTAGCAAAAGGAACATAGATTTTGATGTAAAAGAAGTCTCCTGTTGGAAAAGAAGAAAAATTCTGACTGTATTATAGCCTCACCTCTCTCACCCAGAAACCTTAAAAATTTATTTTTATACCTTCTGTTAAAAATAGCACAAAAATTCCTTTATTGCATACAACTCTCTCAAACACTTACTCTCCCCCAACTGCCACCCCACCCATGATAAAATCAGAGGTCCTTTGCCAGGTGAATTCCTTTGCCACAATTGCAAAGTTAAATACACAGGTCAGATCAATGTCACATCTAAGAAAATTTACTTGCATGGAAACAAAAGACACAAATAGATCTCACTTTACAACACATCTCATAGATACAGGTGACATTTTCCATCTTGACTCTGACATAAAAATTCCTGAAATAAAATTACATTTTCAAACAGGAGAGCATTACAAATGTTTCACATTTTTCCATTTCTCCAGAAATCTGAAATTCTCATCAATGAACAAACCAACTTTCCCATGATCTGACAACTAAATCTTTTGCAGACATTGACTAACAAAAATAATCTCTGGTAACTGTTTTACACTCCCCTTCCTCATCAACTGATGCCTCCCAAGATCTTTCAAAAATATGCTGACCAGCCTCCTCATTTTTAGCCCCAAAAAGGTACATTTACTGTGTTCTTAACTTCCCTTTATGCACTGACTCTCAAACCTTGTCACCTGTTGGTAAGGTAAGCGGTTGAGGTTGTGAAAATTTGCAATATTTGTGTTTCAAATTGTTAATAATGTTTATTAATCTGCAAAAATGTGTTTTGATGTAATTTTTTCTTGTACTCTATTACACATACATAGATCACCTTCAAAAATTAATGTTTTGAAATTTTCTTACATCACTGTTAGACAAGATTGTTCAAATTGGCTATTTTGTCATCTACAAAACCTTTTAAAAGTTTTTGTATTGCATATTTTAGTCCACAGTTCCAGAGATAGTATGGAGAGAAAAAAGTCATAGTTCATAGAAAGCATTCGTAACTATTGTTTAGATTTTCTTTGAAAACAAAATTGGTTGCTTGATACTACAAGGATTAATGATCCACACTCATTTGATTTTAGTTTTAAAGCAATTTCTCCTATACTTTTCAAACATTTCGTATATATCATATCATGGTGACACATTAAGTAAAAAATATGTATAGATTTGAATTAATGAATAAAAATATGATAAATGGGTAGGCTTGTATGATACTATAATGTAAACACTATTTATGTAATTTTATATTTTCCTCACCAATAATGCTGCTGGAGTTACTACTTTCCACATCCACCTCCAGAAAAACTTCCAACAGTTAGAACGTACTCCTATCATTTCCTGAATATCATTTAAAAAGCGGTCTGCTCCATACACCCAGGAAATCAGAATACATTCAGAAATTGCAATGAGAAGTACAGACCAGTTTGCTGCATATTTGTCCACTAGCTGAAGCCAGTACATTCCACTCTGTAAACATAAGAATTTGAGAATTAGATATTTTTATTTATGTAGAACAACTTTGCTGCTACCTTTTAAATTTTTTTTATTTATATTAGTTGCTTCTGAATTGACATGATGCGTCTTGAAGTAATTGGGGGTGTTGAGGGCTTTGCACTTGCGAGTAATCCTCTATTATAGTGTGCTCAGAAGTAATCCTCCATTACTTGTATAAGTCATTATGTCACGTCTTGTTGCAGTCAGTTGTCAAGAGGGCCGCCAGATAGCATCTCTGCATACACGCCTCCTACTACGCGCTCCTGCAACACTATCCAGCAGCCCGAAATGGGAAGGAATTAGGATAGGGGTAGGGTTTAGTACATAGGGGTTGGACTAGTCCTTGTGAAGCAGCCAAACTCATTTTGTTGGTACAAATTTCACATAAGATTGTCTTGGAATCAAACCCAGACCTCCTTGGAAAGGCAAGCGACTTCATTCTGAGCCACCCAGCCAGCTATTTCTCACATTTCTCATGTGAATAAATATCAAATTTTTGTATGATGCTCTTATAGTTATTAAAAGAGTAACTTCTCTCGCAATAAACATTTTAAATTTGTGAAAAATTAAGTGACCTTTTTTGATCACCTGAGATTGATTTAGATTAAACAAAAATGGAATCAAAAACGGAATTACAGTAAATTAAAGGAGAATTAGCTGAAGAGAATTTTTTTATAGTTGATGTTGCTTCTCTGTAAAACATATTTATATTTTTTTAAGATCACTTTTATATCCAAAAATAACACATTGTTACAATCTAAATTATTTAAAATAATCAGAAAATGCAATAACTTTCTGAGCCCAAAAAGGAAACTCTAATATCTTTGTTATAATTTAATAATTTTTTTAAGATTATCTTATTTTAATACTTAATTTGTCTTGTTAACTACAGGGCACAATCAATGATTTTTGGCTTATCCAAATTGTTAATGAGACTGTGACAATATTTTTCCATCAGTTGGTCAGAAATAATAGCTTTTAAAAGATTACAAGGTTCTTCATTTCAAGGTAATTACTAATAGTGAGACTCTGGCACAATGAAATCCCCCCCCTCTTCACTCACGCACACAGTTGACTACTTCGCCACAGGAGATTCAAGTGAGATTTGATCTGGCAGGGGTTAGAAAATCAATTAAATTACAGTATTCTTGTGGTTACATTTATTAATAGTTTTACTTTTATTTTTCTATATATGGTCGTTTTTGCAAGATTTAAATATTTAATATCATTTGACAATCACTCCCTGTGTGGTTTCTGAGCTTTTTTGGTAGAGCACCATCCCCTTCCATCATAAGAGGTCACTAGTTCCCCATTCCTTTAAGTATATCTTTCTTGTCACACTTGCTTTTCCTTCCCCAGGAATCAACAGGTGGATCGTGTGGCTTGGAAACTACTGGAACCAAACATGAGTTTTCCTTTTTTGTGTTTATCTTTGACCTATCCCGAAGATGATTTGATTTATTTTTGTTTACTTAGTCAGAGAACAGTGAAAACTGAATGTGATTTATGAGGGAGAAGTGTCCAGAAGCAAAACAAGGGTCCATCTCAGCATTTACTCGATGGATCAGGGAAACTGGACAGAAGTCTGATCAAATGGGGGTCATTGACCTGGAAGCTGAAGTACATGAGTTGTTACACACATATTAAGTCTTTTTTTAAATTATAAAGTACCAATGTAAAGTAATGCGTTATTATCATTGTTAAAATAAATATTAATTTTCTTTTTAGGGTCAGTATAGTGTCTAATTGTGTAGAAACAGGTATGCAACAGAAAAGATTTTACTTTTAACTTAAATTTGTGTACCAATTTTAACCGTTTAATGTCATCTGGCGATGTGTTGTAACCTACATTTATTATTAATTGGATTTCTTATAATGAGCTATTTATACTGGCACCTAATGAATGATTTCTATGATTTGTGTTCTAATTACAAATATTTGCATGAAAATATGTTCCCATCATTAAGAAAAATCAATTTTGACAAAACTACAGATTCGTTAAAAAAATAGCCAAAATAATAGTTAGATTCCAAGGTCAATGAAGAGAGTCTTTAAGGAATCACGTGGGTAGCATTTTTTAATTATTATTAGAATAATTTTTTCTGCAATCTAAAGGTCTGGGTACTATAGAATGAGCATTCCCAGAATATTATTTCATATCTGAGGTGAGAATGTACATATCGAAAATACACGCAGGGAAAATACACTGCATATGAAAGAATTCTAAATGCGTAACATAATGAACTTCATTTCGTGATAAATTCCATTTAATGTACATTCCAATTGAAGTTTGACTGTATTGCGGGACCCAAACATTTTTTTAATCTAAAAATCGGCCAATTACTTTTTTTTTTTTTTTTTTGCAAAAAAAATTTATGTCATTGGCATCCCATCAATTGGCAAAGAATTGGAAAGATATGTAAATAATGTTCCTTTGAGCTGGTACGTTATTTCTACTCTTTGAGATCAATGTTTAAGGTACAAGATTATTTAATCTAGGGCAATATCGCATTTTCCATATAAAGGTAATTTTGAGAGCAAGATTTTATGGTCAATAATATCAAAAGCTTTCAAAAGATCTAAAAATATTCCAATAGGTGCTTCTTTTTGGTCCATTGAAACAACATCTTTAAGAAAAATTGCTGTTTCCTAGGTGTTGATTTTCTAAAACCGAGTTGTGAGCCTGATATCACTTTGTTTTTTCAGAGAAAAGTTTCCATTTGCATACAGAAAAGCCTCTCTAATGCTTTTAAGAAAACTGATCAAAGAGAAATTGAACGATAATTTTGAATTTCATTTTCGTTGCATTTTTTAAAAAAGTGGCCTAATTTTACTGTTTTGAAAATATCAGGAAATATTCCAGTGCATTGAAAATATGAGTTAAGGAGATCCACAAATTTTCTATAAACAATACGAAATTCAACCAAACTAATATTAATTTTTTATTTTCCTGACTATTTTGAGATTTCACTGTAAGAAGTTTCAGAAATAAACATTGTGTTGAAAAAGTTTTGGGATGCGTATGATGTTGAATTTTGTGGTTTTAACCCTCTGTGAGATCAGCCCCAACTCTAGAAAAATGTTGGTTGAAGAGATGCAACTTCTTCTGAATTTCTTGCTTCTCGTACATTATCTTTTAAAACAACATTCACTACAAAATATCAAGATGATGTGGTCATATTTTTTATGATATTTCAAATTGCTTTAGTTTTGTAACTAGCATTCAAAATATCCTGATTATTTTTGCCTGAGCTATTACTTTCCATAAAATTTCACAGAAACTTTATCAGGAATCAGTCCTGGAAAGAAAATATTTATTCTAGGAGACTTAAATGCAGAATTGGCAAGCAGATCAAGCAGAATCATAGTGAGGTATGGAAAATATATTATTAACGACAGCAGCCAGCGTTTAAGCAACTTGTGCAAAACAATTCCTCTGAAAATAATGAATGGATACTTTTGGCATATATGGATTCATAAATACACCTGTTGTCATCCAACAAAGAAAATTCTTTCTTTTATTGATTACATTATTCAATAAAACTTCCTGCCTAAAATCCTCAGATGTAAGAGATTACAGGAGCACCAAATGTGGATCAGACCACTTTATGATTAAAGATACCATCAAAATTAAATACAGAAAATAAACCAAAAAATAAAAATCAAGAATTAGAAGGTATTGTCCAAAAAATTACATATAATTTGAAAAGTTTAAAATAAGACCCGGTTGAGTTCTTAATATACAAAATGATACTGGCAATGAAGCTCAAAGACCCACCAAAAGAAATGGCACAGGAGTTATACTGCATTCAAAAGGCAGGTAATGAAGCACTGGGAGAAGAAAATGCAAATGATCATAACTATCCCACATTGGTGTACAGGAGAAGTTGAATAAATTTTACATGTTAAAAAATGTTGTTAACAAAAGTGGCTGAGGACCCAAGACGAAGAAGACAGAAAACTCTATGAAAGGGAGAGGTGTTATGATTAAAAAATAATGTATGGGAAGTTATATGTGAGAAATAGGTTGGAAAACCTAAAGCATGGATGTCTAATTACTTTAAGATAATTACAATTGTATGGTCATGTAAGAAGAATGAATGTTGTCAGACGGCCAAATGGAGCATATGAGTACTATTGTCCTCCAAACTGAAGAAAAAGAGGCATATCTTGTCACCCTTTGACAACAAACCATTGAAAGAGCAAAGGAAGAGAAGGACTCTCAGAAGGTGACTGGAAAAATAGCGAGGCAGGTTGAGATGCTGCCAATCCACTGCCGCGACGTTCGTCTGCCGCGCAGGTCTGTACGTGCTCATAAGGCTACACGTGACGCGAAATTTCCGGTGCGGCCATTCCGCGTAGGCTGCGAACCTTTCGCGCTGGTCTGTCAGAGCCTCAAATGTTACAAACTTCTATGACATGTAGAGGAGACGTAGATGATTACTTTTCACCAACGAGCATATAATGGGAAATATCAGATAACGAACGTTCACATGTGAAAGGTAATTTTAATTGGTAAGCAGCTTGTCTTGCAATCATGTTTGGCAGGTACACGAAATCGCTGTGGCTGCGCCAGAATGTGGAGCTGCCAAAATTTTAGCAACTGAGTTTTCCAGAGAAAAGGGAGCCCAAACCGAGGTGAAGCCGTTCGGTCACTTGCCGTAGCCTATGTTACAAGCTATAGCACAAGTGCATAGTCCAAAGTGTAACGATAATTATTTACAAAACTAAACGACGAAGAGTATCCAAATTTGGCAATTTCAGTCTGTACATTACATATAGAATAATGTCCTGGCGAACTAGCAACGAGGACTGAATCACCCTATATAAAAGCGTTTCTCGTCCTTTGTGGCATGAAGGTATAAAATTCTTCGTATTTTTTTCCTTTTTAGGTCAAAATCGTAGACCCCTTTTCTTCGGTTCCTAAACAGATATTAACAATCCGATGGAAAATCGTAGATAAAGAATATAAAAGCACCTAAGGGCCCAAGGGCATGTGCTCAGAAAGCGTACGTGTATTGGCATTTTCGATTTCGTGCATGAATAGAAGTGAGCGCGTTTTGTTTATCGGATGAGGAAAACTGTCACCAAACGCTGTCGTAATTGACGCTCTGGTGTGAACAGTCCCGCGGATTTCGTCGCCACGTCTAGCGTGGAACTTTCCGCGATTCACCCGTTGAGGATTTTCCTTGCCGGTCTGTGGGAGCCTTTATTCTATGACACATGTAGTGGAAGGTGTGGTCATATCGGACAGCGAGTGGTATCGGACAAAAGTAGTTTAGGGCACTGGGCCCTGGTGATAGTACGTGCCACACTGTCAGTGTGTTCCTGGAAACTAATTAGCTTTGCAAACGCCATATTGTGTGAGTACATCAAGCAGTTTGGTTAGTGCGCCACGTGTTACGTTTTTTGTAGGTTGCGCATTGTACGAAGATAACTTTGGAGCTTTGAAACTTCTCTTAGTGTAAGTTTATACATATTGTACTGTGACTAGTATGTTTACTAAGGTGTATTTGTTAGGTTACAGCAGTACAAGGTCGTTTGTACAATTTATTCATGTGTTATATTCTTCTTTAAGGACATTATTCTTATTATTTTGCGCATTTCTTGTGAGTATGTTGTTAAGAGGTAATATTCGAATACCAATGTGAATTTTGTTCGTGTTTCAGGAAACTATGGGTAAAATTCGCGAGAAATGGGAGGAAATAATATGAAGATAGCCATTGTGAAGTTGTTTTAAAAGAAATGTCGATAAGACAGGCTAGTGCTAGATATTCTTACCAAAGAACACACTAGGAGATTGGGTATAAATACTGGCTGTACGACGAGAGATAAAAGCCAAGCCTAATACTCCATTAAAATGATTTTGCCATTATTTCTTCAGTTGTCCAATACCAACTTCCACTTTTCAGACATGTTAATTTTCAACGATTTTTACTATCCCCAAATAAACATATTATTTTACTTTCAAACCAAACAGCTTTGATACAGTGCATGAGTAAGAGATTTAAGTTTTATATTCTGTATCAAACGAATAATTTTATCTAACCTTAATTTAAAAAAATCATATTTAAAGCAAAGGAGGACGATACCACCCGACCTTCCCATAATGCCATGTGGTTTTAACGTTTAAAATTATTGATTAAAATTATTGAGCAAATAAAATGAAGGAGAATTGCGATTTTGAGAAACTAATGTCATATTTTAATTTTATATCTCGTCAATGGTCTCCCCAAGAAAACAGTTATTTTGTTGAGAATAAACTCTGTGACTTTACTCGATGTTATAGTGAGTCGTGTTCGGCATATGAGATTCTAGAGTTTTTATTATCTGAAATAGTTCTATTTCAGATATCTGTATTCAGATATACAGTAATTTGTATTGTATATTTCAGATATATTGTAATATCTTAAATAATTTAATTTTCAAGGAGAAAGGCTAGCCATTATACCTGCTTTCCTATCTAGCCATTCATTTCAAAATTCAAAGTGGAGGAAATAAACACTTACGTTGAATAATACACAAAATAATTATAAAATTTGCAACTGTACTAAATAACTTCAACCAAAGCAGCCGGATTCAAATCCTCAATTCATAGTCGCTAATTACAATATCACGTAACAGGTAATACAGGAACAATACAGTAATAATACGTAACAGGTAAATCGGAAGTTTAAGGTGACACTGTTCTTTTGATACGAAAAATTTCGTTCACCAGAAAGGAGTCTCAACAACGTGAACAGAAGAATTTTAAAGCCAACGCACTTCGACCCCAAGTGGTTGCTAACGCACGTCGCTACCCGACGGATCCAACGAGCTACGTTCCCGCTCTCGCGATCTGGTTCGCGCCTCCGCTCTCTCTCCGGCGCTCACGCTGTTTTATAAATCTCCCTCACTTTCAAGTGAATTTCTTTTAAAGGGAAATTGTACGTTCTGACCTGCACTTTGATTCTTTCGTTCCTTCACAATATTCAATCGTTAAAGAGAACCAACAGAACCGTGCCACCGTCAACTTCCAATCAACCATACAACGTTTTATAATAACATTAATTTGATTTTAAAATACATCAGGCCTCCACTCATTTAATTAGTCATGAGACATAGGTTTTCAAGATTTACGTATTGCCCAAACAATATATACTTACATTTGTGGTGAAAATGAGACCTCCAAAGTAACCAAATACCGATACAACAAGAACAACCCACACTTTGTAATCTCTTAGGTTTGGAAATCTATCCAGAATGGCTGTTGTGACGGTCTCCATGAGAGCAAACTATAAAATATAAAAGTTCACACAATTTTGATCAGTGCACCAAATATATTTAGGAACATACTATTTTTAAGTGCTTATTGATATAATATAAATAAAAAATGTGTTTTAATTTCAGATCCTGAGTAGAGCTTATCACAAACAGAGATAAAAAAATATTCTAATTATTATTCATAGATCAAAAAAAAGGGTAAAATATTTGCAGGTCTTATCCGTCAACGAATTCAACGAAAGAATCTGTCGTGAGACTGAAGAGCGCAAGACAGAAATGACCGAGTGCTTTGCATTTAGTAGTTTAAAAACAAGCTGCTTTCAATTTCGAACATGAAATCGATCATCTTGGGAAAAGCGTATTTTGACATAAAAATGCCTTGGAAAGTATGGTTCCACAAATTCAAGATTGCGTTATGTTAAGTCCGACGACCAAATCCCCGTCGCTAACTTGGGAACAACGAAAAGGAAACTAGGCTCTGAAGTATTTTGCCATCAGCGTACTTTAGAAATCATGCGATGCCCAGTCTCAACTATTTTATGAAAATCGCGAAGGCTGAAGGCACACCTGTCGCCAACAGGCAAAGGCGTCAGCAAACGTTTGTAGAGTTATTGTTTTTATGCTACTTTGCACTATCAATGTACTCTGCGTTGGTCGTTCTCAGTTTTCTCAAAGAAGAGAATTGATTACTTTCCGTTGGGTGTGACGAGGGATAAGAACGAATTTTTCTAGGAAAGGAAAAAAAGCTGATAATCTTTAACTCTATTTTTAACTTACTTTACTAACTGGAACTGGAATTCTTTTGTAGTTTGCCACAACTTACTACAAATATAATTATGTCATTTAATTTTTCACTACATATTTGTTGTTGTGTTGACGGGATATAGGTCAAATCACCTGATCAACATTTAAAATACGTGGCTTTTACAGCAAGTGAACATAATTTAAACGTTTTGTACTTCCATAATAACATTAACAATAATAATAATAATAATAATAATAATAATAATAATAAGAAGAAGAAGAAGAAGAAGGAGAAGAAGAAGAAGGAGGAGGAGGAGGAGAAGGAGAAGAAGAAGAAGGAGGAGGAGAAGGAGAAGAAGAAGGAGGAGAAGGAGAAGAAGAAGAAGAAGGAGAAGAAGGAGAAGAAGAAGGAGGAGAAGGAGAAGAAGAAGAAGAAGGAGAAGAAGAAGAAGAAGAAGAAGGAGGAGAAGGAGAAGAAGAAGAAGAAGGAGAAGAAGAAGAAGAAGAAGAAGAAGAAGAAGAAGAAGAAGAAGAAGAAGGAGAAGGAGAAGAAGACTTAGGACGTCATGGCGGGCGTAAACGACCTTGAAAGAAAACACCTACCTGAGAGTCCAGGCCCAGCGTGAGCAGCATTACGAAGAAGAGCAGCGACCAAACAGGAGACACCGGAAGGCGAGTGACAACTTCCGGGTAAACTATAAAGGCTAGTCCAGCGCCTTGGTCCAGCACCTTGGTCACCTCCACATTGAGCTCGTGGGCGAGGAAGCCAATGACGGAGAAGATAACGAGCCCGGCGAAGAAGGACGTTCCGATGTTTGAAATTGCGACGATGAGCGAATCCCTGCGGAAGGAACATGGCAATAGAACAACCAAAAAGCATATTATCAAATCTGTCAAAATATACATCCTTACGATTAGTGTATGAAGTATCCAGGGAGCAATTTTACATAGAAGATTTAAGATATCAACTGCTACTGCCCTGTACGGAGGCGTACAAGAATCTACTACAGGAATTACAAAAGAAAAAGGACGAAATGTGGTTAGAAATTTACAGCACAGACCCTATGATAAACACAGAATGGATGAGAGTCTAATATGACTTAAGAATATGACTCTTTTTTTTAGCTGCACATGTTTTCCACTATCAAATTGCCAAACGGAAAACCACCACAAACCAGAAGAATTATGCGTGTGTAATCTATATGAAATTTTTGTGACATATATCATGTAAAAATGTGGGAAAGACTGACATTAGCACTAACAAAATTTTGTGAAGGCTAACTCTGCACACTGTGCGACAGCTATTACTATTATTATAATAACATATCGCTATAGACCTGAAGAGGGGGTGCAGTAACTTCAGAAACGTCGCTGAAAGAACATCTTTACTTGTTATAAAATAAAATATATAAAAAAAATCTTCTGTCTAAAATTTTTAAGGGACCTGTTTTAAGAGGTGAACAGTAAAGGACCTTCCTTTGTTGTTACAGATTTTAAACGGACCTTGTTGAACACCCAACTGCTCGCATATTATATAAACAATGATAGATCTGTTGTGTTTTGAATGAGAATAATTTTCACTGAAAATATGAAAATTGAAAAGTTACAAAATTCATAGTTTCGTAATTACTTGATGACCATGAATTAAATAGTTATTAAATGCGATTAGCTACCTTTGCGATTTACAAATTCCTTTTCCCCTAAACCGATAATGCACCTCTTTGTTTTCTGCTCATTAACCGTCGGAAACATTGCCCAGTACGATTTCATTCCCTGTTTTATTGTTCAGTGGAAAGAAATTGACCTACTTGTAACAGTTGTTGGAAAACTTGTTGTAGGAGGCCAGAGTGATGAGGCCTCCCCAAGCAGGGCTCAGCGCGAAGAAGATCTGCACAGCCGCGTCGCCCCACACCTGCAAGACAAATGTCCTCGTCAGTTGGTTGTGGAATCCAGGGTTGAGTTGAACTGGATTTATGCCTTATTTTACGTGGCGAGACTCAGGCCATGAGGCCTGCTCTTGCGTCCGACCACGCAAATTTTGCTACGCTCCTTTCACCAACTAGCAGAGAAAGGCGGTATTTGGGTGAGAAACTAGCTCAGAGGCGTCATTTAGGCTTGAGGATCTTTTACATGCAAGTAAATCTACTAACATGGGACAGCCGGCTTTATTTCCCCTCCTTCCCCTTAAGGCCCTTAAAAATCCACGGCTTCGATCGAGTTTGAACCCACCAACTTGGGTACAACAGTCCGATACGCTAACCGTTACACCATCCATCGCCGCGTGCAAACATTGGCCGTTAGATGGCTGCAAATCCGTCCAATAAAAAAAATTCAACTTTCCGGGCGGGACATTTGAATTTTCATTAAAATATGTATTTGAATTTTTTTTAGGTAGTGACCCAACGAAATGCTTCATTGTTTTTGTTTTTGGTTTTTGAACATTGCAGTTAATAGTTTATATAAAAAATTATATCTGTTGTAATTATAAGTTGTATCTCAATATTTAAAAATTAGTTGTGATTATTCTCATGACTACATTAGATGGAAGGAATACTTTAGGGATAAACTAATTATTTTCAAATGAGGTTATTTTATTTATCACATTGTCATATCTCATTGAAATATTTTTTGGATGATTGTAGCTAAACTTAATTTTAAACGGCGCGTTCTAAAATTAACTGTAAATTCTGTTAATGTGATATATTATATATTCATGTTGTGCTCGACAAAGATGCTATGAGTTTCAGAACACACCCTGAACCAGAGGTCTAAAAACTAGCATTACTCACTTCTGAAAATAATTTGAACTCATTAACAAATGATTAATAAAAAGTCACGTATAAAGTGAAAAACTAAAAACCAAACTCACTGTCAATGTCGTTGTGGTTGTTCTTTGACAATTTTGTCTTAGTCTGAAAACCCACCCAAAACTGCACATGTTTTGATGCATTTCCGCCCATTGAACGGAATTCCGCCAAGTCAATTTCTGTGCCGCGAGAAAGAGCCATTTTCCAGCTCAAATATCAGAATTCCGCCCAATCTGTCAACTTTGGTGAAACCACCAGAAGTCTGTTAGAAAATCTTTAATAAATGAGAGAGAATTGAGTCGTGAGAGTCTATTCGTAGGCAAATGTTGCTTTGTGCATGTGATAGGTTCCTACATGAGCTACTCATTGGGATTACACACACGGTGCAGGAATTATGTTGAATATAACCGACAAAAATAATAAAGTTTGTGCATATTTCTTCATAATTAATATTGAAACAGGAAACATGTAGGAAATTAACCCCCATTCTGTTAATATAACAAGAACTTTGAATATAAATTTCTGGTATGACAATTAGGTAAACGGATATAATAAATTGATAATATTTTAAGGTCCATATAGACACCTTTTAAGGTTTACCCCAACACATGTGAATCTGACCTGCCCAGAAGAAGCAGTTTTTAGAAAAACAAAAGTGTTATTTGGGGAATCCCATCCTCAATATTACAGCTTTCGTAGAAGCCAAGAATTAGCTTGTGAATGTCAAGATCACACAGTATTTCTTCAACATCAAGGTCAGGAGTCTAGTGCCGAATTTAAACACGCAAATTAATAATTCGAAGTTTCTAATTTGTTGTCGAAAAATGTTTCTCTTCTGCACTATAAGGAACGGCTATTACTATCGTATAAAATATTTTTTTTTGAAGATTACGATCCCTAGCTCTGATTGGGCTACCCGATGTTTTTTGAATAGCGTAGATGACTCTTCGCAGTGTCTCCCATCACGTGTCACACGTGCTTAAACGGTCGCCAAGTACACAAATTTCTCGTACGAACTGTAAGAGCACCGCGAATGATAATGCTCATATGTAACTGAAAGTGTGTCCTCACCTCATATAAACTAATCAAAAAATGCGATATTCTTTCTGGGAAACGATTGCAGCCAACTCGCATGCGCTTACATTAGCCCGTGGCTGTCTGAACTCCAGAACTAAGTATACTTCGATTAATTTAGAGCTTCATTTGACAGATCATCAGCTGTTACGACGTCATCCAATCGGGAGCATACATATTACTGCAGTGACGTCACTATGGTGTCGATCAACCTCCCGTTGGAACAGCTGATAGCAGCTATGTTTAAATCCAAGTAGTATAATAAAAAAAGTGACATCTCACCACGGCGTTGGAGAGCCGCTGCCAATCCGGTGTCAGGTAGAAGAGGATGCCAGTGGACGCGCCGGGCAACGTCACTCCACGCACAAACAGGATTACCAACACCACGTACGGAAACAGCGCCGTGAAGTACACCACCTGCGCAACAAGTCTCCGTGAGATACAAGTAAGCTTTCACAAGCAGGCGTAGCAAAAAATGTGCATATATGCATTCATCCTTCCTTGAGGTATTTATTTTGTTATTTATTTCACGTCAAAAACAGTTAAAAACTATGTATACTGCGGGGAGAAGTGTTCGGAGTGTGTACGTTTTTTCCTAAATCTGGAATCCCTACCCTAAGCCATATACAAGTTGAATTCTGAATACAGTTGAAATGCTTAACTTACACCTTGTTTTACTTTCAAAAGGTCTGAGCGTTAATATTACGGTATAAAAAATTGGAAGCTCACTTCGAAGTAATCAAGGTAAGCTTATGGGAATTATTCTTGCATTTCTGTGTAATGTGCTGCAAATACTCTAACAGTAAATTTTAATAATGTTTGTTTCCTTTGTAGAAGTAAGAAATGACCCTTGTTCCTGATTATCGAAATAATTGCAGATACGCACCGCAGGCACTTCGTTTGTTTTGGATCGTACTTTTTTGAATGATGGCTGAAGTGTTAGTCGGGAAAGAAGTACAATATTATAACGTTACGCAACCATTCCCAATAATAGGAGAAAGTATTTGTTGTTGAAGAAGCTCTAGTTTCCATTAATTGAAGAATGACATGAACACACGACTTGAAAATTTGCTAATATTCGTCAATTGTTAGATATTTCACGAAAACAGTAATGATACGTTCAAAACACTATTGAATAATGATGTTACATAGATAAATTATTGCAAACAATGGATTTCAGAAGTTTCTTCTCGTTTGTTCAACAGTTTATAGAAGTCAACTGACGTCCCCTTACATGAACGCATGAATACACGCAAGAAGTGACAATTATCTGATTATTATACTGACAATATCAACAAGCTGACCTTGATTTCAACATTGATTTTGAAGTTTCGGTGGCAACAGCATAACAAAGACAAACTACAAAATATGGCGTGGCAATGGTTGCAGAACACCGCAGCCGCGTGGGCTGTGAAGAAAAAAACGACGATGGCGGCAACACAAGGGGGGAATGGTGGCCTCGACGAGAATGATCAAAATTATGGTGACGACAAAGAGAATGAAGGCTACATAGAGGAGAACGACGAAAATGATGAGGATGACGAAAACGACGAGGACGTTGAAAATGATGAGAATGACAGGAACGAAGAGGATGAGAATGACGAAAACGACGAGGACGAGGATGATGATGACGATGACGATGAGGACGGAGATGAAGAGAGGAATGGCAACGAGGGGGAGAATGATGACGAGGAAGAAAATGATGAGAATGACGATGCCGAAGATCATAATGAAGAAGGCATCGGTGATGATGACGAGTTTGATAACCAGAAGAATGACCGCGACGTCAGCAGCGGCGATGTGTTGCTTCCCCTCCGATTACGATAAAACTAATAAATTTGTTTACACTTAGAAAACCATGCCCACAACCATCACGGTACTGCTGCCAACTTCCAAGAGAAAATTATTTTGAGCGTTGATGAGCTCTTAATAAAAGTTTAAAAGACTACAGGTAAGGCATTGTTTTATCAATGACGTTTTTTTGAGTTGAAGTTTGTCACTGAAAGGAAAGTGCGAAATATGTAATATATTCATATAAAATGTAATAAATAATTCGGCGTTTTATTCTATGTGTTGCTGCTTGTTTGCAAAATTACGTCATGCGCATTTAAAAAAAAATTGAGCCCAATACAGTACTTTACAGACGAACCCTAAGGCCCAAAACAGTAAGAATGTTTGCATTCAAATCTAGATTTACTTAATTAAAAATTCTATCATGGTTTTATACATGGCATTATTCTAACAATTTTATTATATTGATTGATTGTTAGTGATTGTGGGCGGGTCAACTGATAAGGTTATTAGTTCCGTAGGTAAAGTGTATGTTTTCCGTCTGAAGGTTGGGGTGATTTTACATCACTGGATGGCGGGATTCGGCGCCGACCTACTTATGCTAGCGGAGTTTTCCCTAACAGGTACCTCCCGCCAGCGAGGCCCCGCCCCAGCCAGAACAAGCTCTAAGCTCCCGACCGGTCTCCCGGCATGTGTGCTAATGTAGTGCATCTGAGTGTAAATGTGTGTAAGCAAGAGGTGACGATAGAACAAGGAAGTGTAAGAAAAGATAGTGCGCGGTCCGTGGCCCGTTTGTTAGGGCACTGCTTCGGCACTCGCCTGATGTTGGTAAAAAAAACGGAGAACTATCGATCAGGGAAGCCGGACGCTACAATTTTCCTCCAGACAGCGACTGAATTAGCTATGTAGCTAGTGCCGCTGGATGGCGAGATCCGGCGCCGACCTACCGTCGGTTAGCGGAGTTTTCCCAAACCAGGTGTCTCCCACCGGCGGGGCACTGTCCCAGCCAGGACAAGCTCTAAGCTCCCGACTGGTCTCTCGGCCTGTGTGGTTGTGTAGTGCATGTAAGCGTGTGTAAGTAAGGGGGTGAAGATAGGTCAAGGAAGTAGAAGGAAAGATGGCGCGCGGTCCGTGACCCGTTTGTTAGTGTACTGCTCCGGCATTCGCCTGGTATTGATCGGAGAAACCACGGAAAACTACTGATCAGAGCAGCCAGTCGCTAGAATTCTCCTCCAGACAGCGACACAATTCGACCTAGCTGACAAGCTAGTGTCAAAAATCCTTCCACCGTCGGGACTCGTACCAAGGACCTCCCGATCAGTGGTACCGCAGTGACATCAGTTGGCATATCTATTAAGTACAAGGAAACAACTTTATTTTGGACTGTAGCTGGTGCGTGAAGAACCCTCAAGTTTTTCCTCGCTTATCCCAGGAATTTAAGGAACATTTGTGAAAAATTCCTTGCGAAAGTCCATCCCTTCTGTCGATATCGGTCCTGCCGAGGGGAAAACTGATAACTCTTCCCCGTTTCTCATGATCACTCGATCTCCCTATGAATAAAGTAACCCGTTTTAATTTCCACTTAATTATGGTCAACAAAATCAACTATGTGTCGTATGGGGGTGAAGTGTAATCTGCACACGATTTTGTAGATCCAGAATACCTATTGCACGTTTTTACTGATTATAACTGAATTATACGAGGCGTTTTCGGTAAGTTCAAAGTACAATTTTTTTAATGTGATTTTTTAAAGCCAATTTTATTTTTACATGAAAATACATTTTTAAAACTATTTTTCAACATAGTTTCCGCCAATGTTCAAACACTTGTCACAGCGGGTGGCCAGGTTTTGTTCACCATCTTCAAAGAGACTTGCCGCCAGTATCGACAGCCACGACTCTTCAGCGTTTTTCGTCTCATCGTCGGATCCAAAGCGCTTGCCACCTAGACCGCGCTTCATGTGTAGAACATATACAAGTACTTCTATAAACTATACTACTATACTATACTTCTATAAACAAGTGATAGTCGGGCGGCGCCTAGTCCCGGCTGTACGGCAGATGATCGACCTTCACCCAATGAAACTGTAGTATAAACGATTAAATGACACCAGCAGTATGGAGCCGACATTGTCATGGAGCAACACAATTCCTTTTCTGATAATTCCTCTTTGTTTGTTTTATGTGGCACGCTGAAGTTTTGTTAAAGTATGGCAATATCGTGCCACATCCATGGTTTCACCTCTGGGAAGAAATTCAGTAAGCAAAACGCATTTCCTATCCCAGAACACAGTACACATGATTTTTTGTGCTGACATTGTCACTATGAACTTTTGTTTTTTCGGGCAATGAGTAGGTCTACACTACATCGATTGTTGTTTCTATTCTGGTGTGAAATGTCAAACCCATGTTTCTTCACCTGTCACAATTTGGTTTAAAAAGTCTTCTCCTTCTTCACTGTACAGTGTAAGTAATGTCAGAGCAATATCAAGTTTACGGAAACGCATGCGGTCAGTAACGATTTTGATCAAAACAGTACATGAAATTTGTGGAAATTCCTCTGTAAGCGTTGTCATTGTAAAACGTCTGTTCTCATGAATTTCTTCAACTTTCCTTACTAAATTATCGGTGGCAACAGAAGGCCGACCACTCCGAGCCTCATCGTGGACATTTGTTCGACCTTCATGAAACATTCTTACCCACTTTCTCACCTTTCTAATCACTTATCGCGTCTTCACCGTAAACTTCTTTAACTTGACCATAAATTTCGGCCGGTTAAACATTCCTTGCGTACAAAAACTTAATCACGGCATGATTCTCACCGTCGGTGGGGGAACTAATTGTCTTAAACATTTTAAATGTGCACAGCAAACTGAAAACACAACATAGAGCAACCAAAATTGGTACAATTTAAGGCCAGTGAACAAGAAAGACTAGTGCGCATGCACAAGACGCCCACCACAGCGCTGCGGCGGCGCTAGACTGAAACCAAATCCAAATATACTTCGTAAATAGAGATATCCAAGAAGAGTGGCGAATAACATTTAAAAAACGAGAAAATGTCACTCTCGAATAATTCACTAGCAAAGAGATTTCATTTGTATAAGAGAGAAAGGTTGGACCTGAGAACTAGGAGAACTCGTGTTCAATTGGCAAATAACTCGAAAGATGAGTAAATAATATTCTTTGACGCCATTATGCTGTTTGTAGTCATTGTGATAGATGTTGAAGGTACGAAGATATCCAATCTGGGCAATCTCTACTCAAGGTAATTTTGAAAGAAAATATATAGTCAATGACATGGAATAATTCTGGAAAATATGAAAATATTTATATAAATGCTTCATTTTTATTTATTTTTGAAACAGCATCTTAAGAAAGGTATTTTCATAGATTTTGATTTTTTAACCTGTATTGATGAGTTGAAAACACTTCCCTTATTTTCTCGCGTTACTTTGCAAGAAGAGAAAGTAATGAATTCATTGACCACAAATCTGTGATTTTTCGAGAGAAAAGCTTATTGTCAGGCCTATAAGCGAAACATTGAATAAATCTTCGACCAATATGTAGTTAATTACTTCCTCTATTTTTTTGCGAAGACAGAATTCTTGTTTTGTGGTTCCTTGAAACCGAAAAATTGATTGATATCAAACATCTCTGAGGTAAACGCTATTGCCTAATCCATCAGACGATTTTCTCCAAAATTGATATTCCACGATCAAGGTCTAGAGAATTTAAAACGAATTTTGATTTTGAGGGTTAATTTTCTAAAATCTCAATCTGTTCCCCCAAAAAAAGAGACTCTAATTTTCTTTATTGAACTACGTCGTCGAATAGCGTAAAACATCGTGAAAAATAACGCTATTGCATTTTCGTTAAAATTCATAATTTTTCTCAAAATCAGAAAAGTTCGCAAGAAAGTTCGTGGATTGTAAAACAAAAATTGAGATATAGTCCCATATTCAAAATTTTCACTTAACTAATTTTATTCAAATAGAAAAAAATAGAATGGATTACTTTCTGACTGCCCCTTGTATTTTATACTATTTTTTGAAACGTTCTTCTAAGCTTTTACTAATGAGTTTTAACAAACTTTTAGTTATCAGTTTCAAAGGAACATTTCTTTATACCATAATATACATATTACAAACACGTTCACTGTTTGTGTTGATCTTTGGTGTGGTTTACTGCGAAAACGACCAACGTGTACTTCATAAACCTCGAGTTTGTAGCACTTTCTACTCACAATGTGTCTGTAAAAGTGACGTTCATTTAAGACTTTGCTTGTGAGAGCATGCATTAAGAAACTTGCTTCAGCTCACCTTGCCTGATGACTGCACCCCCTTGCAGAGGCAGAGGAAGACGATGGCCCACGCGGCGAGGAGGCACATGGCCATGGAGAGGCGCACCTCGCCCGTCTCCTCTATTCCTTTTGATAGTCCCAGCACCGAATTCCTGCAACATTCAATGTCAGATTGTTAGTGATTCCGAGCACGTCAACTACTAGACTAATTGATCCTGTAAGTGTAGTGCATGTTTTTGCACAACTACGAGTGGTGGTGGTGGCGGTGACCTTTCCGCGCTGTATGGCGAGATCCGGCGCCGACCTACTGCCGGCTGGCGGGTTTTTCGCCAACCAAGAATCTCCCACCAGCAGGGCACTACCCCAGCCGGGACAAGCAATATTTCCCATACCTAATAAGACCTCTTTACACTTGCGGTTGAACTGTCACGGTCGACTGAAGTTCAAGAGAATACGTGAATGGCATAGAATTCCTGCAACATTCTATGTCAGATTGTTAGTGATTCCGAGCACGTCATCTACTAGGGTAATCGATCCCTTAACTGTAGTGCATGTTTTTGCACGGGCTGTGGCGGTGGCCTTTTCGCGCTGTATGGCGAGATCCGGAACCGACCTACCGCCGGCTGGCGGGTTTTTCGCCAACCAAGAATCCCCCACCGGCGGGAGGCTACCCCAGCCGGTACAAGCTCCCGACCTGTCTCCCGGCATGTTTCGTAATGTAGTGCATGTTAGTGTAAGTGTGTGTTAAGGGTGAGGATAGAACAAGGAAGGGGTAGGAAAGATCGCGCACGGTCCGTGGACTGTTTGTTAGAGTACTGATCCAGCATTCGCCTGGTGTTAATCGGAGAAACGATCAAAGAGAACGGAAAAATGCAGGCAAGAACAAATAATTATTAGCTTTATTCGATTTGTATGAGAAAGTATGCATTTCAAGGGAAAGAATCCTCTCTTAGAATCGATTTTCCTCAGTTCAATTGAGACATATTTTCCATGCATAATAAGACCTCTTTACACTTGTGGTTAAACTGTCACGGTCGACTGAAGTTGAAGAGAATACGTGAATGGCATAGAAAATCGTTTGAGCTCTACGCACCAAGACGGTGTATGTTGCATATTTAGTTACGTAACATAAGAAAACTAGTGAATCTACCTCAGCACAAGCTCTCGCATTATTTGTCACGATTGGTTAATATCTTAATAGTGCAGCTTCTAATCTGGCCAAACCTCAGTAATTACTTGAAGAAATAATGTTGGTAAACAAGCCGCTAGAGTTCAAAATATTTGTACGGATTTTTTTAATGCAAAAGTTTACATGCAAATTTCTTTCTGCTCTCAAATTCGGTGTATTGTGCTTAATTCTTACGTAAAATAGAAGAAAAATTTAACCCAAATCAATTTTGAATTAGAGCGAGTGACGAGTCAAAAAATTTTTCCCGAAACTACGAACGACTTCATTTGAATGCTACAATCAACAATGAATTTTTAATGCAAATCTAACACAGATGAACTTTACATATAATCGCGGAAACTTTTCTCTTTTCAGGAGGAAAATTTTAAAAAATTTGGAGTCTTTTAATGAGAAAATCTTGTATTCCAACTTTTTTTAAACTGTCACAATTTCAGTCAAAATAACATGAAAATTATTCATATTTTGAAAAGAATGTTCATAACATCCAACATAGATCTAATTTTAAAGTTTTTTTTAAGAAAATATCTCACCAATAATGTACTCGTAATTAATGGAGAATTATAAAAAATAAACTTTTTAATTTCTAAATTTCAGAGGTTTAACTAAAAATAATATGTGCATTATTTTTACAAGCGTTCTTTCTCCATTTGAATAAGACATTTTTTTTAAAAATATTGAAAATATTTGAAAAATGTACTATGAGCATTACGTCCTCATATACATCCGAACATTAATATATTCGTTTCTATTTGAAAGGACCACAGCATCAGCCAGATCGATTGAGGGAATATCAATATTGGTGAATATTGACGGAGAAGTAGACCTTTTGAGAACTTCTTTACGATAACAAGGACTGAAAAAACGTGGACTTCCAGTGAATTACGTATATGAGGATGAAATTTACTATGTATAGGAGCAAGAAAAATCAACTCTTTTGTTATCAAGAACTCGCAAAATGTTATTCTGTGGAGAAATCAACACACATTTTCCAGAATTATACAACACTTTCATTGTGTAGTAGATTCGAAAGATTACTTTTTACAAAAAGTAAAACGTAAACCAGACAGTTTTAAGTTATATTCATAAAGTGGTGAATCACTGTATAATCCAACAAACATTTAATAATGTACTATGCATTCCAATTCATTAGATTATAAAATTCGCCTATAATATAAATAAAACCACGTACGAAGTATTTTTTTGTAATAAAAAAGTATTTATTCTCGAAAATGACCGAACGAAAGTAGCTATTATATTCTGAATGCCTCATTTCAATTTAACTATTAGGGGGCCAGAACAAAGAAAATGTGAAAACCTTTTGATAAACACAATTGTAAATATTACAGGAAATAAAACTAAAACTTTATGTAAATTGAGACGACAACATTTTCGTTAATTATTTTGTTAAGATAAATTTGTCCATTAATGAGTACAAGGTTCGTAAGTGATAAAGATAAAGAAACTTTGTTTACATTGTTGCTATGGCAGCTAATTGTTTCAAATGTCATTAAGTTGCAAAGCACAATATACGAACAAGCTCAAATATACTTAATAATTACTATATAATTATATACTATATTATTATTATTATTATTATTATTATTATTATTATTATTATTAATTTACAGAAATGTAACAAGGTTGTAAATATTACGGTTTCGCCGAATGGTCTTGTGGAAAGGGCTGGGGGATATGCACCCATATGGATGCAAGTCTGTGGGTTTCAAACCCGGAAATGGTATTAATGTTTTCAGTCATGTTTGTGGCATGAAGGGTAATCCCAGTCCCTCGTTTATCGCACCAATATCGTAATCCTTCATTAATCCCTTGTCCTGACGAATAACAGTGTGAGATCTGCCCGGAAACTGCTGTCTGTCTGTGTAATTCACCAACTGGCTCCATACATCCAGAACAATAATAAAAAGACCGAAACGGTTCAAGAGGTTGCTTCGTCGTGATTTTCAGGAAGGACGAGAGAGCTTTTCAGTGGTAATGAATAATAATAGATACCCCAGAAGGCTTTGGTATACAGTCGCCGATAGATGGGGAGGAGTGAGGACAAAATCAAACAGGTAACCCCGACTGAAGAGAGAGTGGAAGTACGAGGGTAAGCAAATAAATAAGTTGCAAACGTCAATTTACCATACACCTTTAAATAACGTGTGCATATTTGACCGGCACGCAGCAGCTCATGAATGCTTGTCATAGAGGATGCGAGACACCGTGGTTTCGGACTCGGGCAGACCGTGGCAGCCAGCACAAGATGGCGCGTGTGCTGTAGGAGTGTACACCAGTAGAACAGCGTGCGGACGGGCGTTTTTTGTGGGCCAACGGACTGTCCACAGAAGAAATGCATCTCCAAATGCGTCCCATGAATGATGACAAGTTCACAGAAAGCAGGCGACCTACCCTCCTGACAAAGGGAGTGATTTCTTTGGATGACAATGCCCACCCCCACACAGCAAGGCAAACCCAGGAGCTGTTACGCACATTTAATTGGGAACGCTCGGATCATCCGCCCTACAGTCCCGACTAAGCCCCTGGTGACTTTCATTTGTTCGTGTCCCTAAAATCTCATGTGTGTGGCCGAGGCTTTGGAAATGACGATGCCCTCACAGCGGAAGTTACACATTGGCTGCATCAGCAACCAAAAGACGTCTTTGCTGCCGGCCATCAAGAACTTCAAAAGAGATGGAATAAGTGTTTGAATCTACAGGGTAAATATGTAGAAAAGTGATATAAATTTCAGAAGTTACGTTGATTTTTGTTGCCTCTATCATATTTTACTATTTACATACATGAGTCAATAAATACGTCGCAAAAGTGAGTTTAGCGACTTATTTATTGATTTATCTGTGTAAATAATGCGAGGAACTCTGTGTTATTTTGAAGTTCTTTTAGTTTAGTTAAGCGAAGACCTCTTATTAGCAAGTAGTCAATCTTTTACAAGGAAATACTTTATAGAGATATCTTACAATCTGGTTTATTGCGTAGTATACTGTCCTTGGAAGCGAAATAAATAAGTTCAGTTTAAAATTGTTTTCGTGCCAACTGATAAGATGGATCACTTGATTTCAGATGAATCACTATTGCGATGTGTGAAATCTTTGGTGAAGTCGAGCCATTTGCACAGACTGTGGAGACTGGCAAATGCTCTACGCAATGGTATTTTCAGGGGAGGCAAGGGGAGGTTAGCATGGGGTTAGGCATGTGTATTGATGCCAATCACGATGGTATCCATAAATCTAGTAAGAATTTTGAAACATGATGCAGAAGAAGAAAATGCTGAAACAGACTAATTATCAAGTTTGTGGATGCTGTTGCAATTGGTGACTTGGTAAATAGCACACTGGGACCAAAAGGAAAGGACAACATTTTGGTATCTCAAGATCGCGGCGAGGGTCAAGTAGAAATAACCAATGATGGCGCTATAATCCTGAAAGTGTTGATAATCCTGCTGCCAAGAGTTTAGTAGGACATGTCGCGTATTCAAGATGATGAAGTAGGTGATGGAACAACATCTGTTACTGTCCTAGCTGCTGAATTATTACAAGAGGCAGAAAAATTAATAGACCAAAAGATTCATCCCCAGATTATTAGAGCTGGTTGGAGAAGATCTGCTCAGATTGGGCGCAACGTTCTCAATCGTACATTAGCAGATAACTGCGATAATGAAAGCAAATGTCACGAAGATTTATTGAACATAGCTCGAACTACTCTCGGCTCTAAAATCTTGTCTCAACACAAGGAATATTTCGCGAAATTGGCTGTAAGTGTAGTCTTACGTCTGAAAAGATCTGGAAACCTTTCTGCCATTCAGATAATTAAAATGACTGGAAGAACATTGGAAGATTCTTTCTTGGATGAAGCTTCCTCTCGGATAAGAAGCCTGGGCTCCACCACCCTAAAAGAGTAGAAAATTCACGCGTTATTATAGCCAATATTCCCACGACACTGATAAAATTAAGATATTTGAATCGCGTGCACGTGTCGATAAAATGGCTAAAATAACAGAACTAGAACTTCCAGAGAAGAAAAAGATGAAAGATAAGGCCAACAAAATTCTGAAGGACATTAATGTTTATATCAACAGGCAGTTGATTTACAACTATTCTGAGCAATTGTTTGCTGATGCAGATGTGATGGCAATTGAACATGCAGACTTTGGTGGTATTAAGTGTTTAGCATTGGTTACTGGGGCTGATATTGTGTCTACATTTCATCATCTAGAACTTGCAAAGTTGGGTAAATGTGATGGTATTGAGCAGGTGATGATTGGAGAAGATACTTCATTGCAATTTGGAGGTGTAGCTCTTGGTGAAGCATGAACTATTACCATTCGTGGTGGTACTCAACAGATGAATATGAACGCACTCTACATGATGCATTAAGTGTTCTTGGAGCAACAGTTAGACAGAGCCGTATCATGTATGGAGAAGGTTGCAGTGAAATGCTTATGGCCTGTGTCATTCAAGCAGAAGGTGCCAAGACTCCAGGCAAAGAATCTGTCGCAATGGAAGAATTTCCTCGTGCTTTGCAAATGCTGCCCACTATTATTGCTGACAACGCAGGATTTGATTCATCTCAATTGATCAGTAAACTCCGCGCTTGTCACTCTCAAGGATCTTGTACAATAGGCTTAAATACGGAAGCTGGCAAAATTGGATGTATGAAAGAACTTGGCATTACTGAATCTTTTGTTGTGAAACGTCAAGTGCTCTTGTATGCTGCTGAAGCTGATGAAATGATTCTGCGTGTTGACAAAATCATAAAAGCATCTCCCAGGAAACGTGTTCAGGACCGTGGTCACAGCTCACTTATTTCTTATTAAAAGAGAAAGCGAGATATTTATTGTATTCATGAAGAGCACAGCTCCTATGTCTCAAAAATATGAAATGGCTACATTGATATTATTTAACAGTTCTAATGCTCTACACCAATGCATTTTTGTCACCAATATAGTTAATTTACACCTGTTAAATATTCTGTTTAATACCATTAATAAATAGTAAATTTCGTAGATACATTTTTTTAAAAAGTCATAAGGTGGCTCAAAGTCACCCGCCTTTCACCAAGGAGGCCCACGTTCGATTCCCGTCGCATCCTGGTCAATCACATGTGAAATTTGTTTCAACAAAACTAATTTGTCTGCTTCACAAGGGCTAGTCCAACCCTTGCGAAGTGTCCTAAACCCTACTCCAATCCCAATGCCTTCACAATTCCGGCCGCTGAGCAGTGACGCACAGGCACGTAGTAGGAGGCGTGTACGCGGAGATGCTACTTGGCGGTCCTCTGCGACGAGAAAACTGACTGCGACGAGACGTGACCGATATGACATATTGAAATATTAATGCAGGATTAATCCCCCGCTGATATTAATGGAGGATTACCCCAAGGGGCTTGGAGACGCGTTGCGTCAATTGAAGCTGCAACATCTTTTTTTAAAAGGTTATTTTCTCTCTTGCTCGCCGGCCTACCGGGCCTACCGGCCTACCTCTATTGACGCCCTTCCGCCGGGGGTTCGGGTGTATGGCGATTTTTGATGGAGAGCCTACCTCACTTGTATAGCAGATGCGGCCTTTGAAAACTAATTGGTTTGATATTTTTTTTTACTCTACGGAAACGTGCATTGCGGTTTGGTTGTGGGGTTATGATTTGTAGTTTTGTGGTTTATAGCGGTTGTGATTTGTAGTTTTGTGCGGGTTTTTGTACGAAGTTGGAGTGATGTAGAATGGCTTCTGGATTTTGTTTTTTTCCGGTGATTTAATTCTTATGGTGATAAAAGAAAGCGGGCATCACTAGAGGAGTGTTTTCGGCCATTGGTGGGTGTTTTGTTCTAATATTGTCAGTAATTTTGGAATGATGGGGCCAAGAGAGGATTCCTGAAAATTTCTTCAGTGTGTTTTGCCGCATTCTTGAGAACGAAGGATGAAATAGGAGGTATGCTAGTTTGAAGGGGATAATTTTCGGATGGACTTCTTGGTGTAGGTTTAAATCCCTCCCTGATGAAGTGTTTTTCTGCTCTTTTTTGATTATTTATGTGTTCTTTGGCAGAAGTTGCCCAGGTCAAACACACATATGTTCCAGTGCTACGGATACGTGTCGTCCATAGTAGAGATTTTGTTTTGTCTTTAATTGATGAGGTTCGGAGGAGTGGTAATAGACTAGACATGTTCGAACCGATTTTGTTTGGCGGCGTTTTTGCACTGGATTGCCCATATAAGTTTTCTGTCACGTTACTGCGGGTTACTGTAAGCGTTTCTAAAAAGGGTTACTTTAAGGGTTGCTTCAAGGGTTACTTTAAGGGTTACTGTAAAGGTTACTGTATAGGTTAATGTAAAAGTTACTGTAAAGGTTAATGTAAAAGTTACTGTAAAGGTTAATGTAAAAGTTACTGTAAAGGTTACAGTAAGGTTACTGGCGAGCGCTCCCTGTGGTACTCACGAGAAGTACTCCTCCGCCGGAGGGTGGCGCTCCGCATTCTCCAGCACCTTTCCTGTGATGTTGTTCCTCTCCGCCTCTGTGGTGTTGTAGCAAACTTGCTCGAAGTAGGTTCCGTTCAGCTCACTGCATTGGTTGGCAATCTCGTACGAAAAGCACTCTGCAACAGAGAAAACAATTTATTTAAAATTGTGTTCGGATAGAACTACGAGTTAATCTGAAATTGCAATTTGAGAAAAATAACCGATAATACCATATATCCATAAAACATAAAACCATATATATATATATATATATATATATATATATATATATATATATATATATATATATATATATTGTGACGTACCTGGTGATGCCGGGTATTTCACTGCAATATAACACTAAAGGAGGGTATCTTTTCCGTGAATGGGTCCCTGGATAAGTTGGTATAATATTGGGAAAGTTAATCAGAAATGGAAATACAATCATGAACAAGATTTATTTGCAAATCAAATTTGTTAATTACATGATCTGACAACCTTTATACACTCTGCCTTGGTACCAAGATTATGTGTAATATGCATTTATCATACCTTCGGGGCCCCGACCAAATACCTTCGATGCTCGTAGAACAGCTCGTATCGACAGGGTTGCCGACCTCTGCAGCAGCTGTGGGCCGTCGGCGGCTGATGGCGTGGCGGTCGTCCTGGGCTGGTGACCTTGCGACTCCTCCCCGATTCGGATCTTGATACCACGGCGTTGCACCTCTCTCGAATCACCTTCCGTCGATGGATTTAATTACTCAACCCGCACCTATCACGCGTACTGGTCTCAGTTCCGTACCACACAGTTTCGATAAGGTTTCCACTACACTAATTAACACCAGCGCGATCGATTGTTCTATCAACACGAATCTTTTATTCTAATGATACTCTCATTATCTACTTCACGTATTTACTGCTTCACAGTTACTAGTACTTTACGAACACATTGCATGTTCCCTTTTGTCCATGCGCTAACGGCGAGCTTTTCGCCACACGTCTGAACTCTTCGCCGCTCCGCTAACGTCTGTCCTCTTCGCAATTCTCCTAACGACTGCCTGCACGTGCTCGCTGCCCAGTTTGTAACTGACATTCTCACGCTGGCCTCCCGGCGGTGGCACCGGTGGCGGTAGCGACCGTTGCTAGCTCCCGTCGTTGTTCGCAGCGCTTGGCGTATGTACCGCGCAGTCCAAAATATATATTGATTACTTACACTAATGTTTTAATTAGTGTAAGGGAACACATTCTGTGTTTCAATATATATATATATATATATATATATATATATATATATATATATAACCATAAAATACCGATAATAAAAGGAAAAATCTCCAAGGACATATTCAAAATTCAAAAAAAGTATTTGAATTTTGACAATAGAAAGTTATGTCAATAATAACCAAACAGTATTAGAAAAATAACATTATGGTGACTCTTGCAAAATGAATTCAAACACATTTAAAACACTTGCACTTATGAATACAATCCAAAATTGATGAGGAAGTAGTAGTAAATCGGAATGTAAGTACTAAATAGTCTGGGTAATGGCGAGCGTTAAGCCAATGGGGAACCGGCTTAGGTGGCTCAGATCAACTGATCTCACATCAGTTCCTTTAACCGGGAGGTCATACGGTGGCAGGATTTTCGACACTAGCTAGGCCGAATGTTTCCGGCCGTCTGGAGAATGGTAGCACCCGGCTGTAGCACACGTATTTTTTGTGGTTTCTCCGATCAGTACCAGACGATTGCCGAAGTAGTGCCCCAACAAATGGGTTGTGGACAGCGCGCGATCTCCCTTCCCCGTCACCGATCACCATCACCACCACCATCACCTTCCGAGTAAATGCACTTACGGGACTAATGACCGTAGCAGTTGGAGCGCCCAGAAACACGAAATAATCGATTCCTGCGAGCGACAAAGGGAGTCGAAATCGTGTGTTCCATCCCGGCCAGGTCCCGTGTCTTTGACTCGACCATTGAACAGCAGCATGTCTGTGGCGCCTGCCAGGCAAGTTCCCAGGTCGACAGTTCTGATACGTGGTTTCCATAATTCCATTGACTACCTCTTGGCGAATGCTGTTGGTGCAAATTATTGTACATTCCCTTCCCATCCGTCTCCCGAATCCGGTGCGGAAAGTCATTGAGAATCTATGTTGGTTATTTAACGACACTTGGAGTGCCTCGTCGAACTTCGTAGTCCTTCGTTGTCAGAGAGGCCTATGTCCCAAACCCACATACGCCTCTTGATCGCGTTAGGTAAGCAGAACATAATACCAATTCGGTCTGCGTTAAACTTCACTCGGCCATTGCTTCTTAATAGTCACCCTATCTTTCTTGACAGTTACTTCCTAATTGTGATCAATAATGGAAATGAAGTTGCTTCGAAGATCAGGAACGAACAATCTGTCTTTCAGCATGATAAAACTACTTGGGCCGTCTGCGGTGTGCTACAAGTGCTACAATTTTTAATCATGCAATGTCAATAAACATTTAAACGTAATCCAATAATTAATTTTTCCCCCGATAATTTTGAATTCTCCTACATAGTTGCAAATGTACGTAGTTATTACGCTCGTATCCATATATAATATTTAGAATGAACGTATCGTTGAAGAAAGCAAAGGTTTCTAAATTCTGTTGACTTAAATTTTTGAGTTTATGATCTGTTAAAATGGCCACCGAAGTGGTTTTGAATCTGAAGTACAAACACGAAGTTGTAATTAAATGGAAAATATGCTGCGTGTTCATAAGTCGTGTGGGTAAAAAGCATATTCAATTTTGTTTTAAGCGAAGTGGAAACTTTGCTCATTACACCAAGTTCGGCGTCCGCAAACAGCGACTCCGGCAGAGGCACAAAAATAGCCCGTAAGTCTCCAGGCAGCGGAGGGCCCGGGCGACGAGCCTTCGCGGGTGTTAAGGGGGGGAGGGGGGAGGGGGGAGGGGGGGGGCAGAAGGAACTTTCACCTCGCTCACGCGATTCCTAACGACGAATTCCGAGAAATTAGGAGGCGTGCCAAACATTTTCGCGCGGACGCCCAGCGGGATGAATGCAAAAGGAAACGGTGGCTCCGATTGTTTATTCAAAATCCCTGACACGTGAATTTTAGATGCCAAAATTGTGATCGTACAAAAATGAAATCAGAATAAAAATAAATGATTGTCTCTCAACACATGGTCGTTATTTAATTTTAATTATTAGTACTTAATATTAGAATCAATTCTTATTATTTTATTTCGTAGAAAAATTAATATTTATAATTTTCCAAAATGTGTTATACTCATTTTACTCATTCTTCAACACCACTCCGCTCTCTTTTCGTCATCATTAATTTTCCTCCCTTCACTATGGTATACAGAGGAAAAATATTGGAATCACGTCAGCAACACGACCTCGATCCTAAAATAGGTGTTTGCGTTCTTTTGAGCTGCAACTCTACACAGACGTCAGGATTATGATCTATTAGCTTATTGACTGATTGCTAGTGATTCCGTGCGCGTCAACTACTAAGGTCATCATTCCCGTACGTGTAGTGCATGTTTTCCTCAGGAGGTGACGGCGATCTTCCTGCGGCGCCGACCTACCGTCAGCTAACAGGGCTTTCCCCAGCCAGGTCTCTTCCACCAGCGGGGCGCCACCCCAGCCGGTCTAAGCTTCCAACCGGTCTTCCGGCATGTTTGGTAGTGTAGTGCATGTCAGTGTAAGTGTGTGTTAAGGGAGAGGAAAGAACATGGAAGAGGAAGGAAAGAACGCGCGCGATCTGTGGCCCGCTTTTAGGGTACTGCTCCGACATTCGCCTGGTGTTGGTCGGGGAAATCAGGGAAAAATATCGATCAGAGCAGCTGGCCGCTATAATTCTTCTCCAGACAGTGATCGGATTCGACCTAGCTGACAAGCAAGGGCCCAAAAACCTGCCACCAATGGAACACGAAACTAGGACCACCCGGTCAGAGGGACTGCAGTGACATCAGTTGATGCCCTGAGCCAGCTCTCCCTGTTTGGGTGACTGAATTATTGTGTATTTCATATTTCCATATTTATTTATTTTAATTAGTCGTTAGTTTGTTATTAGTAAAATGCTGAGACTGTTTAAATAATCCAAACATTTAGTTATATATGCGGTGAAGTGACACTCAAGTCCCAAAGGCGAAACCTTACTCCATTAGTGAAAAAGTGTTATGAACTTTATTTTGAGTGCAAAGTGGGTTACACAAAGTACTGTTGTTTTTGTCTGAATAAGCCAGTAGGGACAGAAAAAAAACATTACATTAAAAAAGTCGCGCAGCCTAAATGCGAATCACTTATTTCTGGACAGAAAATGTTAAATTGATATGATAATAAAATGACCCATTATATATAATCTTAAAAATATATAACTACCTCCGTTACATATAAAATTATGATTAATGAAGAATTTCGTCAAAGCCGTGGACAATACTCCTGGTTTTATGTATTATTTAAAGCGCCAAATTTTCGAAAATTAGAGATGGAAAAATTAAAGAAGGAATATTTGTGGGTTCACAATTACGATCATTAACGAATGATGCAACGATTGTACCCACTGAAGGAAGCAGCTAGGCAAGCATTCAAGAATATTTCATTTTTTTTGGGAAATCGAAAGGCGCAAAATTACCAAGGTATTGTCAACACTCTTATAGCATCTTTTAAAAAGGTGTGTTATCATACAAGTATGTATGTCCTTAAAAGTACTGTTCCTGCACACGCACCTAATTTCTTACCAGAAAATCTTGGCACGGGGAGTAATGGACACTTTTTTCAGAAGATTTTAGCTATGGAAAAGATATATCAAAGCCAATGGAATCTTACTATGCTGCCGTTGGACCATTAAGAGGGACCACAGGCGAAATATAGCGGGAAACCATCATTTCTTACTTCTTCGTAATGGTCCAACGGCAGCATAGTAAGATTCCATTGGCTTTGATATATATTTTCCATAGCTACAATCTTCTGAAGAAAGTGTTCCTTACAGAATGTTTGAACATTGTGTAGTTAGAATGCAAAAAGGGTAAAACTGTTTGAAATTATAAATGTCTATCCCCCGGAAACCTTGGGCGATGGGGAAAAACAGATATCATACTTGAATTCAGGAGAAAAATACTATCAAAATCACATATTTTCTTTCTGAGACAAAAAGTTCATATTTTTTCCCTAGTGTTATATGCACAAGAGAATTAAAATATTTTTTTAAAAATCACTATTTGGTCAGATTTAGTAAAACGATACTGTATTACGAATGGTAAGGGGGCGTAGTGTTCCTTTGTAGCCGCGCGGAACGCTAGTCACCGACCAACACGTCGTTATAGGGCATTTAACATCGAGCTGTCCGAGTGTATTATACGTCTACTATATTCTCAGCCCCTCTCCTTTCCTGTGGCCGCTACATTTTCCTCCGACGCCGCGCCGTGCAGCGTAGCGAGACCCCGGCGACCGTGCTAACGAGCGGGTTGGTCTCGCAGAGAAAGCACAAGCCCCCTTGTGTAGAGGGAGGTCGCGGCACTATTGTTACGTGACGTCACGCCGGCCGAGGGATCAATGCGCAAAAGACGGCGGGGCGCCCTCCCTCACTATTCGGAAGGGTCTTCCTCTTTCGCCCACGCCCTCGCCGTGGTCCTCGCCCAAGCCCACGCCCTCCGGCGCGGCCGCCGCCGCCGCCGCCGCCGCCGCCGCCGCCTGCCGCGTTTCATAATGAAGGAGCTCCGCCCGGGCGGCGGCGCCAGGCCACCGCCTCCGCACTCTTTTTTACTGCCGCCGGAATTTCGCGAAACGGCGTCGCTCGTTTGTTTTCATTCCTCGGCGAGTGCCACCGGCGGCGGTGACGGAGGCGAGCCAATGGGCGCGCCGCACGAGACACGTCGCCCATTCCGCGCCAATCGAATCAGGCGGTAATCCACTACCTCCAGCTGTTTTATTTAGTACTGCAGGACACCGAGGTTGGTTTAGACACGGCATATCCTGCAAAATATATTTAGCAATAGTAAATTCTTAAAAATATCTAAGGAAATGTCCTTTGAAAACCCATCTTTTGTTTCAATACCTTTTTAATAATTTTAATTAAACTAGATACCGTTGTCCTGATGTTCCTGAGAAAACGTCGTTCAGTTTGTGTGTTCAGTCAATAAATAAAATCAGAGTTGTAGTGTATCTGGGAGATAAATGTTCGTACAATACAAAAGTCAGTAGGTGATAGTTCAGTTTTCTGGCGATATGAGACAAATTATATTCTGTAATTTCAAAAATTTAATTGATTATTCAATACTAAATGCAAATATAGTTGTTTACGAAACGAGGGGTAAAATGGCATTTTGCTTTGCGAGTAGAAAAGGTTGCGACACGAGGCAGATTCGCCGAGTGGTGCAATCCTTCGAGCAAAATAAATTCACTTTTACCCTACTCTATTTTTTAGACAGCCTTACTGAGTTTCATTTTATTTTTATTCAAATATACAAATCTTTATTCCCTAATATGTTCTGTATTAGGATTTTAATAAACGGTAGTGGCAAGTTGAGCCACAAACAGCGCTTACATAGACTTTTTTCAAATATTTCATGTGGAAAGGAATGTTGAACAAACATCCCTTTCCACATCATCGGCAAGGTTTTGCCGCTTGGTAGCTCCATCTATCACAGGAATCTTCCGTATCGGATCTTGGAATTCCCACAAGTAGTCGAAGCCGTCATTATTCAGTGCTGATTTCATCTGGGTCACCCAGTTCTATTTGTCATTTAGTGGATTTTGAGTGCAATCTATTTCCTTAAGTCTTTCGAACATAATTTTAGAATAGCGATTTGAGTAGCGATCATATTTAGTAGTTTTATCTAATACTATTAAATCAATAATGATTAAAAACGATTGATTCAATTACTACGAGGTATTGATTAATATGATTGAAACGATTACTCCGATACGATCAACAAAATAAATTACCACACAAATGGAATATAGATTTGTACACTTTGTAATCAACTCAAAGACGAAACACTAAATCTCATTGAAAATGAATACACCCTCTACAACATGGAAGACAAACTTTCCTTAATAATGACAAAATGGAGGGGTGGCTCACCACACAACCTCCTCCTTGTGCCGACGGCGATGAGTAGGTGGAGCCCTACCTTCACCTCCCCTCTGGGCCCTATTGGCCTGTGTGGAATTGCACATGGGTACCTTAACTTACTTAATGATACATTAAGTAAGCTCAATAGTAGCTTATGCAGTCAGACAGAATTATTTTGTTTATTTGGTTGCATTCACAGTTTTATCTGATCATTTGATCATCGTCTCACGGTTAGCACTAGTGCTAAAAATTGAACCTTCGTGTGCTCTCTGAGTACCGCTTTTATTAGTGACTGTCCAAAAGTCTAATTATACACATTTAGAAAAGAAAGGTGGTTTTAATTTGCTGGAGATTTTATCATTGTCACTTGTTCATCGTTATCCCTTCCCTGATCTTGTGCAGCAGTTTTGGAATTTAGTATTGACTGCCCATCTTAATAGCAAATTTCCATGCTTCCTGGAGGTTCATTGTAAAAAGTGTTTATCGGTGAACACATACGACAGTTTCCACTTACTTCAGTGATACTTCAGTTTTTGAATGATCGCAGGGGTTTCCAAAATTTATTATAAACATTCAAATTGGTTTCAAGTTCAACCATAAGATTTCCAGTTCCGTACCCTACTTAAAAATTAAAACATTCATGTATTTTAAGTTGTACATTACGTACCGATGCTTCCTTTTTATGTCTAAATATCCATCCTTTCTTAATTTTGTATATTTACGGTGATGAACGTTAAATATGCGAACTGAGTAATCAGACTTATTGTTTCTTAATTCTATGAACTTAAGTAAAGTTAAATGATGCACACATTCAAATTAATAATTACTTTTATGGAAAAAATTATCACAAATATCTTTGTACTACGTTCACAAACTCAGGCATATGAATGTGAAAATAAATGTTAAAATTTTATTATCATAAATTATGAAATAATAGATTTCAAGGGCCAAGAGTGTAATATTTTTCCAGATATTGTGATATCTAGAATTCACTTGATACGTTTAATGACTCCTTAGGAAAAATGTATACTTTACGTTCACACTCACTTTGGTTATCAAAATTATCATGGGAACTTTTGAATCTGAAGTACGTAATTGTATATCGAACATATGTAAATATTTATAATCATATTCAAGAAACGTTCTGTGATGATAACTCACCACCTGTTCGCCACAATTACTGGATCTGGAAATGAAATCAAAGTGGCCCAAAAGCACATAACTGCATCGCAATAGATCAAAATAATTCTACCAAATAATTTTTGTGACATGGTAAAATTCTGCAACAGCTTCATAGTAATATTTCACCGAGCAGGATTAGCCTTCGCATGATACTGGACAGTCGTTAGATATACGTAGCACTTGAAAAGAATGCCTGCAATACATACTGTTGAAAAGCCTATTGAAAGAGATCTCTGGTAAAAGGAGACTACTTTTCGCTCAGCGCAGTGACCTCAGATCTTACACTTTTCCGCTCATGCGGAACTAATTGCGCGTATTCACTCAAATTATTCACAAACCGTCGGGCATTTATTTTCAATGGGTGTATCTTTGCGTGTTTTTGCCTATTCAACTCAATCGCATACGTTTTGGGAGATGACGTCAGCGACTTGGGGGGTATATAGGTTGCGGCAGGGGTCCCAGAAGGCACACTGCAGCTTCGCTCCTCTTCGCCTTCGCTTCAGCTTCAGCCTCCGCTTCAGCATGGTCCGTCTCTCTGCTCTCGTCCTCTTGGCGGCGCTGTTGGTCGCCGTGGCCGCCAACAGAAGCTCGTTCCGTGGGAAGTGCCCCATCAATTTAGGTAAAATGGACAGCTATGTTCCGTTTTTAGTTTCGAACATCGATGCTTAAGGCAGGTCATGGGTGGTTCCTGAAAGTATATGAGTAATGAGAGAGAATTTCTGTTTATATATATTTCTGAGATTTTTGAAAAAGCGTTAGCTTGAAAATCAAAAACTGATGTGTTCGTAAGGGGGCTACTCGTTTGGCAGTTGTTTCAAACACACTGATTATTTTTTAAAAATGTTTAATGTGCATAGGGGAGGCATTTACACATGATCCTTCATTGAGCCATGAATCCGTCATTGAACCGCGATTGATGCAAGTACTCCTCAAGGTATTGTCATATCAGATTAAGAACTATTTTAAAAATGTACTTAATCAATCCTCAACAGATAGAAGTTTTAAAGACACGTAGGCTCATGTACTATTCATTTATTAAAACATATCATTTATGTATCTAAGATGAAAGATCAATATTTGTCTAAGTTATAACAGATCCCAGAAACATAAGTAAGAAAACACAATGTAAGGCTTATTCAAAAAAAGTAACATCAAAAAAGTTTCGGTGATAGCACAAATTAAAAAAAACAACGTAAATTTCGATTTCGTGAGAGTATTGATTTTTCAATGTTAACTGCCAAGATACTTTGACTCCGAAGGCAATGTTGCGAGGACGGCGCGTAACACCAACAAACTGACCGCTACAATTTTTTTTTTTCGTTAATCGGCCGACTAGGACCACGCAAGCAAGCATCCTGCATTTACTGGCTCAGTTTTTATTTATTATCGCGGTGGCAGGTGCTTGCAACAATTCTTAGGGGGGACCAGCATTTAGCTGGATCCGATTTTTATCCCCCATGGTTGTTAGCCCGGGGGTACGGAAGATGAAAGATGATAGGAATGGATTAGGAGGCGATAGGTGATCGTGGACTTATGGAACCATCCCAGCATTCGCCTTTATGACCGAGGGAAACCACGAAAACCCCGGTCAGGATGGCCGGCCCGGGAATCGAACCCGGACCTCCCGATTACGAAGTCAGTGCGCTACGCACTGAGCCACTTCGCTCGGTTGACCGCTACAAGTAGTTTGTTTTTTTTCCTTGCCGCTTGCAGGCAAGACCCCGTTCGACCCCCGGAAGATGGCGGGCGAGTGGTTCATCCAGGCGGGCACGCCCCTCTTCGGCGAGCAGCTGTCCCGCTGCGCGCGCTTCACCGTCCGGCCGCGCCTCGAGGGCCACGAGCTCTTCTACGACATCCAGTACAACGCGCTGAGCCCGCGCGACGGCAAGCCCTACGCCCTCGAGTCCAAGAGCCAGGCCTACAACCCGCACCGCGGGGCGCTCTCGCTGGGCGTGTGGCGCCGCGCCGGCACCGAGGAGTACTCTGGTGAGTAGCCCCCGGCGCCGCTCCAGATGGATTTAATATTATTTTACGTGGTGAGACTCGGGCCAACAGGCCCGCTCTTCCGTCTGACCACGCAAATTTCGCTACGCTCCTTTCACCAACTAGCAGAGAAAGGAGGTATTTCTTGGGTGAGAAACAGCGATCTGAATTTAGCTCACAGGCGTCATTTAGGCTTGAGGATCTTTTACATGCAAGTAAATCTACTAACATGGGACAGCCGGCTTTACTTCCCCTCCGAAGGAAGACGTACGAAGGATTTTGTCGCCCCTAAAAATTGACCGGGTTTGAACCCGCGAGCTTGGGTATAACAGTCCGGTACGCTAACCGTCACACCATCGCCGCCGCTGTGTTTGTGCTCCGAGGGCGTTGCAAGAGAGCTAATGACCAAGCGACGCCAAAAAGCCCGAATGCATTTTGCCGCCCGAGATCTTTAGAAGAACCAGTTAACGCCCGTGGGACGTACAAGGTTTTATTCTTTATCCACTTTTAATGATTCATATTTACTAGATGTTAACTTGACTCGGTTTATCTGTTCATATTTCTCTCCCGTAATTACCTTTCAAATTTCCCTTTCATAACTCTTTCCATAAGAGAACATGTAGTATCAGTCAACTGTTAGCAAATTTCCCTTGTCCACCGTGTTCGTAACCACGATTCTCTCCAATCAGATGAGTTATGCACTGTAAATCGAGGTCCGTATCCAAAACAATAAGCAATAACGTATCATTAAAAATAAATATATTATTTGTATATTCGTTGGTAATTATTTGTTCCCGGTGAATAAGTTGATAAGTCAGTTTTTGCTGAAAATAAAGTGGACGACTGGATTCTTCTAGTTGTTTTGTTGGTGCAAAATCGAATATGTGAAATTCCTTCTACAGTTACGTGCGCATGTGTATTTACAAAGAAACGTGAATATGGAAAAATATAAACTTTAAGAAGAAATGTGCAGTTGTCTGATTATTCATTCTACAAGAATGATTTGACAAAAAATAGTCAGTTCAGTTGTCAGTTTATTCATACTAAAATATTAGTTCAAATTGACACGGTAACCTTTTTGTAAAATTTTATGTTCTCCACTTCTCAAGTTATTATATATTTATTATTTGTATTTTATTTGGTAAGTCTTTGCTCCAGGTGAATACGTTGATAAGCCAGCGTTTTGCTGAGTGCAAGTGTTTTTTTTTTGTCTAAATCAAGTGCCGATTTTTCAGGGCGAAAAAATCCTTCGTACGCCTTCCTTCGGAGGGGAAGTAAAGCCGGCTGTCCCATGTTAGTAGATTTACTTGCATGTAAAAGATCCTCAAGCCTAAATGACGCCTCTGAGCTAAATTCAAATCGCCTGTTTCTCGCCCAAGAAATACCTCCTTTCTCTACTAGTTGGTGAAAGGAGCGTAGCGAAATTTACGTGGTCAGACGGAAGAGCAGGCCTAATGGCCCGAGTCTCGCCACGTAAAATAAGGCATTAATTCAATTCAATTCAATTCAATTCAATTCAATTCTATTCAATTCAATTCTCCTCGTGTTGAGCAGAGCCCTTCGGCCAGAGCGTGGTGGCCACCGACTACAAGACCTTCGCCGTGTTCCTGGCGTGCCGCCCCGTGTACGACCCGTCCACTCGCACCTTCCAGCGCGCGCTGGCGGCGCAAGTGTGGGGCCGCTCGGCCTCCATGGACGACGACGCGCGCCGCGCCCTCGCAGACCTCCTCTCCAGCTACGACGTGGCGCGCGAGGACATCAAGATGGCCGACCAGGACAACTGCTCCTACGCCTACTAGGCCGCCCGCTGAGCCCCCTTCGCTTCCCCTTCACGCGCTCGCGGCGGCGGCGGCCGCTTCTGCTGCTCTTTATCGCTAATAAACTCCTTCTTTGAAGCAAACTACTTGGTTTTATTTACAAAACTCCATTCAGGGTTCTCAGATTCCTTAGCAGGATATTGGAATCACAAACGGTCCTCAATTTCCTTTCCAGAGTTCTCCTTCACAACTCCGATATTCCTGAACATTCACTGGTTTATCGTAAGGAGAGTCCTAGTTTTGCTCTTCCTCTTCGATTTGTAGCTTCCAGTTAAAACGAAAGTTCAAATATTGAAACGAAATTTACGCGCTTAAACATGACAGATGAATAATATTTAATTTAGAAGTTGTTGAAACAAAGTTGATTACCTCTCTAAAAATAAAGAGGTGTGACAATGAACACCATAAGTGACAGATGGCCATTGTAATATGAACTTATAGAACTAAAATGAAAAACCGAACTTCACGGTTTTCTTATGCTAGCATGTTTACAATATTTTCAAAAGATGGTTCTGAAAATAACTTGATTATAGGATGAATGGCATCAGGTTGCGCTCAGATGAATGGGCTCTAGTTGGTGTGGCGTTGTTTTTCTGTTAAGTATCTAGAGAATTTTCAACGAGAATAATTTTATACTTGGTGGCGTACACCCAAAACAGAATCAGGAAATAAATTCGAACGTTTTGACATTTCATTGGAAAGTTGCTTGCATTTGGTTTCAGTAGTTGTAATTTGGCTGGTCCTGAGATAATTAAGAGCACATATTATTTTCAAAAATTTATATTGCCTTTATATTGCTATTCGAGTTTGCAGTCGACCATTTTATATTGCTTTGCCAGTTTGAGATATAAGGGAACTAGTTTTACTAGAACTTCTTATCTATTGATGGAGGAAGCAAACAAATTGAGCAACGAAGTATGCCAACATAAGACTCTACCTCTGTAAATAAGCTAGCAGCAGTTGCGCCAACAAAGTACGCGGCACTTAGCACAGCAACAAGAATGCGCAGCCCGTGACACAAAATTTACCAAACTATTTTATTCTTGATTTTGAAACTGAACTCCATTGTGCAAGTCGGCCATGTTTAATCCGTTATCATAAACGTGCTTCTCGCAGTCCTTAATATCTCATACATCATTTTATAGGGTCACATCAACTTCACGCTAAAGCTTCGTGTCCCATATATTCCATGTTTTAAAAAAATGCATCACACATAAATATACACAGAAAAAAATTGTAGTATACTTTAGACCCCGTCCCTACACGGCGCCCGAGGTAGCCTCCCTAGTTGCGACCTTGAGAATAAACTACGCAAAAAACAAAAATCAAAAGAAATTCCTGGGCCCTAATTACTGAATCCAAGAAGAATTCTTTCAAAGTCAGTCAAAGAGTCTGGCCGTGAACACATATCAACTGGCCGTGAACATACATCAAAACTGTTGCTGCAGATTCTATATCTGTCTTAATATAATTGATGTCAGATGTTTAAAAGGGTACAGTCAGAGAGTCAGTAATATCACAATGTGAGTGGCTAGTTGGAAGTATTTTTTATATAGGTGGTGGCGAGTTTGTCAAAATTGTTCGTCAGAAAATAGCCTTCTTTTAATTCTCCGTACCTTAGCGCAATTCTTAGATCTTACGGCAACCTGGGTTACCCTTATTTTTGTTCAGTATCAATAACTTCGGCCAAACTCATTAGTAATTTGTGTATAGTCAGGCACCTTTCCTTGTAAATATTGTGTAAATCTAAATATGGTAGCTTGTTGCTGGAATTGTATTGTAATTTACGTAATGTTTTTCATCTCCAAGGCCCACTTCTGAATTTATTTTCTGTTCAACAAACAACTACGAGAGAAAGCAGAGAGATATAATTCATCATCAGTTTTTTGAAAACAAACTATTGTTATATGAAAATCGCTCTGTGTACTCATCCCGACTGATTCCTACCCACGAATTCCTCTGTTAATTCATAAGCTCGTTCCGCTGCCCGTGACCTGAGTAGACGTGGCCGGAGCAGATTTGAAGCGGCGCGACGTGCCGTGGCGTGGTCGTCGTACGTCCAGCCGTCTGCCATCGCAGAGCTGGCTGCCGGCTGGCGGCGGCGTCGGCGGCGGGGAGAGGAGGGGAAGCGGGGTGCCAGCGGCAGCTGTTGGCATCGTTAACAAATCATCAGCGCCTGCCGTCGCTCGGCGCCGCATCAATCATGGCGTTTTGCCTCGCCCTCTGTCGCCCCCGCCGTCGCCCCCGCCCCCGCGTCCGGGGCGCTCACAGGGGGCTCCAAGGAAACGCAAAGAGCAGGACACTCGGAAAGAAACACCGGGAGAGGTGGCTCAGGGCATCAACTGATGTCACTGCAGTGCCACTGATCGGGAGGGCCTAGGTTTGAGTCCAGGCTGTGGCAGGATTTTCCACACTAGCTTGTCAGCTACGACGACTGCTGCAGTCGCTGTCTGGAGGAGAATTCTAGCGACTAGCTGCTCTGATCGGTAGTTTTCCGTCGTTTCTCCGATCAATCCCAGGCGAATGCCGGAGCAGTACACTAACAAACGGGTCACGGACCGCGCGCCATCTTTCCTTCTACTTCCTTGACCTATCTTCACCCCCTTACTTACACACGCTTACATGCACTACACAACCACACATGCCGAGAGACCAGTCGGGAGCTTAGAGCTTGTCCTGGCTGGGACAGTGCCCCGCCGGTGGGAGATACCTGGTTTGGAAAAACTCCGCTAACCGACGGTAGGTCGGCGCCGGATCTCGCCATCCAGCGGAGTAAGATCACCACCACCTCCCGAGGAAAAAAAGCACGCACTGCATTTACATATTACTACATAATCAATCGAAAAGAAACAATTAGACTAAGTGCTGCAGAGTCTTGTATTGGTTAGGTAAAACTTTGATTAGTATATCTTGTTGTCTACATGATCGTCATAAGAAGTATTGTGCGGTATACGCAAAAGTTTACTCATTTTATTGTTATGGCTTAATTTGGATATTGTTATGGATGCTAACGAAACTACCACGACAATAATGTACGCACTATCAAGCAGAATGTTCTGCTACACAATTTAGTGACGCACAGCGAAAAAATGACGACGATGATGATATGCAGAAAAGAGATAAGTAACAGGAAGCAGAAAACACGCGAGATTTTATTTCTCTCCCCTTGCGAGTTTATTTCTTCTCCACGTTTTCAATGTTAACCGCCCTAACTGGACAAGCTCTAACTTGGACTGACATTTTAGCGTGTGTTGTTTGTAGTGAATAGATATGAGCGTGTGTGAAAGGGAGAGAAGGGACAATGGTGAGGAAGAAAAGATCACATTTACTCCGTGGCTTATTTGTTACGGAACTGATTCGGCATTCGCCAAGCATTGATAGGAGAAATCACGAAAAACTACCGATCAAAGTAACCGGCTGATAAGATTCTCCTCCAGACTATTTGAATTCTATCGAGCTTATGTCAAAAATTATCACTGCCGTGATTCGGACGCTTGGAGCTCCCAAACAACGATGCTGCAGATTTTATATTTTTAAAACTAATAATATTTGCTGATGACTAGTTTCAAATTACTTCTGAAGAGGTAAAATATTTCTCAACCGCTCCAAATCCATTTTAAGGTCTGATTGGCAACATTTTGTGTTCAAAAATAGGAAAATGCTCTTATGAGACAATTTTAGGCCTAAGTCAGGCTTCGCTGTATTGCAATCTGCAGCGGAAACTGGCCATTTTTCGACAAAAACTCTTATTGTACGGAAATTATAACAAAAAATAGCTAAATCACGCTCCAATATGTAGCAGGTAAATTCAGGGTGGGGTGTAGGAACAGAGGATTGAAATTTTGTTCCGAAAATCTGTTTCGCGTTTAACTTTTTGTGTGGGTGGGCAAACCTTGGTGGAACTGTGGAAGTAACTGTGGAAGGAGCAAACGATATATCAGGTTCCGTCAAAATACCTGGATTTTGCCGGCCAGCGTGGAATTGGACCGATTTTTGTTGTTGTTTTTTTGGGTCAAACGTTTTTTGGGTGGGTGGGCGAAGGACAATTTTGGGTGGTCAACCACGGCAAATGATGTGCCGCGTTTGGTTAAAATCTCATATTTTTTCCGGCCAACTGCACGGAGGTAGCGAGAAGGCAGCTGCGAGCGAGGGCCAGCCGGCAAAATTTCGGCGACCAGTGCCATGAAGGAGGCGATGTTCAGCGCCCGGGTACAAACGACGGCGAGGGCAGCGGTGGCGAAAGCAGCGCAGCGGGCGGAGAGGTTTCGAAGCTTGCGCTTGCGATCACGTCATTTCCCCTGGGAAGAGCGCTCGCCTCGCCGTACCATCCCTCGCGGCATTTAACGCGATGGCTCCCCCTACCCCTCCAACCCCTGCGTTCCACTCGTGCGCGATGACGAAGTGCTCCCCCTATTTCTTAACATTGAAACAATGCATTTATTTTTCTCCCCCCTCCCAAGTTGCTGTTTAACAACTGTTTAAAGAGTTGGACACTCCTATACTTAGTGTCAGTATAACATAAATCTGATGGTGTTCTTCCCCAGCTGGATGGTGAGATCCGACGCCGACCTTCACGTCAGTTTGCGAGGTTTTCCCCATCCACATATCTCCCAACAGATGCACCGCTCCTGCTGGGAAAAGCTGCAAGTTCCCAACTGTTCGCCTTTATGTGTGGTAGTAGTGCATGTAAGTGTGTGTGTTAGTAAGGGGTAAGGATAGGACAAGGCAGAGGAAACAAAATCGCGCGGGGTCCGGGTCCAGTTGGTCTGGGCGTGATGTTCTGGGAAAACCCTCATTTTCTCTTCACTGAAAATTGTCGTCAAGGTAATTACCACGGGAGTCCATTCAGGCACCAGAAGGTGGTAGGTGGAAGGGTATTGGGCAAAACCGAAGAGGTAGACCCGACCCAAAGAAAACGGTAACCAACAACAACACAAGAGTCTGTTCGATAATGTATGTACTACTAGTTATGTCAGTGGCGAGTGCGGCATTTTTGCGTAGTCATCATCGGATTTCAAGAATATCCGGGCCAATCCTTCTGAAGCGACTGGAAGATGGATTAGAGGGAATATTTTAATAGGGTGTTTTGTCTTTAAACAAACAACGCTCATCTTCCTGGTATTATTTCTTCATTTTTTTTCAATAAATCTTCTTAACTCATTAAGCGTGTATTTAAGTCGTTATTCCTTTATAATTCTTTCGTTCGTTGTTCCTGTGACAACGGATGCAATACGAAGTCTAAATTTGAGATGGGGTATAGCCAATTATTGGATTACATTTTAATACACGCAAAATTGTGATTTTTCGTTTGTTTAAGCCCATTTTGTAAGGGAATTGAAATAACAAAATCCAGGAGAAACCCAAACATGCTAAAGACTCTCTTTTATTGGCGTTTCCTTTTATTTTCAAGAGAGCACAAACACTTCCACTTGTAAACCTTATAAAAAGACATCATAAAGGACCTCTTGTAAATTTTGTTTCTTTTGTATCTTTAGTTGTCGAATTTAATAAAGAAGAGCATGGTCGGCCTTTCTTCATCGTCAAAAGCTTCTCTTCAAATTTATGTGAATCAAATGTTTTTGTTGTTTTAGCCGAAATACGATATCATCTTACCATTTTACCATAATGCATCACAATTAATATAACCCTGATAACAACAACTAAAACTCAACAAAAGCGCCCAAATATCAGGGTGCACTCAAAAAACACCGCACCGTTTTACTCAGAAGATTATACGGATTGTGAAAGTTCGAATAACGAGTTTCGCTAAGCATGACCGGAAAACGTCCAACAGCCATGATTCTCCGAATGATGAGTAGAAGCCCTTGTCGCCGGCAAAAGAATACGATGAACCGCTGCGGACGGTTGAGAGAACGAGGACGGGCGGAGATCTCTCAATTCGATGCGCTGCGATTCGATTCGATTTTGAGTATTTCTCGAGTGTTTTGTAACTAATATTTCTTGGTCATTACCGCATCTACCGATGACCGGATGCTTTCCCACTGATGATAGTAAAATGAAACGAAATTCGACGCATCTTTGTTGACCTACGGTTTTTAAGAATCTGTATGATTAAAACGGTAGACAAAAGCATGAGAGCAAAAACAAATGAGACAATAAACAAAATGTGAAATGTTTATTACTGTTCAGTACGTAATAACCATAAGAGGGGAACAACCTATCCAATAGTCAAACGAAACGTTCTGCAGCTCAGAACAATCTGAAAAGAATCGCGCATTTACATGTGGACCAGAGAAGGAAAATCTTTTGAACAAATACGTCGGAGGGTACGGCGTGCAGGCATGGGAATGCGCGAGCCAGCGAGCGGAAGAAAGAACGGGCGGACTGTCGACGGAGGAAGAAAAAGGGCAGGAGAGGAAGGGGTCGGTGGAGAGGAGTCGGGGGGGGGGGGGGGTTGCAAGGCTTCGTGATGAAGGGGAAAGCTGGGACGTGAGAAGTGGAGGTTGTCGCCGCGTCTACCGTCGCCGGCGGTGGAGTCATTAGCGCCTCTGCAAATGTTTGCCGCCGTCGCCACTGGCCGCGCTGCAGTCGAGGCTCTTTTTCCTCTTGGTGCTCACGTCACGGAAACATACGTCATTCACTGCTTGTCCCCTTTCGCCGCGGTCTTTCTATCCTCTTCATGCTTGGCCAACGTTTGCTCGCAGAATGCCCCTTCGCTTCAGCCCTAGATCCCTTCCTGTTCTCTCCTTTATCACTTCTCTACACGCATTTTCCTTTCCCATCCCACCCCACGTGTTTTTTTTAAGTCTGCCTATATTTTCAGTTTATCAACATCAAAGTCTTCTTCAGTAAAATATATGTTTGCAGAGAATAAATCTCCATAGTTAATTTTCATGAAATATTTACCCTTACATTCTAGTTCTAGATAACAGGAAAAAGTATTTCAAATGCTACGAATCATTTTCTAGTATTTATTATTTATATACTCTAGTATTTAGTATTTATATTTATTCATTTTATAATATTCTTTTGAAATAGCTTTGCTCAAACTTTGCAAAATCGCGGCGAATAGCTACATTGATTTGAGGCGCTGTTTGGAGAAGAATTCTAGCGGTCGGTTGCTCTGGCCGGTAGTTTACTGTGGTTCCAGGCCAATACCCAGCGAATGCGGGAGCAGTACCTTAACAAATGGGTCACGCGCGTCGCGCGATACTTCCTTCCTCTTCCTTGTCCTTTCCGTTCGGGGACACACCGCAAGACCAGTCGGAAGCTTAGAGCTTGTGCCGGCTGGGGCAGTGCCCCACTGGCAGAGGAAGGTAGGCAACCCCCCCCCCCCCAAGCGACGTGCAGCATGGCCCTGAATCTCACGATCTCGAGGGGGAGCAACAGCACCTCCTGGCGATATACAACACGCACTCCAATTACGGGGTTAATGAGCCGTTGACGTGCCTGGAAACTCGAAATAATCAATTAATCTTGCTAAACACGTATTCAGTTCTGTAACCATAAAGGGGAATTCCCTTAATCAACCAAATTTACTCAAAACTATTACTACATTGTATCGTATTGGAAAGGAGAATTCATATCAAGAATATGCCCAACCCCCAGACAATACTTTCACGATTCGCTTTTAAGCTACCTGCTAATAGGTACTTCAAATTGATTACCGAACTGCGTTTTAATGGGGCGGGTCACAATAAAAAGAAGAGAAAAACTTTGAAGACTTGCATTGAAGGGTCACTCCATGAAGACTAGAACATTGTGTCAAAATTGTTTTGTATTCTTGCAAAGTCTTTTCATTTGCCTCATCACCATACACTCACTACACATATCTAGCAAATGATATCTGTAACGCTCTGCGTGCTCTTATGAATACTGACAATATTTCGCTACAAGTACAACCATATTACTAGACGAAAAGAGTTATTTTGAACACACGTCTCTCAATGAAATTTAAATTTTAAGGACATAATGAGCTAATAGAGATTGTAATACATGACGCAAATGGATGGTTTAATTGGTTGATTAATTTGTGATTGCGGGCGCATCAACTTCTAAGGTCATTAGCCCCGTAAGTTTAGTACATGTTTTTATCGCAGGAGGTGGCTGTGTTCTTTCCTCACCGAATGACGAGACCCGGGGCGGACCTACGTCAGCTTGCCTGGATTTTCCCCAACTAGATATATCTCACCATCCTGGTCCCGCCCCAACCGGAACAAGCTATAAGCTCCCCACTAGTCTTCCGATTAATGTGATGGTGTAGTGCATGTGAGTGTAAGTGTGTGTAAAAAGGGTGAAGATACGACGAGGAAGAAGAAGGAAACATCGCGCGCGGTTCCTGGTCCGTTTGTTAGGGTATTGTTCCGGCTTTCGCCTGGTGTTGATCGTATAAACCTCGAAAAACTAGCGATCAGAGCAGCCGGCCGCTGGGATTCTCCTCCAGGCAGCTGTCTAGCTCGTGTCGAAAATGCCGGCACTGTCGGGATTTAAAACCTAGGAATCTCCGGTCAGCGACACTGCAGTGATATCAGTTGATGCCCTGAGCAACCTTTGCGGAAGCAAATGGACGGGACTGCACTGCCATTGCATGTTAGTTGAATTCTTGCTTCACGCAAGAAAATATGGGATGAGTGGTGAAACGTAATAATTCGGAGTGAGCACAGAGAAAAGAAGGAGCCAAGTGCTCACAAAGGAAGATCGGTAATGGTGGCAAGAGTGAGGAGGAGGAGCAGGTATGGCCTGGAGGTAATTCGAAGCAACAGAGAGGGCCAAGGTTTAGCACGTGGACCCCAAAGAGGGGGATGGCGCACGCGCTGTAAGGAAGGGATGTCAGGGCCAGCGGCAAAGAGCAGATCGGATGATGGTGTAGATGGGTCGCGCGCGCCATCCGCGCGGTCGTGGGCAGCGGGCGGCGGGCGGCGGGCGGCGGGCGGCGGGCAGTCGATCTGCCGCCGTAGATACGTATTGATTGCGAGACTCTTCATTCATGGGCGGGCGTAGGGCGGCGAGGGGCGGGGAGGGGAGGGGCGGTACGGGGCGAGGCGGGATGGGTCGCGCCTGCCCCACGCCGGCCCTGCGCGCCAGGGCCCCGGCGAGTGGCGAGCGCCGCGTTGCGCGCGCCCCTATCGACCGCAGCGCCGCCGCCTCCGCCCCCGCCACAGCCCCGCCTCCCCCCGCCCCGCCCCGCCCAGCGCCGGGCCATGTTACGTCACGCCTCGCCGCCAGGCGCCGCCGCCGCCCCGCCGGCACTCCGGCCCTGATCCTCGGCACGCTCCGCCCCGCCTGCCGGGGGCGGGGGCAGGGGCGGGGCGGCGCCGCTTCATGTATCCTAATAACAAACATATAACCCCTTTGGGGAACATCGAAGGGCAACGGGCGAACTGCGCAGCGCAGCGGCCCGGCATGACCCACATCCTCGTGCGCGGGTGGCCCACCGTGCGCCCACGCGCGCTGCTCCGCTCCCCTCCCCTCCCCTCCCCTCCCCTACCCCATTGCCCTTCCCCGCCCTTCCCCCACCGCACTGGCGCTCAAGGCCCGGCGACTCTTTGTTAGGAAGGGACACCCGGACCAATCAGTTTCCCTGCCCTTCCTATTTCAGGGCATTTCAGCAGGATCAAAATTAGGGGATAGGGTCAGAAATTCCAAAAACCACGTGCGTCAGAAATTATTATTGAAGGTTTCAAATTTTGATTGAATTGTGAGGGATTACTGTGAAGCAATTTGGAATGTAACTTGTAAGTAGCAGAACATCCACTGAACGAACAACTCAAATACTGTGAAGGGGAACTAACTGGCTGGATTTCGCCACCAACAACGCAGCAAAGGTGCGTGCAACAATGTTCGTATCCACTCATTACGGTGCGATTAGTGCCAAGCAAAATGCGCCTATTCTCGAAATAAACGCTGCAAATCAGAGAGGGTGCGGTCCAGGTGGGCGAGGTGATGCAGCGCGTATCGATTCCACGGCTGGCCTCCCTCCGCCACTGACGAGACCGCCGAGTGTCTGTTTGCGTAGTGGTCGTACGAAGAGCATTCCTTAAGAGCAAAACGCAAGATGTTATTTCTTTTGAATACGTCACCGTTAATATTTGTTTCGCTCTATAATTTTATTATTCAATGCATTTGTGGAGTCAAATGCTAAAACATTTCTGGAAATCTCAAAAGTGGTAATATTTCTTCCTCCGTGCAATTTTTGAAACTGTAGTCCTAAATTCGCGGCCTGCGGTTCGCAATCGCATCGTTCCAGTAAGCGAACATATGATTTTTTCTTTAAATATTTTGTAAGAATATAACACAATTCACTGGATTTAATTGCAAATTTGCTATTTTTATTAAAACATTCGATTTGTGAAAAATTAAAGACCATTTACTTAGTGGAGAAGATTAGCAAATATTATATTGTACTACACTTCCGGATAGATACTTAATTTTGAAAAAAATACTATTAATGAACGCAAAATTGAAGGTTTAAAAATATTATTGACACAATTTCTATGGCGACAAATGGCCTTGAATTTATGACAAATGGCATTGACATAAATAAATTGAGTTCTGCGAACAGTTATTGACAGCCATGCACCAAAAAAGTCAATTTAACTTTTAAATTTGATTATCCTTTTACACATTGAATGTTAAGTTTAAATAATGGTTTTTACAATTACAAAAATGACACAAAATTCTGTAAGTATGCTACTATCAGAAAAGGAATTACCCCGTTCTGCATCCCAAGAGATTTAAGTCGAAACATAGTTAAGCTAATTCTGCACATCTCACATTATTTGTAGCGGTTATGTAATATTATAATACTTAATCGCACAAAACTGCTCCCAAATCGCATTTTACCTCAAGTTGGGATTCGAACTCACATTATTTGCAACAAATTATGAGAACGTTCACTATATCAAATAGGCAATGCTGAAAAACAACCTTTTCGACGCTTAAAGAATAAAGTGGAATAAGTAAAACTCAAATAAAAAAAATTAAAGATCTAGTTTTGAAAATCATATGCCCTTCCATTAAGAAAAAAATATCTAACTTCATCAGCTCCAGGAAGTCTCTGAAAAAATTAAACTTTCGCAATTTCCGAAAATTCAGAGATAAACGTAAATCGGATCTGTCCCTATTTTGTACAAGAGAACTTTGCTCTACCTGAGAAAAAAGTAAAATGCTGTCATTTTTGAGAAAATTTTGAAAATACGTTGGCGCTTCATATAAAGTACCGACAAATTCAGAATATCCGTTTTAATTTCGCGGGGCCGCGGGCGGGCCCGGGGCTAAGGACAGGGGCGGGGGCGGGGCTGGGGGTAGGGTTAGTGGTGCGGGACTGGTGTCATGGTCCGGGGCGGGCCAGCGTCAGGGCCGGAGTTCGGGCGAGGGCGGGGCGGGAGGGGGAGCGGGAGCGGGAGCGGGAGCGGGAGCGGGAGCGGGAGTGGGAGTGGGAGCGGGAGCGGGAGTGGGAGCGGGAGCGGGAGTGGGAGTGGGAGCGAGGGCGGAAGCGAGAGAGGGAGCGGGAGCGAGAGCAAGGTCGGGAGCGGGAGTGGGAGTGGGAGCGGAAGCGGAAGCGGGAGCGGTGCCGGGGCGGGAGCCGGGCCGGGGACGGGGCCGAGGACGGGGCCGGGGGCGGGGCGGTAGTGGGAGCGGGGCAGGGGCAGGGGCAGGGACAGGAGCGGGGGCAGGGACAGGGGCAGGGGAAAGGGCAGGGGCAAGGGCAAGAGCGGGGGCAAGGGCGGGGGCAAGGGCGGGGGCAAGGGCGGGGGCAAGGGCGGGGGCAAGGGCGGGGGCAAGGGCGGGGGCAAGGGCGGGGGCAAGGGCGGGGGCAAGGGCGGGGGCAAGGGCGGGGGCAAGGGCGGGGGCGGGAGCGGGGGCAGGGGCAAGGGCGGGGGCAGGTGCAGGGGCGGGGGAGACGGCGGGGCTCAGGGTGGGGTCAGTAGTCCGGGGCCAGTGTCGGGACCGGGGGGCGAGCCAGAGGCAAAGCCGGAGCACGAGCGGGGGCGGGGACGGAGGCGGGGCTGGGGCCATGGGCGGGGACAAGGGCAGAGCCGGGGGTGGGTCCAACGCCGCCGGCGAAGACAGGCGTTGGTATTGTCGCCTGCATGCAGCCTCAGGCGAATGGGGCCGCTGCTCACTCTTTCCCCAAGAGCAGATAAGGTGGCAGCAGTGGCCTTGAGGCGAGCCAAGGGCGAAAGGGGGCGAGGTGCTCCAGAACTCTCCGATACCATCGCCCCTGTTGATATCTCACTTAAATTCGATGATTCTCTTCCAGTTCATCCCTCTTGTTTCTTTATGTACCTGGTTCTATCCGTGGGGAAAATGAAACAATTTGGATCGGTTTTTGAGAAAATGTGTTATTTACATATTACATTGCTTTCAAGCACAAATTACTCTAAAACTACTAATTTTTTTCAAGAAAGAGTACATGCCCTTTTTTGAAGAGCTCTCTTATCACAGATTATGTTGCAAATATCTCTTACCTTCAATTTTGTAGTTTTGAATTGTTAAATTTGAGTAATTCACGAAAATAGAGAGATGGGACAGGCACCAATTTTTTACCGTCTTTCGATAGGTACGAAAAGAAAATGTAAAGAAAAAAAATGGAGCTGTTTTTGAAAACCAAAATGCTTGAAAATGACTTTATTTCACGCAAAATTACGTAAAAATTATTCAAATTTTTGAAAATGTTTATATGGCTTTATTTAATGATCAGTCATTAAAGAACAGATTTCAATATATCTTCAATATTGTAGTTGTGGAAAGATGCAGATAAAACGTGAACGTTATCAATTTTCGAAAAATTAGAATTTCCACAAAATGAGACTTTCAACATCCTCTTAAGTGTACATTATGCTACCCGAGGACAAAGTGTAATCAAATTTGGAGCCATTTTTTGGCTTGTAAGTTTTGAAAATATACAGGCTTTCAAAATTAGAATATTAATTTCAAACTCAGAGGGCCTTATGTTCATTTAAATCAGTGGGGTATCAAATTTGGAGACAATCTGCTGAATGGTTTAGGCGCCAGCGATGACCGCAGACGGACGGACGGACAAACAGGCGTTTTGGCGTAAATAGTTTTTTCAGTGTCAAGGATCAGCAAAAGATGAATTTTGACTAAACATCGTGTTATAGGAAGACATTTATTACATGCAGGGGATTACACAAGATTTATCCACTACTTCGTTGCCAGAGCCCGGTAATACAAGTTTTTCAATGGAAAATTCGCTTTTTGGGTGAACGATTATAAAATTTTCTCTGCTTACGAAGTGTGAGAAAGTAAAAAGAATAAGTATAAAATTTATACATAAAACATATACGTGCCGATCAGATGGCCGAGATCGCTAAGGCAGTAGTGCCGGAGTGGTTTCGGACCACAAGATCGCGGGTTCGAGTCCCGCCTCGGGCATGGATGTATTTGTGTAAGTCTGTATGTGTTGTCCTTTCACCCCCATTATCATCATATCATCATTTCATCTTCCATACCCCCAGGGCTAACAACCGTGGGGGATAAAAAATCGGATCCAGCTAAAAATGCTGGTCCCCCCCAAAAATTGTCGCAAGCACCTGCCACCGTGATAATAAATAAAAACTGAGCCACGGTAAATGCAGGATGCTTGCATGCGTGGTCCTAGTCGGCCGATTAACGAAAAAAAAGAAAAAAAAACATATACGTACGCACTGTACGGAATGTCTCAGAGATGATTCTTGTTGCTCGTTACTTATTCTCCACGACTAATATAATGAAAGTACAGAGACGAATATAAAAGGCCGAATATAACAAAAAGGAACATATTATAAATACGATTAAAATAAAAGATGCGAATGTAATGAAATTAGGGAGATTCACAGATGCTGGAAAAATAGTATCACCATTCACTGACAAAGTAGAATTAAAAATGTTTCTGAAAATGTAATTGGAAAGTTTTATATTAACCAACTGTTAAGGTCTGTACTTGTATGTTTGTAATGAATCCTGCCAGGAAATCCTGCTGTCCACTTAAACTCAAAAAACGTAATGTGCTACAAATAATTATAATTACTGGACTTTTTTTTGTAAAATGACACGTGTCAGACAATTACTGAACATTGAACTTATACACACTCCCTAATTTTTGAATTGAAATGCACTGAATCTCCGAACTTAAAAAAGTTGCAAAATCTTCGCTTCGCTTTTGTGATAAGCCGGAAACCTCCGATTTTATTTGAACAGAAAAAAGACAGTTCTCAAAGATAGTTCACAATTTATTCTTTAAAACTTTTTTTCATATGTAGGAAAATAAAGTGGTGCTGGTCCCATTTTCGGCGCATTTTCTGCTGTTTTTTTTCCGAAAATTACAAACAAAAATTAACATTGTAAAAGTACAATTTTCATTACAGAGTTTCTTGGTTGAACGAAATCTGTGCTAAAAAATCAGGTCTTTACAAAAGGTCACGAACATTTCACGAGCCGGAAAAATACCCTATCAAATGGGCCATGGACCGCACGTGATCTTTCCTTCCTCTTCCTTGTCCTACCGTCACCCCTTCCTCACACACACACTTACATTTACTAACCACCACACATGCAGGGAGACCGGTCGGGAGCTTAGAGCTTGGTAGTCGGGAGCTGAGGCGGTGCCACGCTGGTAGGACGTACCTGGTAGGGAAAACCCCGCTAGTCGATGGTAGGTAGGCGCCGGAACTCGCCAACCAGCGGGGAAATACCACCGTCACATCCCGAGGAAAAACATAGGGGGTTAATGACCTTAGCAGTTGACGCACCCGGAATCACTAACAATCAACGAACCAATCCAAGGAACAGATAGCGCTGATGCCAATTCGCGGGCAGAGCTGCATGGGAGCCCCGGGCGCGTGAGCGCGTGCCCCGTTGCCAAGGGAGGGCGTACGCGCGTGCGTGCGTGCGTGCTGCCTGGGGTGGGAGCGTGCTGGCGCCGCGCCAGCCAGGAGGCCCATTCACGCCCGCCCTGCCCCTGACCTCGCCACGGCACGGGCGCGCGCGCACAGGCCAGTGCCCCAGGCGCGGCCTTGGCGTCACGCACGCACCTTTTCGCTCCTGCCCTCCCCCCCAGCCCAAGCCCTTGACTGACGACTGGCGACCCTGAGCGCTTGGCCACGCGTGTTTGAGTTTGAATGAAGGAGTTTTGCCTCCGTGCTCATTACGTATTCTTCCTACACGACACGCGCCAGGAGAGACGGAGAGGGCGTGACGATAGCGAGATTCACTTATTTAAGACACGGATTGACTGTTTGGAAATAGTAAAAATAATTCCTTTCAGTTAATGAATACGTAGATTGAACTCTTAATTACCGTTTGAAGAAGGAAGACCACATGCTTGCTTTATTTTTATTCTGTTTCTCGCCTTCATTTTTTGTTCCTTTTTCTTTTTCTTTATCTTTTTTTTTTCAGGGTATATCGATTTCCACTATCTGCGCCGGGTACTCACTATGTCCCTCACAGGGACACATCAACCTTTTATACTCGACACACTTGCGGGTTCGTCGCTCTGTGGTCCGACGATTCACAAGGCTTTCCGCGACTGCACACATTCACAAAAGACAAGGGGCAAACAACCATGCCCACGGCGGAAATCGAACCAGCGATCATTCAGACCAAGGCGCTGAGTCGGCCATCCAGGTGGGCGTTTCTCGTCTTCATTGCTGCGTTGAAATCTCAATGTGATCGTGCGTGACATTGAACTCTTTGTTCCTCCCTTTCAATTATGACTTAAAAATTATTTTTTTAAATATTACAAAAGGAAGAGGAAGGAAGAGGAAAGGAAGAGGAAGAGAAAGGAAACAAAATTCAGATCTTGGGAAGTTTTCCTTTTGTAACAGAACAATTAGAGATTGGAACAGTTTACCTGCAGCAGTTTTCAAAGCTTTTCCTCTCAGTGTCCGAAGTTTTAGAAATAAGCTAGAACAAGATAACAGTAACTGATATTAAATGAGTAAGTGTTGTGTAGTGCGGTGTAGTGCTGTGAAGTGATGGTCAGTGTAATTCAAAGCAAAAAGTGTAGTGTAGTGAAGTGTAGTGAAGTGAAGTGCGGTGAACGCGATCAATGCTCTTTTCAATGCTGCCTTTCGTCTTGTACTGTATTGTACGATATTATTATTATTATTATTATTATTATTATTATTATATTATTATTATTATTATTAATGTAAGTGTAGTAATTTTTGCAATTATTGTCACTTAACTGCCACCGGGTCATACCCATTTGCAGTTCTAATAAAATCTAAAATCTAATCGATCTCTTTTATGCGTTATCTTCGAAGCTTCGGCAAGCGGGTGAAGGCGTAGAAGACGATTGACACCACACTCTAATATAGTGTTATAATAAACAAGATGACGCTCCTAACTCTCCTAAAAGAAAGAAATGTAATTTACCCCGTGACTACAGCAGAATTCGTAAAATCCATGCCGCAAAGAATGAAGACAATGATCAAAGAAAAAACGTACAGGGTATTAAACGATTATTAGTTCTGGGGCAATCAAAAACGAGGTATTTCCTGTTACTTTCTCGTCCTTACTTCGTATGAAGATAACACATTGTAATCGTGCGCAAAAAAAAAAAAAAAAAAAAAAAAAAAAAAAAAAAAGAACGGCAAATTTTCGACAGAAGAACTCCTATTGCCGAGCTCACGTAACGAGCTCACGTAACGAAAATATATAGTACATTACTTACATTACTTCCTCTAACACGTTGTGTTTTCAGAATCCATGTTTTTTGTGTCCTTGATACCGAGAAATCGATTGACGGCAAAAGTCAATCCGTCCGTTCGTCCGTCAGTGGTCAAAGCTGGCGCTTTAATCGGTCTGCCCCATTCCCCAAAATTGACATGCCCCGATCAATTTAAATGAACTCAAGGTCCTCTGAGTTCGAAACGGATATATTGGTTTTGGGGGTACTTTACATGAAGCATCAACATTTTCAAGTCATTTTTTTTTCAAAGCAACAACAAGCCATTTTCTCAAAATATGATTTCAAATATTTGGATAGAGCTTGATTCTCGGATAGCGCAACGGATGCTTAACCGAAAGATTTAAGTCATATTTTCTTTGGAATATCTGATATTTCGAAAATTGCAAAAGTTCAAATTATTTTCGGCATCATTCCAACCACTACAATATTAAAGGTAGAGATTTTCCCCTGAATAAAATGTCGTTTCGTAAAGACAGTTTACTTTCTCGCCAAATAAGCAGGAAGTATTGCAATCGTGCTGCGGAAAACGGCTAATTTTCGACAGAAATCTCTACTGAGTTCTGGTGACAAAAAGAGGATATCCCTTGTTTCTATAAGTAGCAAATTACTTTATCTTCTTCGGTGCACATCAGATGTGAAACATATAAAATTCAAAAAAAAATATCCTTATTATATTTAAGAGGGACTAACCTCAAACAGCACCTCAGTAGTCCTGACCTTTTACAAACGCGATCTTCTACCTTGTTAGCCCCCTAAGTAGGGATTAGTTGAAAAGTATTTCACTGGAGATGCATAAGATAAATTTATGCATAATTGGTTAACAAAACTTCAATTATCTTCTTTTAATGTTTCTAGAATATGAAACTGTGAATCCAATGGACGCAATATGCTGAAAAATAGGAAACGTATGTAAAAAAGAGGTATATTTGTTTCTGAATTAATGTTTCAAATAAAAATTAAAACAAAACAAATTCTGCGTATGTTGCATATCTGCCGTTCTGTAACATGCAAGTAATCTTTTCCGAATTCTAAATTTCGCACTTTCTAGAATGTCACCCAAATCTCTTCCTCTCGCGCATGTTCTCCCAATGCATGTTTCCCAATTTGGGTTCCAAATATTCGCTTTAAAATTGCGAGCACGGATATAGGTTAATTGTCGTAGAGAGACGGACATGTTATGGACGATATGGTGTGTCTCCCCACTCATTCCGAAAGGGACACCGTTTTATAGCGGCTCTAAATTCGAGTGGTGATGTTGAGCACCGCAGGACGCGCCCGTGTGCCCCAGATCTCGCTCCCATCGCCCGACCCTCGCCTCTCTCGGATGGACGAACGGCTCTTCAAAACGAACAAACGTTACGAGTGATTGCATTGGCCTCGTTCACAGAGTTGCATGGTTACTAGACGTATCCGTGCACAACTCACAGGGTGGCTGGAGTCGATTGATATTTTTAATCGTATTTTTCCAATGGGGAATAAAAGTTCACGTTTACGCACCCTTACGAATGCGTTCCTGTTTACGTACGCTTATCGGGAAAGGCTTGAAATACCAGATACACATGGTCATGTGTTGTTCTTCACGGTTCTTTGATTTACTGGAAAGTGAAAGGTAACAAATACACATTTCTTCTTTTGAATATTATTTCATAAAATGGTAAATGTGAATTCAAAATCCCGTGATACTCCAACTGTGTAGTCGAATAATTTGTAATGAACAAAAAGTTATTCTACCTTAAATGTAAAATATCAAAAGATGCATTTTTTACTTACAACTTGACGTATTAT